>CM042145.1:96054727-96067227 GCA_023376005.1 Doryteuthis pealeii
ATATATATATATATTATATATATATAATATTATATAATTGTTAAAGAATAAGGCTTAAAAGTGGACCATTCTGTGGTTGTAAGTATATTTCTGCCCACATCTGTGTATACCTATGAGTTTCATCTGACCGTTAACTTTATTGAAGATGGTCAAATCGATATATATATATATATATATATATATAATATATATATATATATATGAAAGGGTAGAGGTAGTTTTAACTCAACGTTTGGGGTTTTATATTTTAAACCCTGAGCAAAGTCATCATGTACAAACCCAAGCCACCGGCCCTCCAATCTAAGAAGGAAATCTCATTACACCAAAACTGACTTGGTGTGTGGTAACCAGCCATATACCTGATGTCCCGGAGAGATCAAACAAAAAACCTAACGTGTGGCACACAGTGCACTTGTATAGGCTTTTTTTTTTTTTGATGGAGAGAGTGTACTTTGTATCTCACAAGCAACATACCACTTTTAAATCGTAGTGTAGGTTGACCGGCAACTGAGTGGCTCAGGATCTTGTTAATGCATACATCAAGAAGGATTTGTTCTTGATAGCATGCACAAGTATGTCAGTCACTGCTGACCCTCAATTATCGTTTACGATAAGAGAGTCCACCATATAAATATATATGCAGGTGGTAAAAAAGAAATGAATCCGACAGTATATTGAAGAAAATGATTGAACGTGAAAAATATACGATGCTGAGAATGAAATGTATTGCTGTTTATAAGTCAACACGTGTTTCGATCCGGGTCTATTTACATGTACGGAATATTCATTTGAAATTATTTTAAATAAAATATAATAAAAATAGATAAAATACCGGGAATATGTCTGAGATCATCATCAGGACAAACAGATAAAATATTTCTATTGTAAATTTCTGCTTTAACGAGTGATACCAAAAGGTTAAAGCAGAAAATAGTAGGGTAGAGTGCTCTTTAAGCTTGTTTTTGGGAACCACTCTAATGGTAGAAAAATTCTGAATTAATTCCTGGTAAACTCCGCTCAAGAAATTGAGCGTGTGTCACATCTGTAGTCGTGCGGAGGTGTTAATATGAATACGCGTGTTCCTAAATCTTCCATCCGTTATCATCCTGCAACACCCTCTTGTTAAAAATAAAACCATCCAATATGTTCAAGATGCAATGCAAAAATGTAAATCCAGATAATCTGGTGTCGCTTAATCGCAAATTTCTTATTAGTACCATTTAATTTCCCCCAATTTTAAAAATGAAACATTTCAAATGGTCTTGCGTCACTTATATGCCCAACTTGAAATTAAAAGTTACATGTTTGTTTTATATATAATATTGAAAGTGAATAACGGAATATATTTTGGTAATTTCTATCTTATTTCGTCCCGGCCTCCAGCCCTAATTTACACTTTTTGTCACTTTTTTGTCGATAAATTAATGTAGATATTTTAAACGCCTTCCTTCAGATTTTTATCGGCAAATCAATGTAGATATTTAAAAAAACTCTGTTAAGAAAGAGTGAGAGAGGGTTAGATCAAGATTCTTATACTTTATTAAATATTGAACTATTTGCAATAGCTATTATATAAATATATGAAACATTGTAATAATTAAATTATCATACTGTGGTATATAAACAGGCCTTGCTAGTAAATATATAAGACATTTAACATATCAGAAAGGAATACACTAGGTCGGCGAAACTGCTTATAAACCTCTTACCTTGACAAGCACCTTTCTTAAGAGACAGTAACTGTCACTCTTAGTACATATATTTGGACCTGCTTTTTCTCTTCTTAATGTATACATCAGATTGTTACAAAAGTAATGTCGGAAATTTAATTACAAATGATTGACTGACATTTACAGTATACAAAATTGGCTAGATGATGATAATATGTACGTAGTCATGTGATCTACGTGGCATATAATACATGTAAGGATATCAGGAGTATAAATAAAAGGCTATAATTCTGCTGAAGATATACGAAATGTTTATAGGGTAGATATATCAACTGAGACGTGTATCTACGGAGCATATAAGACATTAAGGATATTAGGAGTATAAATAAAAAGCTCTAATGCTACTGAAGCAATTCAAAATATTTGTAGGATAGATATATTAACACTACAACGAAATTTACAAAGTGGTTGATAATATTTAGAATGTATTGTTTGGATTATTCGGACTATTGTCCTAATCCTTATTGTTAAGTACACAACGTTTCAGCCGATGTGCTCTCCAGACTTCTTTAGGCATTTCTTGCAAGACTCTGGAACATTATTGAACTCGGAAACCTTCTCTTCGAACTTGGGAACCTTCTAGTCGAACTTGGGCCTTCATGTCATAATCGGAAGCTTTACAGAACTTTGAACCGAACCCTTTATTAAATCCACGGGGTTAGACTGTTCATTCCGTTAACCTTGACCGGGTACAAGTGTTGAGCTGTGTTGATTATTCTATGTTACTGTAACTCAACACCTATAACCGTTGCGTCATATCTCCAATTGGATATAAAATTCAGAGAAATAAGATTTAAAATATGTGGCTTTAAGTCTCTTTGATCATTTTAACGATTAAAGTTCTTTTTTGAACAAGAATGTTTGGTTAGTTGGTTTGTTTGTTTGTTTGTTTGTTGTTGGTTGGTTGGATTTACGGCATGTCAACCTTTGGGTTATCTTAGGCCAAAGACGTTTAGTTTTATTTATGCTTGTCGGAACGTCAATGTCTTTTAAGTCAATTTTCTTAAACACATTTTTAAAGTTCACTCACACGCACACACACACACACACACACACACACACACACACACACACACACATATATATATATATATATATATATATATATGATTGAAAAATATGGAAATAAATAAGAAGAACCAAGTATTCCAGAGGATGTGTTTATATGTAGATGTGCAGTTAGTTGACGTTAAATGGTTCGGTTTTTCATAAAGCCCTCCCCAGGATGAATAGGATATCGTCTAACCTGAGTTAGATCTTTTTTGAAAATGAAATCGAAAAATATGGTATCATTTTCTTCTGGTTAGACAACATCCTACTTATTCTATTGTCATAATGAAGATGGTATAGAAAAGAAAAACAGCAACCAAAAAAACAAAACAAAACCAACAAAAAAAAACAAAAAATTGTTCCCATTATATGCCTTTTCAATACTTAATGTGTGATATTTGCAACAATTGGTATTGTAACCGAATATCAAAATAGATTCACATTAAATGACCCGAGAATGGTTGATGTACGTAAAAGATGGTATAGAAAAGAAAAACAACAACAATAAACCGAAATATTTTAGCGTCGACTAACTTCCCATATATATATATATATATATATATATATATATATATAGAACATAATCTAATAATATATAAAAAAGAACATAATCTAATAAAATATATAAAAAAAGAACGTAATCCATTTTGCGGACCTTCTTTTTCATAACACACACACACACACACACACACACACACATATATATATATATATATATATATATATATATATATATATATATCGTTCCATCACTTTTCAAACAATCCGTCCTAATGTTTTTGCAAATGTTAGATATAAATCGAAACCTTTTTAACGTCGAAATTACCATCAAGAATAAATTAATCATTTTTGGAATACTTCGTGTTTCTATTTTTCACCCCCACCCCTACACCCCATATATATATATATATATATATATATATATATATATATATATATATATATATATATATATATAACCACACTGATGAGAAGTCATACTTCGAAACACGTGTCTGTGGATTACTTATTTATTATATATATATATATATATATATATATATATATATATATATATATATATAATCAATATATATGAATATTAAGTATTACAATTCCTCACGGTCAAATATAATTGAGTCCTTCTGCAAGGCTTTCAGCATGTGACACTTTTTCCTATTTATAACCATTCTTTGCTGATTTTGGCAATTTGAAAATGCCAACCCAAAGTCTTTATTATTACCCCATTTCCATCTTTTCTCACCAGCCTCCATCCCCAAAACGACATCCGAATCGGTTATGTTCTGTAAGAACGCCGAGATTCCAATCCGTCGAACAGAGATTGAAGCAGGCGTGCTAAAAGTTTACGGACGGCGCGCAAGCTCCAGCATCATTTGCCTCCGTCTTGTCCGCCATCATTTTCCAGTGACGTCGAATCATGGCTGGTTACAGTGTCAAGTATAAAGAATTGGATGGAAGGGGGAAAAAGAGCGAGGAAAATGGGGTAACGAGGTCGGATCGTACACGATTGTTGCTAGGTTAAATGATGACATAGATCAAATATTGAAAATGGGGGAAAGTGTGCGTGTCGTGGTGGGTTGAAAGAGGTAAGGGTCTTTTTTCCCTTCAGGGGAAGTGAACTCAGACGCACAGTGCACTATCCTTGCCGGAAGTAGTGGAAAATTCATGACGGATGCATTTCGTTGGAGGCTTGGATCAATAAGCGGAGAACGTAAATGGATAAAGATAAATGGAAACGCAGTATGTTAACGGTTGGTGAGGCAGTTTTTAAGAAGATTCTCGCGCTGCATAAAAGTACATGATTGTCATTTATATAAAAGACAGAAGTTATTGTCTAGTCGACCTTCCATACACAAGGATAAACAAACCAGTGATTAGATAGAGTGTGGATATGTACACAACTATAGAAGGATTTATATCTCAATACTTCTCTTTAGGTTTGGTTTGGTTTGTAATATTTTGCGGTATGTCAACTCTTGTTGGGTTACTTTATGCTGAAAACCTTTTGTTCTATTCATGCTTGATGGGTATTCAATTTTTTAAAACTTAGTTTTTTACCCATTTTTATACTCATGTTTTCTATTTAACCCATAGAAGGAACCCTAAACAGTAATACTACTCCAGGTCAGAGTGGACCTGGAAGTAATGGCGATGAAACGGTACTCCACACGCCCCCGATCACCAAAATTGGAATTCTGTTGCGTCCTGAGTTCGACACGAAATTTCCCGAGTTCGACACGAGAAACCTGGAGAAGGCCAGTGGGCACATCATTCGAAACGTTATGTATATAATAATAAAGATGAAGAAAACAATACGAAAAATCGAAACAATACAAATTATCTAGCCTCATCTCAAAACTTCAGATAAATAACATTTTAAGGTATGCTGAATTGTTACAATAGAATTATTACTAATTAATTTTACTTAGCCACATGGGTAATTCCATGTGAAATTATCCAGACTATATCACCCACCCTTTAATTTTCTGCAATTTTGTTCAGGTGTGGATTATGTTAAAGTAAGACAATCCCAGAAATTTGAGATTCCAATATCCAAAAATCGTCAGTTATGTCGATTTTTAACTCTCCAAATTTGAGAAGGTCGCGAAAAATGGCGACTTTTTCTAACTTGTCTGTAAAATGAGTTCTAGAGCTTCACTACTCCTAAGAATTGGTTTATAAAAAGCTTTTTGCTCAAGAAACTTAGAAATGCTATAAAAAATCTTGAAAAAGTTATTGATGATTTTTTAAATTTTTAATCTTATTTTGACCCATCATTTCCTGTTGCTGTAAAAGCGTAGGGGGTATAGTTTAATTAGATAGTTAGTTTCTAGTTGGCCACCGAAGAATAAAGCCGGGGTTAGCTAGATTCTCGCACACGCTTTCTACCGTTGGAAGGGAGGATCAAAGTGTAAGTATCTGTTCCAGATTCTATGCTTTGAGACTTGCCTTCTATACCCGGCCTCGGCTGGGGGTCCAGTGTGCTTCGGCCTCTGGACCGGTAAAGTACAATTAATAGCATCGATCCAGGGGGACCATCCCCCTGGATCGAAGCAATTTTTATGTGCCCACGTAAAAACGAGACCTTGTGTCCAGCCCTCATAAGTGGGATGAGCAGGCAAATACCCTTAGTTGAGTGGTCCAGACCCAAGAAAGAGAAATAAAAATGTGAATTCATCAAAGAAATGTATTGGGATGTAAACTAAGATCAAACCAACAAGGCAGGACATCTCAACTAGAGATCTTAAGAAAGAGACAGTCAGAAATTTAAGAAGACAGACCAGGCAGATAGCAGAGGATCGACCGATAGACCATAGATGTTACCTAAACAGGTAAATTCACTCCAGGTCACGGTGAGCCAGAGAGTAATGGAAAAGAAAGGAACCTCCACACTACTGCAGAGCTACAGAATTGGGACCTCACCACTTAGAAATTAGATAGAAATTCGTGAAATAGTTCACTAATTAGGATTGAACATATTCTTGTAGTGACCGCCCCAAGCGCAGTTTAACAGGTTTGAATTCAGTCTTCCTTCTCCTAGACTGGTTACCTAACTAAGGTTAAAGAGCCCAGTCTGTCCTACTACTAACCCATAGCTGGAGGGAGAGTAGTTGGATTCATACCTCTTCCAGGGGTAATTGTGCTATCTGAACTTTAGCTTCGTCCAGGATTTGAACTCAAGTCGACGAGTCCATTTCCTACGACATATATATATATATATATATATATATATATATATTGGAAAGGTATGAATCCATATATTCTCCCTCCAGCTATGGGTTAAATTGTAGAGCAGACTGGGCTCTTTAACCTTGGGTAGGTACCCAGTCTAGGAGAGGGATAAATCTGAATTCAAAATTCCTGAGGTCAGTCGTTGATTGGGTTCGTGGCATTCCTTGATGCACCAATTCTTTCCTATCGACCAAAAAGTGTAGAATGGTCCTACACAAGCCTTCACCACTATAAACAAATCACTGTGTTGGTTGTTCACTAGATGAACCCTTTATGGAGGCGCGTAGGCTAGTGGTTAGAGTCATGGAAAATGGACTCGTCGATTCGAGTTCAATTCCTATACGAAGCAGTTGGCATTTCACATAGCGCTAATACCATTGGGAAAGGTATTAAAACATATATTCTCCCTCCAGCTATGGGTTAAATAGTAGGGCAGAATGGGACCTTCAGCCTTGGGTAGGTAACCAGTCTAGGAGAGGGATAACTCTGAATTCAAAATTCCTGAGGTCGTTCGTTGATTGGGTTTGTGGCAACCTTTGATGCACCAATTCTTTCCTATCGACTGTGCCAAAAAGTGTGGATGGTCCAACATAAGCCTTCACCACTATAATCAAATCCCTGTGTGGGAGTTCATTGTGTGTATGAACCCTCATGCGTCGAAAATCGACGGGAGAGTCCATTATATATATATATATATATATATATATATATATATTACAAAAATAAAAAAGCAATTCAGATTAGAAATGAATATATCGCCCATCTCGTGACTCGAACTCGCATCCTCTTTTCTAGGGGAGGGAACAGCTGCCTTTCGATAGGAGTTAGCAAATGATTTTTATAAAACAAATAATTATTCTTTAGTATGAACAGTTTTATGAATAATTTCTTAAAAAGCAAATAGTCTTTTTTTTCATATGAATATTTGTTATCGGTCTTATAAAGCAAAAAACGTCAAAAAAATCACCAGTGAGGATTTTAGAATTGAAATAATATTTAAAATCAAAAAATCAAATTAACGTCTTCTATTCTCTTATACCGTCTCCCTTTTGCTCATCGCCGTCCGAAAGTCCTGCAGTTATGGGTTTGTTTTATTTTTATTTTTCTTATATCTTGATCTTTTTTTTTTAATGTTCTGTCTGCGAGTGGGAGTGGCCAGACATGTTCGGCCGTTTTGAAGCGGCAGGTGCTCAAATATGGAAGGGAATAATCAATATGCTCAAACGTGACATGGTTTACACAAACGGTATTGATTCGCACCTGTTCCGTCACTCATCAAGTGTCGTTGCGTGGCAGCTGCTCTCCCGTCAGTCCTTTCGACAGATTGCCATGCTGCAAAGAAAGAAAGAAAGAAAGAAAGAAAAGAAAGAAAGAAAGAGAGAGACAAAGACAGAGAGACAGAGAGAGCAAGATGTTGCGAGGAAAAGGAAGAGCGAAGTCTGATAACCTCTTCCCAAATAGACGTCAATCCTGATGAACAAATTCGCGTGTAAAATCAAACTGCACTTTCGCCGGGAGGGAAAAAGCCTGTTACTGCAAAATGATTGTGACTTTTAAAATGGGATGGGCAAAGCTGATCAAGGATCTGATCTAACTGATGTTAACGGCATGTCAAACGGTCTATGTTTAATTTATGCCTACGGATATCGACTCTATTGTACATTTTATTTACATCTTTCATATAGAATCTTAGCATGATTTTTGCATACAGTTATATGTTATCAAATACATGATATACATAATTTAAACACATTTGTATATATATATATATATATATATATATATATATATATATATGTGTGTGTGTGTGTGTGTGTGTATGTGTGTGTGTGTGTGTGTGTGTGTGTGTGTTTAAAGGACGGCTACGAATCGTTCGGCCTGGGGGAGGACTCGTTTAGCGTGGCTGTAGAAGGTTTGTAGTAATGCGGCTCGAACACTCCATCCTGAGCGGGCGCTACAATTGCGGCACAAGTCGGAGGTCCTGGATACATTTCCTATATTCAAGCCTGACCATATATGTAGAAAGTGTGGCAAAGCGTGCCTGTCACGGGCTGGTCTCTTGAGTCATATGTGATCCCATGGTGACAGGCGACCAAGTGAAAAACATGTGGGTGTATGAGCGAAAGCTAGGGATCTCACGTGTCTTTTATGCGACAAGCTGTGTAAAAGCAAAGCTGGACTTATAAGACACTTGCGTGCTCACAACCAGACATTGTAGAAATAACGTACTTCTGTGAAGAAGTGGCAATCACAATATATATATATATATATATATATATATATATATATATATATATGTGTGTGTGTGTGTGTGTGTGTGTACACGCGCGTGCGTGTGTGTGTGTGTGAGTAACGCTACTAAGCGAGGGTGTATGTGTTGAGTGTGAGGAAGGCCCCATGGAACTATACAGTTATTAATTCTCATATTGTGGCACGAACCGCAGGTAGTTCTTTTCCTGAGGTCCCACCAGGCTCGACTAAAACACGGTTTTTTAACATGCGCTGGCCAGAGCAAAAAGTGCCTGATTCCGCCGGCATTCCCCTTTTAGAGCACCTCAACCACCGAGAAATATACCTGGCCATGTCCCATTTAGACAAAGAAGTAGGTGTTGCCTGGGGAGATGGCTCCCTGAAACCTCGTGATTTATTTTATCTCACTTACCGGTTCAGAATGCAGAGCCCCTGGACACCAGTAAGACAATCAAGGTATTCGATATCAGTCTGTGGAGGTGCGTGGTGTAATGGCTACCATCGTAGGAAATGGATTTGTCGTCCCAAGTTCATATCCTGGACGAAGCTGGTTGCATTTTACATTGCGCTGATATCCTTGGGAAAGGTATGCATCCAACTACTCTCCATCCAGCAATGGGTTAATAGTAGGAAATACTGGATTATTTAAGTGTGGCTAGCTAATCAACGTAGGAGAATGAAAACTCTGAATTTAAGCCTGTTGAACTCCGTTTAAGGGCCGTAGTTTGGTGACCCGTCAGAGGAACTAGAGTGTTCATCTGATGGAGGATGGAGGATGGCTCAATTAGCAGCGTTCGATTCTCACTGGGTGCCTAATACTTCTGGCCTTGAAGAGATCTTTTAAAGGCTATCAAGGTTGAAGAGCCAGTCTGCTTTACTATTTACCCATAGCTGGAGGTTGGATAGTTGGATTCATACCTTTCCCAATGGTATTAGGCTATGTGAAATGCAAACATCCTCCTTCAGGATTTGAACTCGGTTCGACGACTCTAACCATTACACCACGCACCTCCAACATATCTATCAACCATATAAGATTGGTTACCTAGCCATGGTTAAAGAGCCCAGTCTGCCCTAATATTTACCGTAGGTTGAGGAAGAATCGTTGATCTATACCTTTGCCAGCAGTATTAGGGCAGACTGGGTTCTGTAACCTTGGTTAAGTAACCAGGTTAGTAGAAGGAAAATTCAAACCTGTTATACCCCTTTTAAAAAATAACCTTGTATCACTTCCTGTTCTTGCTGAGGTGTTGGTATATATAGAAGTAGCAGTTATAATCACAGGAAATGGACTCTGTGAGCTGATTTCAAATTCCGGACTGTCTGCATTTAACTTCAATGCATCAAGAAACCCATGGACGGCCACTTTCCCCCTATTTTTCTCACTAATCATCAAAGACATGCTGGGCACTACTGGAGAAGAAAGGACGAACTCGTAAGCGACGTTCTCCTGTGGAAATCAACACATGGACATGCTAATGTGAGCCGCTCAGCAGGGAGCTACATCGACCAGCTTGTGCGGATACTGGATGCTACGCGGGGACAATGAATGATAGCGAGATTGTCATGGGTATCCGTGCTAATTGCGTGACATAATAATGATGATGATGAAGGGTACATATTAGAGTACACTGGTTTCTTTAGCCTCGGTAAGGCTAACAGTCTAGAAAGAAAAATCTATACTAATAGAGGCGCTTGCGTAACGGTTATCGTTAACCTTCTAATACTGAATGGGCTGATTGTGTTTCACTTCATGTTGATGCCCTTGGGAAAACCATGAATCCATCTAATCGATATTTTAATTCTTGTGCCTATTGATTGTACAACCGTTATCACTTTGCAACATCCTCTGGTAAAACTGAGGCCGTCCAAATCGTCGAAGATGAAATGCAAAAATGTACCTCCTGATTATCTGGTGTTGCTTATCAAGCAAATTCTTATTTCTCATAAGTGTAGTTACGTCAGCTAAATAATGGACCATTCAGTTTTTATTACAAAGAAAGAAAGAGAAGAAACAGGAATGTTACGCAGAAGAGAGGGGTTGGGCGTGCGGAAACGATAACGCTAATCTATTTCAATCGAATCAATATTATTATTCTTTTTACATACTGAATTATTTTTTGCAGTAGCTCTTAAGTAAACATATCAAACGTTGTAATGATTAAATTATCATACTGTGGTATATCTACATACCCGCTAGTAATATATTGTTACAGCAAGCACTCTAGCAGAGAGAAAACTGATTTCAAACCGTTTTCATTCCCATCAAATCTGGCCTTGTGTCGCGTCATGCTTCTAGCGTGAGAGGTGTGTAAATACACACTTCAATCAAAATTGAAAATAAAAGTGCGTTGAGATTTAAAAAGAAGAAGAATATAATATTTGTTTCATTGTAGTTGGATGCATACATTTCTCAAGGCATTACCGCAATGTAAAATGCAAACAGCCTCGTTCAGGATTTGAACTCGTATCGACGAATCCATTTCCTACGACTCTAACCATAACATCACGCACCTCCAACATATCTGTCAGCATTCTCCTGAAACGGTTATCCATGCAAGAAATGGATTTGGCAAATCAAGTTCGAATTGCAGTCGATGTATTACGTACTGGCATCAAATTCTATATGTTATATAGCGGCCTTCTTCGCTACTCTAAATCGTGTACGTTAGGAGTTTGGTATATATGGTCACGTAGCGAAGTATGTCGTAGTCGCTTAATTAAATCACAACACATGGGTATTGTAAAAACCTTGACTTTATTTTTAATCTCTGCCGTGGTGTGGGTGGCAAGCGTTGACAATAGGAACTTCCCAAGGTTGACGATGACTACTACTACTGTTGGTATGACTGGCAATGGTGAGGTGGAAGGTGGCTTCGTGACGGCTCACAGCCGTCGGCTGTGACCGTGAGTGGTTGACACTTGTTCTCTGTCCCAAGGGTTCTGTCTGACTGACTCTGGCTGACTTCCTTTTATATATATCAAACGCCTACGCGTTTTCTTTTGTTATGCTTTTCAGCGGACAAATCTATTTCCGAACTTATTGTTACCCATCCTTCTTTGTTCGCTTTACCCGGAAAAAGTTCTTTGTCATTTTTTTGTTGTCTTTTCTTAATTTCGATCCAAACGGAAAAATCCTACTTCCGCTCGTACAATATACAACAGAAGCAGTTTATGTTTCTCGTCTCACTACTGTCCCCCCAAAAGGCATGATTAATATTTCTCTTCCCATCTATAGGTAAATAATAAACTGGACTCTTTAGCCTTTATACGCCAACCAGTCTGGAGAAGGAAAACTCAGAATAGTTAAAACTTGGTTAAAAATTGACCATGTTTCATATCCTGCTTATGACGGAGTTGTGTGAATACGGTACAATTAAAATCTTCTCCTGAGTTTGACGTTTAACTGCATCTAATGGTGAAGTTCCTGTTCTGAAGCGCTGGGAATGTGGAGTACCCTTTCATCTTCATTACACCCAGGTCCACCCTAATCAGGAGGGGTTGTACCTCTTAGAGTTAGTACTATGGAAAAAATAGAAGAAAATGAGTTTTAAAAATGTATTTAAAAATGGTTTGAATAAATAAAAATTGAACACCCATTAAGAATGAATAAAACAAAATGTTTTCGTGCAAAATAGTAACAGGTGCGTGAATTCACACTTCTCCTACGGACTAGTATTACATATAAAAATACATAAAAGCTTTGCTCTTTCTTCACCATTAGTCCCAGGTCCACTC
>CM042145.1:96072227-96077227 GCA_023376005.1 Doryteuthis pealeii
CTGCCATAAAAACAGAAAAAAGTACATTTATTTATTTATTGGCGGGGGTGAACATTTAATATCAAAATTACAATCCTTCAAATAGAATGGACGAATGGGTTGTCACTTATGTTACATAATGAATTGAGTAGCCTATTTATTTTGTAATATATTGTAGAATATATCGAGGCATGTGGCATAATGGTTAGAGTCGTAGAAAATGGACTCGTAGACCCGAGTTCAAATCCTAGACAACGCTTTTTGCATTTCCCATAGCGCTAATACCCTATGGAAAGGTATGAATCCATATATTCTCTCTTCAGCTATGTGTAGAATAGTAGAGCAGATTGGGCTCTTTAACCTTGGATCGGTAACCAGTTTAGGAGAAGGAAAACTCTGAATTTGGAAACCTGAAGCCAGTCGTTGATTGGGTTTGTAGCATTCCTTGTGCACCAACTCGACTGTGCCAAAAAGTGCGGATTGTCAAATACAAGCCTTCACCACTATAAACAAAACACTGTGTAGTTTGTTCATTGGATGAACCCTCATGCGTCGAAATCGACGAGAGAATTCATTGTTTTTCATAGTGTAGAAAATTTGAATGTAACGGTTAACGTTTAATTCTGGAGTCATGTAAAAATTACAATAAGAATTATGTTTGACAACTAGCTTGTCACTCCTGATTTACCATCGTCGTGCTTGGTTGAGGATGTCATGTGACATCCATTCTGTGGGAAAGTCCTTGAGCTGACTTGCAGACAGCCTCGGAGTCAGCCGCGATAAAGGAGTACACTGAATTATTCTCCACGCGTTGAAGTCTGGGTGTTTGGTAATAAAAACATCAGAAACCTAATGTTGTCTTCGTGTTTCTTATTAGGAGATAGAAGCGGAGAGATTCACCATATCGATAATACCTTTGGGAATGGTATACATTTAACTATTCTCCCCCAAGCCATGGATAAATAGTAAAGAAATGTAGGCTCTTTAAATTTGGTTTGGCAAGCTAGGAGATAGAAAGGCTGAATTTAAACCAGGTAAACTCCGCTTAAGAAATTAACCTTGTATCACATAATGCCCGTGTAGGGGTTGACACACACACACACACACACACACACACACACACATATATATATATATATATATATATATACAAGATGTGTAAAAATAGTATCGAGATTTTTTGTACTTTTGATACACCTTGTATTCCAAAAAAAAGGACGTTCCGTTCATTCTTCATTTCTATCTTTGCAAACACAGCTTTAAACATGGACATTTTTGACACACCTTGTATTCTGACAAAAATAATGAATGGAACGTTATTTTTTTCAGAATACAAGGTCTGCCAAAGAGTACGAAAATCTTGATACAATTTTGACACACCTTGTATATATATATATATATATATATATATATATATATATATATATATATATATGTGTGTGTGTGTGTGTGTGTGTGTGTGTGTGTGTGTGTGTGTGTTAGATATTTAAGTAAAACAGTTTCGACTAATTTGCAATGAGTGACTTCCGCGTGTGGCCTTGAGCATCATACAGTCACGGTTCGAAAAGATCATGAAACGGTCAGCTCAAGTCATTTGAATACCAAAGAATAAGACAATAATCTTCATTTAAACGTTACTGCTTCATTTTCCGTCGTTTATTTTATGGTAGATCAAAAGGTCTAAAAAAAGATTATTCGCAATTTCTTTCCTCCTGTTGAAAACCTATAACAAAACTAGTATATAATCAAAATAAGGTATAAATAATCAAAACAGCGAGGGAGTCTATTCCCTTCTCACTAGCACTAGAGCCGGGAGATTGCTTTTGCGTCTGAGGTGTAACACCACACTCAACACTTTACCACACGAATCCAAACTGTGCTAAACAATGAATACGTTAGATATTTAATTAAAATAGTTAATTTTAAACAAACGCCTAGGCACACAGCATTCTGGGGTTTATTCATTTATTTTTTTCTTTTGAAAATAGAGACATTCCTTTTGTTCATTTTGAGAAAGAATTAAAATAATTTTGACTAGACGTTACTGAGATGTCAGAAAGAGGTTTGACATATCCATTAATGATTTAAGGCTACCGGCTCTCCAAGTCGATAAAGGAGCGCCACGCTATGTTAGTTCGACTGATAGAATCACAAAATGTTTAAACAACGCAATAAAAAAAACAATATCAATTCCACTTCGTTAAAAGAATTCGAGAGAAAAAAAAAACTAAACGTCGAAGTTTTACTAAAGAATTTCATTAAAAGAACCTATACTTCGATCAATACGGAAAATACTACGGTAAGTCAGAAGTTTTGCTATATTGTAACATTAGGTGTCTGTGGTGTAATGTTTATCGTCGAAAATGTACATGGTGGACGAGTTCAAATCCTGGACCCTCCACTTATGGGTAAATAGTAGGGCAGACTCTGCCCTGTGACCTTTGTATGGCAATAAGTCTAGCAGAAGTAAAACATTGCATGTGATGTTAGGCAATGAAGAGATGACGACACGTTCAGGAAAGAAAAAGTTAGACTAGTAGTCACCGAAAAAATACCAATCACTTAATTATTAGTTGCATTTTACATAGGACTAATGAAAGATATGAACACAATTATTCACTTTCTAGTTATGGGTAAAAAGTTGGTACCCTGTGACCTTTGTAGGTGAAACAGTCTAGGAGAAGGAAAAATCTGAATTCAAACCTGTCAAACTCCGTTTCAGAACTAACCTTGTGTCGCATCCTGCCAGTGTGGTGTGGGTGGGTAAATGTATATTGTACATGGAGGCGCGTACTGTAATGGTTAGAGTCGTAGGAAATGGACTTGTCGACCGAGTTCAATTCCTGGACGAAGCTGTTTGCATTCCAAATGGCGCTAATGTCCTCGGGGCAGGTATGAATCCAATTCTCCCTCCCCTATTGATAAATAACTGGGCAGACTGGGCTCTTAACCATGGCTAGGTAACTAGTTTCGGAGAAGGAAAAAAACTGTATTCAAACCTGTTAAACACCGCTTAAGAAATGGACCTAGTGTCGCATTCTGCTCGTACGGGGGGTTGGTGAATATATATTGTACATGAGGAACAATGTGGCATCTGCGGGTGTGTTTGCCAAAGTTAGAAAATGACGAACCACACTGGATTGTGAGGTGTTGAGTTAAACTGGTACACTCTGAGTGCTACTCTGGCTTGGGACAGTGTCTCGAAATCCAAGGTTTTAGGGCAACCTGACCTTACATGTTGTGGTTCTTGCAAATCAAATGAAATATTTGAAATCATCTGTTTGCTGTACTGCAATCAACGGGGCCTTCGACTTTTGCATTATGAATGTTTTATGTTGCTTCTGTGGTGTTAGGATCCAGTTAGAAGTGGCAAAACATAAGTTCGTTCATATAAGCGGCTTTCAAATCACACATGAAGTGTAGCAATGCACAACGTGTCAGCGCACTAAGTTTTGTATACTGCCGGTGAACTTTGACAAACATCGAGGAACACGCATGTATAAAAATATAACATATTTTCATTCTTCGATGATGGCGCTTGTGTAGAACAGGAGAGCCGCCGGAAAGACTTCGCCCATACAAAGGAGCTGTCGGGAGTTTAAAGAACGAGCGATCACTGAAACTTCTGCCAACATTCTCAACTTTTTATAGTTATAAAACTCCCACGCGATTCACATGGCCACGCCTCCTTGGTCGTGACACCCATGCAGTTTTCTTGCAGAAACAGTTCTTCGCTCACGTAGCTCAGTTTTAATTAGTATTGGGTTACACAAGCTTTTCCTATGTTTATTATTAGCCATGGTTTCACCCACGATTATAAAGGCATCCCATAATGGTGCAATTAGCAAGCTCGTCTCACAGATCCTCTACTAATGAGTTCGGTTCTTGCTGGATGCTCCATACTTGCGACCTTGTGTCACATCCTATACGTGACGAACGGGTTGGGTAATAGAGGCGTCCCATCGTGGTGTAATGGTTAGCAAGCTAGTATTGCATCTCCTCTACTAATGAATTGTGAGTTCGGTCCTTGCTGGATGGTCCATATTTGCGACCTTGTGTCACATCCTAGCCGTGGTGAACGAGTTTGGTAAATAAGACTCGCTCAGGGTTTAAACTATTACGAGAATACAAAGTGGGTTGACACCCTCTCTGCTTTCTGGCTGGTGATCTAACTGCCAGACAAGGAAGCTCTTTTCTGCTATACTGCTTCAACTTTTCACTTTTCTTTAAATACGATTTCTTCATTTTAATCCGTTTTAATTAAATATTCCGAAACAAAATTAAACACCTTTCCCGGTTATCAGCGGCAGTGTTGCAAGAGCAATTAATTTCCTGGTCGTTTGGCGTTAAGAATCAAATAGTGTCTTTTAGCACTCTTCATTTTAGAGATAAAGAAGCGGTTATGATGCAACCAACATCTTTGAGTTAATTTTTTTTTTAGAGTAATCCCTCCCACCTATCTGTATTTCTCTTTTTCTCTCACTCTGTGTGTCTGTATGTCTCTATGTACATTTGATTAATTATTTTAATTTATTTCCCTTTCGTTTTCAGTAAGATGTTTTCTCTCGCTTTCATACTTTCTTAGTTGTAGCACAAGGCTAGAAATATGGAGCACCCTGTGAGAATCGGACTTGATATCAATAGTGTGCTAAGCTAACCTGCTTGCTATTACACCACCTGAGGTGCCTAGGAATGAAGAAAATAAGAATAAAAATACAGAATAAAGAAGTAAGCATAACAGAAGAGAAATGAATAAATAAGAATTACAATTATGAATGAAGAAATAAAAATAAAAACATCAATAAAGAAGTGGGAATAAAAAGAGAATCGAGAACTATGAATGAAAGATAAATGAAAAGGTAAGAAAAACGAAATAAAAAGCAAATCAAACGCATAAAATGATGTTTGTTTTGTTTTGTTTTGTTTTGTTTGTTGTGTTTTACGGCATATAAACCTCGATGAGTCATTTAATGCCGACAAAGTCTTGAAATAAATTAATTCTTAATGGATACTCATTTTGT
>CM042145.1:96082227-96097227 GCA_023376005.1 Doryteuthis pealeii
AAATAATAGTTAGTGTAAACAGTTAAAATTTGTGTATAATTATAATCATAGTTTAGGAATCTAATATTACAAATTTAGTGTTCACTTTTCTCATCCCTGTATAGTGATGGGGGTATATATATATATATATATATATATATATATATATATATATATATATATATATGTAAACACGGTGTGTTTTGGATATGGCTTTTTGCCGACAATTTTTGGGAGAATATGTGCTTAATTTAAGTCGTACCTAATTTTGAAAATTAATTAATTGATTAATTAATTAGGCGGGAATGCCTATTTAAATGTAAGGCTAAACAAATCTAGAAAAATCAATTTCTGTATAGGCCGAAATCTATATATATATAGATTGATTTTTCTAGATTTGTTTAGCCTCACATTTAAATAGGCATTCCTGCCTAATTAATTAATCAATTAATTCATTTTCAAAATTAGGTACGATTTAAATTAAGCACATATTCTCCCCATATATATATATATATTATATATATATATATATATATATATATAACATCAAACATCATATTCAGATTACTTCACACAAATGTGCATCTGCACACCTATATGCATGTGTGTTATATACTGGTCTTTTCACAGTACCAAATCATATAACGTTATTACCTTTCTTACTTCTTACTCTGGTTGTATCTTCTTCTGGCCGGCTTTGCTTCTGATCGTCTATCCTCTATCTTGGTCTGGTATATCTTCTAAGGTCTCGTCTACTATTGAGGATTCCGGGTCTGGTTTTTGTTGGGGATCATTCCTTATCAGAAGCCCTGTGTCATTGTTAGTTTTTAGTAATAAACACAAGACTTCGATTTACTTTTGATGTTACTTTATTCCAAATCCCCACCCAGACAATCTGCGCAGATGAGGCTTACATGTTGCTAGCTCGGCTTCTAAGTTCTAACTGACTGAGTTACTTACTATATCCTTAAACCGGAAGAGGACCTTCTATTGCCTTCCGGTTCTCACGATCCATCCCCGGAAAGCAAGGTCAGATTAAGGTCAAGCGCTGTCACTCACTCTCAAGGCCCTAAGCTGTACTAATCGCCATAATGATTTCTACAATACCTTATAAAAGCATTAGGGATCCAATAAGTATGTAACATGTGTATGCGTGCATGTTTGGTAATTAATAGGTTTTCGTTCACACTTACTCCGATCAGTATAATTTAATAAGAGAAATAACTATTGAAAAAAGATTGTTTACTCAAACCGTTTAACACGGGTAGGATTTGACACAACGACACAAGTATGGGGCATCCAGAAAGGTTCAAACACGCTAGTAATCGATATGCGAGACAAGCTTGCTAACCATTTACACCACGCCGAGATATAACTATTGAATGCATAAAGTATCTCTCCTTAGGTTAATGTGTGCAAAGACTCAGTAGATTGTATACCTGCACTCAGTCGAGTGAGATATTCCACTCAATCGAGTGTAATAGTACACTCAGCCGTGTATAATGGTATACTCTGTCGAGTTTATATTTATACTCAGTCAAATGAGATGATCCACTCACTCGAGTGTAATCTTGCACTTAGTCCAGTGTATTCCTATACTCAGTCGAGTGAGATGTCTCAATCCCTCGAGTTTAATCCCGATTGCAATTCTGCACTCAGCTGAGTGTATTCAATGCCTATCATGGTCTTTTCCAATTTTCCAGAATGAGTGAAAATGAGAGAGAGAAGAGAGAGAGAGAGAGAGAGAGAGAGAGAGAGAGAGAGAGAGAGAGAGAGAGAGAGAGGGAGATCTTGCAATAAGTCGAGTGAAGTGGTACACTCATTCGAGTATATTCATGCACTCAGTCGAATGTAATGTTACACTTTGTGGCGACTCTTACTTTATCTCTCGAAAACGAGAATCATGTACAGTCCCGCTAATTATCTTTTTCCCCAATAAAGTAATCGGCCATTTTCCTATTATTTCGTAATTAATCGTCTAGCCACCAATTTTTTCCTTGTTTTTTTTTTATTTTTCTATTATTTTTATTTAAGAAATTTTTTGACAGACTATTCATGATTTAGACGAATTAAGAAAGAAATATACATGGGCTTTTATTTTCTATTAAAAAACAAACAGAAATGTTGAATAGACTTGTATGCTTAAACACTAAATATCAGTAAAGGAATGATACACTGAATGGTACCTTTCAAAATAACTAAAAAGCACAACAACTGCTGTCGGCTGGAGCTTTAAAATACACCGACTGCACCTCTGTAGAGGGGTAAGACCCCCGCTCCCTAATGGTATCCCGAGATACTTAAGGATGGAATGCTGGTGGCTGAGCAATTCATGACATGCAACACTCCACATTGACCCTTACTTACGCTAGTAGAGCGGTCAGAGAGGCCCCCTCCAATCAATCTTCTTGCCCCAGCGCCTACAGGATTGTCCCAATCATATGGCCCTCATGGCACACTCCAACCCTTTTTACCATATCTGTGCTAGAAGGCGGTGCCTGGGGGTCTTAGTGTCCGGGGTACGACGTTAAACTTCATCTAATGGTGAAGTTCCAAATTTGGAGCCCTGGGGAATATAGGGATGGTTCCTGTTTGTGGGCAATACCATTTAGGGTCGATCTATCGGTTAAATAGGAAAAATGATTTTTAGAATGTGTGTTTGAAAGAAAATTGGAGTTATAAAAGAATTTTCATTCCCCATCAAAAATGAATAAAACAAAATGTCTTCGGCATAAAATAACCCAACGTGCTCTAAAATTCAACCAACCAACTGAATCAAAATTACAGCCAGATTATATATTAATAAACAAGAAGTGGATAAACAGCGCTATGAACTGTGAGGCAAACCCCTTTTTGAAGCAGTATGTACCGATCACAAAATTTCAGTATACTTACGCCTGAGTTTACGCAAGAATTAGCAGCAAACCGGTAAATTTGTATGATATGACTTGTCATCACCCGCCAACACTCATATATGTAATGAGTATTTGCTAACAGTTTAATACTCTTCAAAAGATCTAAGTAATACATACTCATAATAAGTAAACAAACCCTGCTAGAGTGTTAATGTAGCTAACTATAGATATGGTCAAAACTATTACAAATAGTAATGGCGATAGTCTCCTTGGAAAATATCTCTATGGAGTTATAACCCAGCCATAGATTGCCCTCCTGCTGGTAATTGTAACAAGAATGAAAGTAAACTCAGTCTCAAGTCCGACGCATATGCTCCCTAGTCTCTAGTCCGAAGCAAAAAATGCCGAAATAACTTGTAACAAGAATGAAAGTAAACTGTGTTGAGGGTGGAGGGTCTATAATCAAGTCCGACGCAAATGTTCACTGGTCTCTAGTCTCTTCAGGTGTGCGCACCCCTCACCCAAATGCCAAAGTCTTCTGCATACAACAATCTTCCAGTAGTACTACACAAGCCTCTCTTCTTGACGGCAATATCCGAATACCAGTTTCTTTTCCACACGGTCTGGGAGGGTAGGCCTTAAATAATCAGTAACTATTTACATCCAGACTACTCACACGTTGCACTGCCCATGCGGAATTTCTATATTTAACAGTATTTCAGCTACGCATCACTCCTCACGACGAGGAGGTGGCGAGTTCAATTTATGTGGTCACTCGCCACACTTTCCAATTTTCCATAGCTTTTCTGATGAAATTTACGATCTTTTCGGATAGTTTTAACATCTTTAAGCCTCCTATAATCCAGATACGCCTGACCATGTCGTAGACCTTTTTGTATTCAATCCATGTCATTGCGAGATTTTTCCGCCTAATTTTAACCCCTTTAAGGGTATGTTGTTCAATATAAAGTAAGGCATGTGTTCCTCTATTTTCCCTGAGACATCCTTTCCGTTCTTCTGGAAATAGTTTACGCCAATGAAGTGAGTTAGTCAGAATTTTCCACATCATGGGTAAAGTTATAGACCTATCATTTCTAGGGATGGTTCCTGTTTGTGGGCCTTTCTGGATCAGGGTACTTATTTCTTTTGTCATCCATTCGAGTATTTTTGCTTCCTCTAAGAATGTATTGTGTTGTTGGACCATTATTATTATTATTATTATTATTATTATTATTATTATATATCAGCATTGCAGTCTCGGAAGACTATACAATTCTTGTACCCTGAAGTTGTAGCGCCTCCTGTGACTGTGAAGTCAATTGTTCGAAAAACAGCCTCGACCACAGATGTCGCATGTGAAGACTGTCACTGAAGATTATGATGTTTGGATGCTTTGTTTCCGCCCCTTGGTTCTGGACATTTTGGCTTCATGGTGTTGCGCCAGGGTAACTTCAGCCATGAACAGTCCGCTACGGAGAGCCTGCCGCCACCGAGGGCGGTTATGAGACAAATTTTCCCAGCTGGAAGGGGTGATTCCAAAGTACCTGAGCAAATATCATTATTATTATTATTATCATCTTATGATTATTATGATTATCAATATCGAGTTTTTAACACCTGCCGCAGCTGGTGGTTCACTTGAGGCTGAGTGACAGCAAGTCTCCTCAGGTTTCCAGGATTCTTCTGAGTATTCTAGCCGATTGCAGCAATGCAGTAGTCTAAATGGTCAATTCTTCCCCTTCCTCCAGTCTTTTTTCCAAGTTTTTTAGGACTGTTTTAAGTGCGCCAACTACAATTGGTATCACTTTAACCCTCACATTCCACAGCTTTTTCAATTCTCACGCAAGGTCCAGGTATTTGTGCATTTTTTAAATTTAATTATTATTATTTTCACTCCTTTTGATTTTTTCGCATCAACGTTAGCTGATGGTATTTCACTGGAGGCTGAATGACAACAAGTCAACTCAGGTCTCCAGGAATCTTCTGAGTATTCTAGCCGATTGCAGCAGTGCAGTAGTTTGGATGGTCTCAATTCTTCCTCTGATTTCCAGATTCACCGGTCTATTTTCCAATTATCATCATTATTATTATTTGCTCCATTTGAGTTTTCACATCAGCATTAACTGATGGTCTTTCACTGAAGTCTGCGTGACAGCAAGTCTCCTCAGGTCTCCAGGACTCTTCTGAGTATTCTGGCAGATTGCAGCAGTGCAGTGTTCTGAATGGTTTCAACCCTTCCTCTGATTTCCAAACTTTCCAAACCCTTTTCCAATCCTTTTGGGACTGTTCCAAGTGCACCAACTACAATTGGTATCACCTTCAGTTTCATATTCCATAACTGTTTTAGTTCTCTGGCAAGGTCCAGATATTTGTCTATTTTTTTCATTTTCCCTCAGCTTCACCCTGTGATCTGCTGGCACTGCAAAATCCACCAGTTGACAAGTTCTTTCTTTTTTGTTTATCAACACTAGGTCTGGTCTTCTTGCTGGGATAAGGTGATCCGTTTTTATTTCAAAGTCCCAGAGAATTTTGTGCGTTTTGTTCTCAAGAACAGATTCTGGTTTATGCATATACCATTTTGTTGTGTGGTCAAAATTTAATTTTTTGCATAATTCCCAGTGGATCACCTTCCCAACCCAGTCGTGTCTAGCTTTGTATTCTCGTTGTGCTAGTTTGCTACATTCGCAGAGTATATGGTTAACAGTCTCATCTCTATTACCGCAAAGTCTACATTTACTATTTGTTGGGTCTTATCAATTTTCGCTTTGATGTAGTTTGTCCTTATGGCATTATTTTGTGCAGCAATTATAAGTGATTCTGTTTCTGTTTTGAGGTTTCCTTTTCTTAACCATGTCCAAGTCTTTTCATGTGCAACCTCTTCTATTTGTCGTTTGAAGCGTCCGTATAATTGTTTTTCTTCCCATTTTTGTTTTCTAGTCTTTGTTGTTTTTCTGTTTGTCCATCTGCCGTTTCTACTATTGTTGGCCACCATAAGTAGTTTGTCTTTGCTCTTCCTTGTGTAATCTTCAAGTTGTTGGATTGTGGTTTCTACGCATTCCTCTATGTTGGCAAGACCTCTTCCCCCTTCCTTTCTTGACACATACAATCTATCTCTATCATCTCTAGGGTGGAGAGTCTTGTGCATTGTCATTAATTTTCTCGTCCTTTGGTCTATCTGTCTGAGTTTTTCTTTTGTCCATTTTAAGAATGGTCCTGAGTATCTTATAATGGGGACAGCCCAGGTATTAATTCCTTTGATCAGATTTCTGCTGTTAAGTTTCGTTTCCAGAAGTTTTCTAGTTCTCCTGAGATATTCTTTTTTAACTTTTCCTTTCATTTCTGCTTCCATGATATTGTCCGCTTCTAAAATTCCTAAGTATTTGTAGCTTTCATTTTTATCAAGAGATTTTATAGTTTCCTGATTTGGCAGTTGTATTCCATTCATTAGTTTTCTTTCACCCCTTTTTATTACAAGCATAGCACATTTTTCGATTCCAAATTCCATCCCTATATCCTGGCTATATATTCTAATATTTTGTACTAGGCTCTCCAATTCTTTTTCATTTTTTGCAAAAATTTTAATGTCATCCATGTACATAAGGTGGTTTATCTTCTCTTGTGAACTACTAAATTTGTATCCCCTGGTACATTTTTTCAGTATATGGTTTAGCGGCATCATTGCAATAATAAAGAGTAGTGGTGATAATGAGTCTCCTTGGAAGATACCTCTTTGGATTTTTACTTCTGCTATTATTATTATTATTATTATTATTATTATTATTATTATTATTATCAATATCGAGTTTTTAACACCTGCCGCAGCTGGTGGTTCACTTGAGGCTGAGTGACAGCAAGTCTCCTCAGGTTTCCAGGATTCTTCTGAGTATTCTAGCCGATTGCAGCAATGCAGTAGTCTAAATGGTCTTAATTTTTCCCCTTACTCCAGTCTTTTTTCCAAGCTTTTTAAGACTGTTTTAAGTGCACCAACTACAATTGGTATCACTTTGGCCCTCACATTCCACAGCTTTTTCAATTCTCTAGCTAGGTCCGGGTATTTGTCCATTTTATTGTTTTCATTATTATCATTTTCACTCCTTTTGACTTTTTCGCATCAACATTAGCTGATGGTATTTCACTGGAGGCTAAATGACAACAAGGCTCCTCAGGTCTCCAGGAATATTCTGAGTATTCTAGCCGATTGCAGCAGTGCAGTAGTTTGGAAGGTCTCAATTCTTCCTCTTATTTCCAGATTCACCGGTCTATTTTCCAATTATCTTCATTATTAATATTTGCTCCATTTGAGTTTTCACATCAGCATTAGCTGATGGTCTTTCACTGAAGTCTGAGTGACAGCAAGTCTCCTCAGGTCTCCAGGACTCTTTTGAGTATTCTGGCAGATTGCAGCAGTGCAGTGTTCTGAATGGTTTCAACCCTTCCTCTGATTTCCAAACATTCCAGACCCTTCTCCAATCCTTTTGGGACTGTTCCAAGTGCACCAACTACAATTGGTATCACCTTCAGTTTCATATTCCATAACTGTTTTAGTTCTCTGGCAAGGTCCAGATATTTGTCTATTTTTTTCATTTTCCCTCAGCTTCACCCTGTGATCTGCTGGCACTGCAAAATCCACCAGTTGACAAGTTCTTTCTTTTTTGTTTATCAACACTAGGTCTGGTCTTCTTGCTGGGATAAGGTGATCCGTTTTTATTTCAAAGTCCCAGAGAATTTTATGTGTTTCGTTCTCAAGAACAGATTCTGGTTTATGTATACCATTTTGTTGTATGGTCAAAATTTAATTTTTGCATAATTCCAGTGGATCACCTTCCCAACCCAGTCTAGCTTTGTATTGTGCTAGTTTGCTACATTCACAGAGCATATGGTTTACAGTCTCATCTCTATTACCACAAAGTCTACATTTACTATTTTGTTGGGTCTTATCAATTTTCGCTTTGATGTAGTTTGTCCTTATGGCATTATTTTGTGCAGCAATTATAAGTGATTCTGTTTCTGTTTTGAGGTTTCCTTTTCTTAACCATGTCCAAGTCT
Source organism: Doryteuthis pealeii (assembly GCA_023376005.1). Classification (NCBI taxonomy): domain Eukaryota; kingdom Metazoa; phylum Mollusca; class Cephalopoda; order Myopsida; family Loliginidae; genus Doryteuthis; species Doryteuthis pealeii. The sequence continues at coordinate 96,090,108 of CM042145.1, forward strand.
TTCCATGTGCAACCTCTTCGATTTGTCGTTTGAAGTGTCCATATAATTGTTTTTCTTCCCATTTTTGTTTTCTAGTCTTTGATGTTTTTCTGTTTATTATTAAAATATTTTCAGTCTCAGCGTTTACAAAAAAAAGAGCCCACTTAATAAGAATTAGATGATTTTAGCTATTACTTCATCAGGTGTGTATATATTCGGACATTGATAAGCCACTGTTTATATTTTATCAACAGTTAATTCTAAATTATTAAATGTATGACGTTCATTGTTTTGTATTCATCAGTTATAAAAGATGGACGATGTAATTTCCATCTGTTTTTTCTGGCATAAATCAATCATCTTTTATCATACAACAATGAATTTTATTTGTGTGTCTGTGTGTGGTGTTGTTGGGTGTTGCACACAACAACACGACACACAGACACACAAATAAATAAAAACAAACAGCAAAGACATTAAATTGAATATTGGTCGCTATGTAATTCAATATAGAAAGTCCCAGGTGTCGCTTCGGTTATCAAACCAGGAAACGTAATCAACATACTAAATTAATGTTCTTACCGATTGAGGCTACTAGTCAGTAAATCATGTACTAGTGTACGTGGAAAGGTAGAAGGTGTATTTGCAAGAAGCTCCAGATAATCTGGGTAGTCTGCATAAGTAAAAGCTTCTGCGGATTACCGTTCGCCTTTTGCCTTTTTTTGTGAATGAAACCATTTTCTTCATGAAGCAAGATAAATTGGTGTCATCTCCTCATTAAATTGATATCCTCTGAAATTAGTTAACCAGTTCATATACCCCGGTATCAATATCACATCTAACGAAAGCGACCTCAACATACGCACAGATAAAGCATGGGTTGCTATTGAAAAGTCAACGTCTATTTGAAAAATCCAACTTTATAATAAGATACATCGAGAATACTTCCAGGGTGTTGTCGTGTCCGTTCTATCATATGGTTGTGTTAGTTGGACGTCTTGCGAAAAAAAAAAGCTAAATGAGAAATACCCAAGTATGTGTCGTGATGTTTTGAGCAAATTCCAGAAGCAGCTCCCCACAGAACAGCGATTGTACGGCTACTTGCCTCAAATCCCATGCCATCCAATTAAAACTAATTGAACGCGCTATTAATTAGTAATGGTTCTGCAAGCTTAACTTGCTAACCATTACACCCAGATGAATTGCCCGGTATTTAGCCAACCCGTTCACCCCAGTTAAGATATGACACAAAGTCACAAGTATGGGGCACCCAGTGAGGACGGAACCCACTGGTCAGTAGTAATTGATCATGCAAAATTAGCTTCCTAAACATTACATCAGATAGGACACCCTTTTTTTACTACACAACCCATTCGCAAGGGATAGAATGAGACTCAAGTCTGAAAGTCAGCGGCATACAGTGAGACCGTATTTGCAGTTCAGTAGTAATGGATCTGAGTGAATATCTTGTTAACCATTACATCATGACGGGACGCCCAGATAATCATACAGAGCATTTAATTTCTCTCACATATTCTTGACAGATTAATCAACAATTATGCATCATTAGTGTATTTTCTTATGAGTTATATAAACGGAGAGAGAGACAGAATATAGACTAGAGATGACTAGAGACGACAGCTACTAGTTTTTCTGACTTGTTTGCTGATTCTTCATCTAACTTGTTTGGTGGTGTGCTAGTCATTGTTTAATACAACAACAAGACTTGGTTATACTTGATCAAGTTTTATTTTCTTAGCCCATATTGATTTTACTAAAGAAATATCATTATAATTATAAAAATAGCATTTTGCTGATTAAAAAAACAATTATCAAAGGTGTATTTTTCTATAAAAATAAACGTAATTATAAAATATAATTTTGTTAAAAAGCATAATAATAATTTTGAAAATAACCTTTTTATAATTATAAAAATGATAATAAAATAGCATAATGTTAATAACCATAAAAAATATAATAAAAATGGAATTTTATTCGATAATTGATTTAATTATAGAATAGCATGTTGTGGATAAGCGAAATTATTATGAAAATAAATTTTGATGAGTATAATGATAATTAGAAAAAATAGCATTTTATTTATAGAAATCAAATTGCTTTTAGCGTCATCTGTATAGTTTGTGCTCATTCTGATGATGTAGTACATATTCATTTCATGTTAATATGCACAAATGGAACAGGTAACGTATGCGTGCAGCAGGTGTCAGCTGCTTGTTGCCAATGTTAATCAGTGACAATCCATGTATCATTTCGGAACCTTCTCCAGAATATACAATGTATTTACATAAATCACTTAGAATATGCTATACTTTTTTCTCTTCTGTTTCTTATTGTTTTTTGTTATTTTCAAATATGTAAATAGACTTAATGTATTTGCGTTCAGTTTTCTTTCTGTTCTGTTTGAGAAAAAAGAAACCAACAAAGCATTCTTACTAAAACAAAGGTGCAGCTTATATATATATATGTGTATATATACATATATATATATATATATATATATATATATATATATATATGTGTGTGTGTGTGTGTGTATGTGTGTGTGTACATGTATGTGATATTTGTCTCACAATATGAATATATACCTATATTTAAATGAACATAGAATACATGCAAAAGACAAGTACCCAAATCCAGATGCTAACACACGCAAACACACGCAGTACATGCAGTTACATTAATTTACATACATATATTTATATATATATATATATATATATATGTGTGTGTGTGTGTGTGTGTGTGTGTGTGTGTGTGTGTGTGTTTCTGTGTCTGTGTGCGAGTCTTTGTGTGTTAGTGTGTATATTTGCATTTATATATGTTTATATTTATTTGCATGTAATATGAATGAATATGACAAACACTTACAAATAAACATACACACGCATATATATATATTATATATATATATATATGTGTGTGTGTGTGTGTGTGTGTCGAATTAATATCACATGAACACGCAGACATTCACACTCAAAGACACACACGCCAGCGCACACATATATATAATTAATGAGTTTAAAGATCTCAGTATATATATATATATATATATATATATATATATATATATATATATCGGAGTTTTCCTTCTCCGAGACTGGTTAGCTAACCAGGGATGAAGAGCCCAGTATCCCCTACCATTTTACCATAGCTGGGAGGAGAATAGTCAGATGCATACCTTTCCCAATGGTATTAGCGCTATGTGAAATGCTATCAGCCTTATCCATCATTTGATCTCGTCTTGCCGTGTTCATTTCCTTCGATGGTAACCATTACACCATGCGCCTCCATAAAAATCTCAGTATAAGCCGATTCTTACATGTATATGCATTTGAAAATGTCTATATATTTATATACATGTATATAGTGCAAATGAATAACGCACGCATGTAAACACGCAGACATATGTATACACTTGCACGCATGCATGGCCACATATGCACACACACACACACACACACTCACACACACTTGATATCCAGGTAGAATTAAAATTTAATGTGGCCCAAGTGGATGGAGCGAGGAAAGTTAATATATATATATATATATATATATATATATATATATATATATACAAAGTGTATCATACAAGAATCGAGATTGAAGCCTATTTGCCAAGATAGAAATTAACAATGAATGGAACGTTAATTTTTTTTTAGGGTACAAGGTGAGTCATAAAAGTGTTAAGTTTGAATTTGTATTTACCATGATAGAAATGAACAATGAATGGAATGATAATTTTTTCAGAATATAAGGTGTGCGAAATGTACAAAAAATCTTGATACGTTTTTGATACACCTTGTATTCTAAAATATATATATATATATACCTTATACGTTGATGGGTTACCAGATAAGTTATAATGATTTTTACTTGGAATACAATAGAATCATCCTAATACCAACATCACCACCACCTGGTTAATTAATCCCCGGTCATGAATATCGTCCTCCCTAAGTCGATGAGAAGAACTGAAACCAAAACCTTTTTAGGATTTCCCATGAAAAATTGTACATAAAGCCCCATGAATATTCTGTTTACCATTTTGATCCTGGGAGTCGAAATAGATCTATAACATGAAAATGCCCTATTACTTTACTTTTTTCTTAAATATAGAATGAGGCTGTTTGCATTTCATAACGTATATTACAGATAGGTGGATATTCATCATGAAAATAAAGATCTAACGTCACTGCCTGCTACTCGAGAAATATAGGTGATTTTCACCTCGTTTGTTCTAGACAACTTTGCATTTACGACACTGACAAATATAAAGTTTTTTCTTCTACTTGATTACCATAAAAACGATATTTAAAAAATCATTTCTACTTTCAGTATGTTAATATCACGTATATTGCTGTAGAAATTTAACACTTTGCCTACTTTAAACTACTCACAGCGGCTCTCCCATCAGTGCGATACTACCATAAGCTGCTGCAGCGGCTCTTGGACCTGTTCACTTGTTTACACTGAAAAATCACAACATAACATCTTTTGTTTTATCTCTGATAGAGGATGGTACTTGATCCTTTTTCAATATCCCATCATGCAGTTAAAGTTAGCCAAGTACATTTGTCTTTGCCGAGTGGGAAATTTGATAGTCAAAGAATTAATTCTCAATTATAATTCTCAATTGTAACAATAGTCAAACACGTATGAAATTCATGATAATAATGAAATCATTTTCTAACAAAATCTGGAAAACTTCAAATATCACAGCTACTAGTATCCTACTAGTTAAACTGAATCTAGTAGTGAAGTTCCAATTCTGGAGCTCTGGAGAGATACCCCATCATTGCCATTACTCCTAGGTCCAACTCTGACCCTGAGTGGTAATATTTTTTAAGGTCCCATCTATTGGTTAAACAGATAAAAAATAAGTTTAAAAATAGGTTTGGTTTGTTTTGTTTTGTTTTACAGCATATCAACCTCAGTGGGTCATTTAATGCCGAAGAAGTTTTGAAATAAATCAATGCTTAATGGATAATACAATTTTGTTTATTGACTCATTTTTTTCTATTTAACCCATAGATGGAACCCTAACAGGTACTACCACTCCGGGTCAGAGTGGACCAGGGAGCAATGTTGATGAAGGGGTGCTCCACATTCCCCAAACCTCCAAAACTGGAATCTCGCCATCAGCTAGAGTTTAACGTCATTCCCAGGACATGTAGACCCTCAGTCATCGCATTCTAGCACCCACATGATAAAAAGGGGTTGGGGCTTGCCATAAGGACAATAGTGTTGGGAAAATTGTATAGGTGCTAAGGCTTGACGTGACCAGCCGATTGATCGGAGGGGGCCTCTCCGACCGACCGTCTAGCCTAAGATAGGGCCAAAGTGGAGTATTGCAAGTCATGAACTGCTCATCCACCAGGTTTCTATCCTTAAGCATCACGGGTCGCCACCCAAGGCCAAAGTTGGACCCATTGGGGGAGTCTTACCCCTCTGCAGAGGTGCAGTCGGTGTATTCTAACGCCCCACCGACAGGGCGGGCTAAAAATAGGAGTTATAAACAAAAAAATTGAATGCCCAATAAGAATGTATAAAACAAAAATGTATTTGGCATAAAATAACCCAAGTGTTGACATGCCGTAAAACCCAGCCAACCAACCAGCTTCTACTACTATGTAACATAAAACTGATGTTCAATTGTATAAAACAATTGATCTGAAGTAAAATTGCTATCTGGAACTCTAAAATATCATCGTAGACCCCTAAATTTGTATTTGTTGTGTATTATATTGGCAACCTTCCGTCTATTAAAGACGATAGCGTAGAGTCCCCTTTTTTATCTACAGCTACGTGAGTTGATGAACAGACCAATTTTTGAATGGCAATCTCTGGTACAGTGATTGCAAATAACAGGTGATGCTTTCTGGAGATGCTGTTGTCCCTCCTTTCTTTTAACTCCCTTTACTGCGGCGACTTCTTTCCTCACTTTTTCACTTCTTTTCGTTCCTTGTTTGACGAGGAGGCACCAGGTCGTACGGTCTGTTGCACAAGCCTCCCATGTGTTTATGTCGTTGTGGCATGTCTTCATTTGTTGTGTAGACCCCTAATAATGTTACATGCTAATCAGATACCACCCACCATAGAAGAGATAGCAGAGAGGCCCGGTCAGCTGAGGAGAGAAATAGAAAGATAGAAGCTAAAAACTAAATAATGGACGGTTAATATGCAGATTATTGATCCCATCAAAATATCATCTCTGTGAAAAGATAAAGCAAGGATTCTTCCAAGCTGTAGATATGTCAGTGCTATTGTGTGGTTGTACCACTTGGATTATATGGACGGTTGGCGAAAGAGAATCATGGGTATCTGTGCGGTCAGCACAACCTAATCAGGATGATATATATCTGTATCTATATCTATATCTTTCTATGTATCTATTTATCTATCTATCTATCTTATAAAAAAGAAGGTCCGCAAAATGGATTATGTTTTTAGAAATTTTAAAATTATTTTTATCTTACATTTCCGACACGCGTTTCAGATTTTCTGATATCTTCGTCAGGATTTGATCAATCATATCATATGATTGATCAAAGCCTGGAGAAGATATCAGAAATCTTAAACACGTGTCGCAAATGTAAGATAAAAATAATAAAAAAATTTCTTAAAACATTTTCCATTTTGCGGACTTTTTTTTATAAAATATTTCTCCCGTCGGAACCAGAACAGCACTTCTCTCTCTCTCTCTCTCTCTCTCTTTCTCTCTCTCTCTCTCTCTCTCTCTCTCTATATATATATATATATATATATATATATATATATGTGTGTGTGTGTGTGTGTGTGTGTGTGTGTGTGTGTAAGCTTACGTTGAGCTGGGAAAAGTTTAAAGATGAGGAAATGAGAGTGTGAAGATTGTATAGTGTCAATCTTAGAAAAGGAGAGTCTACCTATCTTGAAAAGTAGTATTCAACATTTATGTATCTTATGGTGAACCATCCATAAGGGGTTATACAACACTTAGCATCCAGTAGACCTTCGTTTCAAGTAATACGTCAGTTTTGAAAAACATTGATTTTTGAAGAGCTGTCCTAATTACAATCTAGATACAATGTCAAAACGATCTCTGACATTCCGACATGCATATATACATGTTACATTTCCTTTA
>CM042145.1:96099727-96114727 GCA_023376005.1 Doryteuthis pealeii
TTTGTTTTTACTTTTTTGTTAAAAAATCACACCGAAAAAAATCACACTGAAAAAAATATAATAAAATAGAATGTAATAAATTATAAGATGTAATATGTTTCAATGTGTATTTTCTAATAAATAATATTTTTCTTTAGCGTAATAAATTTGGAAACTGAAATGTTTTTTTTTTTTTTTTTTTTTTTTTTTTTACTGAACTTGCTAACATAAGCGAACGTAAAACTCGTTCGTGCCACAAATTTTAATATTCAACACAAAGGAAAAAATCGACCGAGAGACAGCTCGTAACTTAAAAAAACTTGTAATTTGGACCACTCGTAAACTAAAGCATCACTATATATATATATATATATATATATATATATATATAATATATATATACCAAATCCTCCGCACGAGCAGGATGTGACACAAGGTCAATTTTTTAAGCGGAGTTTAACAGGTTTGAATTCAGAGTTTTCCTTCTCCTAGACCTGTTGCCTAACTAAGGTTAAAGAGCCCAGTCTGCCCTACTATTTACCCATAGCTGGAGGGAGAGTAGAATTCATACCTTTCCCAATGGTATTAGCGCTAAGTGAAATGCAGTTACTACGTCCAGGATTTGAACTCGGGCGACGAATCCATTTCCCATGACTTTAACCATTACACCACTACACCATTATATATATATGTATGTATCTATATTGGTTTGGTGGTTGGTTTTGAAGGCTATCACAATGCAAGTGTAAAGAAAAATGAGGTAACTATGATGTTGTTTGTTAACATTGATTTATTCTTAATATTTCGGGATAAATATCTCTTCGTCAGAAGATTTTTAAAGGACCGGAGGTGTTAGCTCGCTGCTATGTTCTGTCCATTCTGTTGAATTTCTGTGTGTGTGTGTGTAAGTGTATATTACCAAACCAATATAAACACAATCCTTCAAGCAAATTATAAAACTCTTTTATATATAGTTGTAAGAGTTTCGCGTGTATGATTCACTTATTTGTTATACAAATTAAAAGGAAAAATAAGAATACTGTTTTTAAGCACAAATAACTGTAAGTGTTCAAACTTGACTTATATTAAAAAAATACAAATGACTTACCAGTTGTGTTAGAAGTGATAGTGATCTCAGGAGAATTTATATTTTTCAACGCATGAACCACCTCTCAATAAAAAATCAATTAATTTCAAAAGAAATTTACATCTGCCAAAACAGGCAATATAACAATTAGTATACCGTATTTGACGGCATATAAGACGCACGGGCATATAATACGCACCCCCATTTCAGCAGGTCAGATTCAGGAAAAAGAGTGTTTAGTGCATTTAAGTATATATTGTTGAAAACAGTCTAGCTGTGCACTCATGTTAACCTTGATTATAACAAATACCAGCAATAAAATAAGGATGCATGGAGTTAAGGGTATGTAAAAATACTGAGCGTAAGTTTGCTTAGTGAGCATCATAGAGAAGATTAGCCTAGGCACACGGTAGGTTTCAAATTTAATGTATAAGACGCAGGGCAATCTTTTGAGCCAAAATTTTGGATAAAAAGTGCCTCCTATATGCCGTCAAATACGGTAAATCTCCAGAGTTCAATATCGAACCCGGAACCTTAGAGTTTCTGAACGAAGACTCTACCGACTGAACTAAACCAACATCGTTATTGTTAATCAATTCCCACTCAGATTTTGTACGTTTATTCTTAGCCCTTTTTTTATTAAACACTTACCCGATTGATATCGATTTTAGATTCGCACTAATTAATTTTTCCCTTAAAATATTCTTTTTAAATTCTCTTAAAATTTTATTTTAACCTTTACAAATTTACATTCACAATATTTAGGCCAAATTTTCGATTGCTGGATAACATTATTTTTCCTTTTTATGAATTAATTTCAATTGATGTTTTAAAAATATTCATCCGAACGAGTTGAGTAGGAAATTAACGAGAGTAATTTCTGTTGCACCTTTTGGCGATTTTCAACATATGCAACGGCTTTTTATCATCAGCGGTTTTATTAAGTAATTGATATAGAAACCAATGTTATTATTATTAGTAGTAGTAGTAGTAGTATTAGTAGTAGTAGTAGTAGTAGTAGTAGTAGTAGTAGTTTTTTCACTGGCGTAAGTTGATGGTCTTTCACTGGAGTTTGAGTGACAACAAATCTCCTCAGTTCTCTTCTGAGTGTTCTAGCTAATCTCAACAATACTGTTGTCTGGATGGTTTCGATTCTTCCTCTGAATTTCTGTTCCTGTTGTCTCTTTTCCAAGATTTTTGGGACGGTTCCAGTGCCCCTGCTATAATTGGTATTACTTTCACCCTCATATTCCACAGTCTTTTCAATTCCCTTGTAAGGTCTATGTATTTGTGTATCTTTCGTTTTCTTTTATTATTATTGCCCAGGAGTAAATACACATACATTTAAAATATGAACAAATGTCCCTAAGGTTTTGAGAGATTTGAATCGGAAATAAATTCATGTTTCAAAGAAATGGCTAATTCTGCAATTTTTATAAATATTGATGAAACTTTTTTTCTGAAATGTCGTGTTTAAATTGCGCAGAAATAATTGGTATGGATTTTTTTCTTAGTAAAAAGAAAATATTCTATGTTTTCAGAAATTGTTTAGATTGTTTTTTTTTTTTTTTTTTTTTTTTTACGGCATATCAACCTCGGTGGGTCATTTAATGCCGACAAAGATTTTAAAAAATTAATTCTTAATGGATACTCAACTTTTTTATAAACACATTTTACCATTTAACCCGTAGATGGGACCCTAACAGGTACTACCATTCTGAGTCAGAGTGAACCAGGAGCAATGGTGATGAATGTGGGATCCACATTCCCCAGGCCTCCAGTCGTGGCTTGTCGTTGCTTACCCGACGGCGTGCGCGAACGGGCCAAACGACTTGACCTTCGCGACAGACGGGATTTTGCCGTCGCAGTTGAAGTTTGAAACCCCGTGGAGCATGAGACGAGGTATCGCTTGTAAACCATTTGATATGAATCAGACGGTATGCAAAAACTTAAATAGTAAAAGTCAAAGTATTCCAAAGGAGTCTAAAAATACATTAATCCTTTGGAATATATTTTTTCTTATTTGAAAAGGCAGGCAGAATTCATGTAGAACATCTGTCTCAGACAGGACGTGACACAAAATAAAATTGAGATCGGAGCCCATCCCATACAGTGTTAGATATAACTTGGCACCGTTGGCATCACTCTTTTAGGTTTCATCCTGCTCTTGCTGGAGAATTTATGTGAAATTCATATAAAACTATTATAATTATGTAATATAAAGATTTTTGAAGGCAATTTACAATGCAATATGTGTTGAAAATTATATTTATTTAACTTTTTTTTTTCAAAACTAAATATTTTCGGAAAATAAAATTCTCAGAGTTATTGAAAGTACTAGTTGTTTTTTAGTACTTATCCCACGGCGATATTGTAATCATCTGCTGTTTTAAGAAGTTGAGGAACGCCGTATATTTGAAAAAATTTTTTTTTCCTTTTCGGTTACTTCCGTGATGTTAAATCGGCTCGGCTGCTCCTTAAAAAAAAAAAAAGTTAAATAAATATAATTTTCAACACATATTGCATTGTAAATTGCCTTCAAAAATCTTTATATTACACATACACACAATGCTTCAAAGATGCTATAAAAAAAACTTTATTTATTATAATTATATAATGAAACGTAACACTTGGAAAAACATTTTTACTGACATATTCTCGACTAACAATTAATCAATTGCCTGATCATGTCACGCCCAAGCACCTATATGATTGTCCAACCCTATTGCCCTTATGGCAACCCCAACCCTTTTATCATATACGTGCTAGAAGGCGGTGGCTGAGAGCCTTCACGTCCTGGGTATGACGTTAAACTTTATCTGATGGTAAGGTTCCAGTTCTGGAGGTCTGGTGAATGTGTAGCACCCCTTTATCACTATTGCTTCCCGGTCCACTCTGACTTGGAGCGGTAGTACTTGTTTGTGTCCCATCTATGAGTTAAATAGAAAACATGAGTTTACAAACGAGTTTTAAAAAATCGAGTACCCATCAAGAATGAATAAAACAAAACGTCTTCAGCATAAAATGCCCAATGGGTTGACATGCTGTAGAAGCCAACCAACCAACACAACAACTAACTAAAAATGCAATCACTAAATATCTTTAAGATGTATTTGATGTGTGACGGCTGCATCCCTGCATCCGACTCCACGAAACAAATACAGCTCATTTATTCACATGAAGTCGGTACAAAGATACAGTCGAACACACATCCGAGTACAAGGCCTGAAGTTTTATTTTTGTAGGGTAGGGAACGGGGTACAAAGCTAGACATGCTGTTAAACTTGTATTTTTATCTTAGCTAGTATCATTCGCCGACCGATCCATACTAATATACAGTCGTCCATCGCCTCCCACTACTGCTTTTACCAAAAAAATCACTGGCACTCTATGAATGAAACCCTACATACGCCCAGATGGTAATAAACAAAAGGCTGTAAATTTATTAACAAAAATTTTTTTAAAATCCAATGATATAGGATGAGAGTGGAAGGGGCAAAAACAACTTATCAAACGTGAAAGATATTTTCTGAGAATTCTTGAATCAGGAAAATGACAAACAAAAGATTTGCAACTGAAAATATTGCAACCGTATTATTTAAAAATCTTTAAACTAAATGCCTTTTCATTACCGGTGTGATACTAGAAGCCTTGGTGTTAATGTTTTCAGTACATTTTAAAGAGAAATATAGTAAACTACTAAAATTTGATGCAGGCTGTGCAACATTACTCTAAGTCGTCTTCCATTTGTCAATTTTATATATCAATCACGCTTTCAATTGCACTAAAGTCATTTTGGAGGGTCGGCAAAACAATATATTCATAAAATAAGACATAGTAGTAGACTGTAAGAATATCTTGATAATTATAAAGGTTTATTGAGGCGCTCGTCTTTTATGGTTATCGTCGTTGTAAATGGACACGAATACTTGATAATGCTCTGTGGAAGGCCTGTCAGGAGTGAGGATGGATAGGGATGGGTGGTGAGAGATAGTCATGGGAATCCACGCTATCTGCACGACGACGACAATGATCATGATGATCATGTCTATTGTACAATACGATTCAGAATTCCGATGTAAGTTTTTTTTTAATATTTTGGTCACTTTTTCACCCCTCACCTGGTTCACCGCTCCTATGAACGGCTGCAGTTCAAACCGTCGTTGTCCTCATTATGATGATGATGATGCTGATAATGGTGCCTTATGTACAATGAGAATCACAATTCCGATGTAAGTTTTAGATTTGGGTCTCTGGTTACCCCCCCCACACACACACACAGCTGGTTCACCCCTCCCATGAACGGCTGCAGTTCAAGCCGTCGTCGTGATGATGATGATGATGATGATGATGATGATTATAATGATGATTTTGAAGATGATGTATTTTGTACAAGATTCAGAATGCTGATGTAAGTTTTTTTTTACTTGGGTCTCTTGTTCACCCCTCAACCGGTTCACCCCTCCCGACTCCAGCTCAAACCGTCGTCGTCCTCATGATGATGATGATGATGTCTTATATACAATGAGATTCCAAATTCCGATGAAAGTTTTAGACTTGGGTGTTTCCCCCCCCCTACACCCAACTACTTCACCTCTCCCCTCGAACGGCTGCAGTTCAAGCTGCAGTCGTCCTCATCTTTGTTAATGAGTTTTTATCGTCCCAGGTTAATCTGCCAAATTCCTTTTGCGGCTAATTCGAGCAGAGTAATATTGACACGCACGTCCATTTAATGATTTCATTGTATTTGATATGCTGTATTTTTCCCCAGTTTTTAGTGAATACAGATTAATAAGAATCATGACAAGATATAAGACACTTTGTTGTGGAAAAGCAATTCATTTTATTTTCATTATTAAGAACAAAGTTAATATTTATGTCAGAGAATCAATAACTCCACAGTCTGAAATTCCAATCTAGACTGAATTAAGTGATTTGACAAATAAGGAGAATGTTTGTCAAATAATGAATTATATATATATATATATATATATATATATATATATATATATATATATATATAGGCTCCCATAAATTTGGTATGAGCCCTCTATAATGGGTGATTTAAATTAACTCTCACTACTAAGCATATACGCAATGATCGTTTGCCCGCAACTAGATCTCTCTGAGACTGTAAAATATATAAACAAACCTATGTATTTAATAGTTTAAACACCAGCCTCGCCACAACAGTTGTCATTGGTTGACGGGATAAGATATCAGGCTGGCAAACAGTTAGTCGAAGTTCGAACCTAGCCAAGGATAGATGTGTCTAGCAACACTGAAGAGGCCTGAAACGCCGAAACACGTGTCTGTGGATGACTTATTAATATATATATATATATATATATATATATATATATATATCTTATTATAATGGAGATTGTGTGTTTTTCTGTCTGTAACCGAAACTATATTCCTACTCAAGTCACAATTCTCTTAGTTATTGACATCACATTCTCCATGATTTTATTTATATCTAAACCTCAATTATTAATAAAATTGTCATACATTATTAATACTGTTAACTATGTCTACATATTGACAACATGCAATTATATTTATATATACAACAAAATAGCGGTTTACAGTGTGAACGTGAAGGCTAATTTGCATATTATATTAAAAAAATCAAATTTAATAAATATGTGCTTAGTATTATTGATTTCTAACTGTTTGGTTTTATTTTAATGAATATAAGCAAAATTCTCTTCAATGAATCTTAAATGAAATCCATTAACAAGATAAAATAACTGTCATTTTATTCTTTACTTCCTCTTTTAACTAAATACTTAAATTTGAAAAAATAACAATGAAAGACGAGAGTGATGGAAAAGTAAGTTTCAGTTGTTCCATTTTTTATTATACTCATTCTGTTTCAAATCTTTTATTATACCCCCTCTGTTTCAAATCTTTTTATTTGTATTCTTATTTAGTTTCATTAGCCTTTCTAATTTAATACAATATTTTATTACATTAAAACTTAAATATTTACACCCGGAGGGTGCATATATTTGCTAGTATATATATATATATATATATATATATATATATATATATATATATATATATATATATATATATATATTCTTCCAATGGTACAAAGTTTTCCTTGTAGTTTTCCTTAGTAGTTAATCCAAAAAGTGTTCAATATATTTCGTAGAATATAGTTATTTGCTAAGCTTAGCTTCGATGTGGCACAAGGTCAGAATTATGGGGAGTCAAGTGAGATTGAAATCATTAAACAATAGTCTGTGAATCTAGCTTGCTAACTATTACACCACGCCGGGTGCCCTATTTCGTAAAATATAGAGCATTTATAGTTGTAGAAAAAGTTTTTTTTCTCTCTACCACGGTTTCTTATAGGCAGCTACATTTTATATTTACTTATCAGCATAATAATTAGTCTGGTTTGGAATTATTTTCATCCCCCCTACTGTCTTTTAATTAGTTTGTATAAACTTAATTTCTAAGTCTAAATATTCGTTAGTTAGTAGAGCCAGCCGGAACAAACGAAACTAAAATCAGACTGATAGAAAAAATACGGAAAGAAGAAAGACTTCAGCTACTCACAAGTAATATAATAGCTACACAAGAAACAGAAGAAAGTTAAATACCAGCCAGCTACCCCAAAAAGTAGGTAGAAGATTTAATATGGGGCGTATTACCACGGATATCACCCATAATACAAAAAGTAAATAGACAATTATATATGAGGGCACAAACACGGGTGACCCTCATAAGAAGAATAGAATCGGAACGGACCCCTCTCCATATACCCAGAAAGAAGTGGGTATACTGTAGTGTACGAAGAATTTGAAAGGAAAACGGTATTCGGATTTCTGGAGAAAGAGAAGAAAAAGAGATAAGAACAAAGAAACGGTAAACCCGGGGCCAATGACCCCGGAACTAAAGTTAAAAATAAAATCTGAAGTTCTAGTTTCTGTGGAGAAGCGGAAGTTGGGTGAACCTCCCACCCTCGGGACGAGAAACGGGTGAAGAGAAAAATCGGTCTTTATCGGCTGGGCGTTCGAAAGGGGCAGACGGGGCTTCTCAAGTTCCCCTGTAATGTATTACGCATAGTAGTACCGAACATAATATACGAGAGAATAATTCGACCTTATGCCCCCCCCCTCTCTCTCTCTCTCTCTTTCTCTTTCTCTCTCTCTCTCTCTCTCTCTCTCTCTCTCTCCTTCTCTCTGAAAAAGAACCACAAGCCTATAAATGAATAAACAACCCCTTTGTGACTATACGACTTGTGCATGTTGTTTCTGAACTAACGACGACTACTGCTACTAACGACTACTACTACAACTCGAATTTTTGCCCTATGCAACAATACAACACAGAACAAAATCAGATATAAGTATCAGCAAGCTTTAAAAAAGTTTTCTCTTGTGATCATTTCCTTTGTCTCAATTATTTCATTTGTTTTGTGCAAGGGAAGAATGGGGAGGGGGAAAGATGCGATTCGCGTGAACAAAGCCAGAGATCAGCGAAGGTTAAATCAAACAGCGAGATATTAGAAATGAGATGGATACAGAATATAACTGCCAAAATACATTAAAAGATTAGCAATGAATAAACAAAAAATCAATCGATTAGGCCATTACATACTCATTTAAAACAGATCGATAAGGAAAAGAGCAAATTATATATGAAAATGCGTAGAAGTGGACATATTAAGATATATAACTGAAGTAAAATTATCAACAACGACTAACGACTTGAATAAAAAATAAATACAAATTAAGAATATTGTAACTAGCTTGGGGGTAATTCCATCTCAAATCATCCAGAAAAAAAATTGTCACCCACCCGCTTCAATATTTCTAAAATTATTTTCCAGGTGTGAACTATGTTAGACAATGCCCAAAATTCGAGCTTCCAATTCCAAAAATTGGCGAAATTATGTCGATTTTTAGCTCTCCAAATTTGGTGGGGTTGGCGAAAAATGGCGATTTTTGTGACCTTTTTTAAATCTGTAAAATGAGTTCCAGAGCTTCCCTACTACTAAAAATTTGTTTATAAAAGTATTTGTGCGCAGAAAATCCAAAAAAGTTATCAAAAAGTCTTAAAGTCAACCAATTCTATGTTATTGATGATTTCTGATTCTTTTTCATAGCAAAATCAATATCCCGATGTGGCACTGCATTTATGACAAAAACTTTTTCTATCATTATAACACATATATTGAACATTATTTGTACCAAAAACATACTTTGACATGTGCTCATGGCATCGATGATTTCACATGGAATTAACCCGTGCCCAGTTTAATGAAGACATATATTCATTTGTACAGTATTCTTGTATACTTATCTGGATCTGGGTATTTGCTATTCTGGATCATCACAGCTGGGTAGCTGGGTATAATGCTGGGCTGACATTTTCTCTGTTCTCCGGGTCTCGAACTACTTTGTTCCTTTTGGTTTCTTTACTTCCTATCGTCCGTTGGAAGTTCTTAATAACGAACAGAAGACGGTGTTGCGTTTCTTTTCAGAGCTTTTTATCTTTTTTTATTTCAAACCCAAGCTGGAGATTTTGGTCTCGAAAGGACACAACACCATAGCGATGCGTCTCGTTCGAACAACTCAGTCAGACTCCAAAACATTTCACTCTTTATTTCACACTTCGCACTGTTTACACTCCGTGACCAATCAAAAGCCAATGTCAGAGCCTTCAACGTCATCATCAACACGCTTTAAATAATCCTTTTTTTCCATTGTTAAAAATTGTATAAAATCTTTCAATTTCCACACACTCTCCTCGCATGCATTAGACGTCAACTCCCTGCTGACATCACACCTCTCAATATTTTTACAATACTAACACACAAAACTAGTTTTCCGAGTTACGCTGGTTGTTGAGAGCTAAAATTTGATGTATGAGAGAGTTTCAGATACGCTTATGTTAAATAAATTCACTTGAATATGCTTATCTCAAGAGGATTACTAAGAACATAATAGTTTCCAAATTTATCACGTCAAAGAAAAATATAAGTTATTCCATTCCAATTGGACACATGGCCGAGGGGATAAGGTAGTCAGGTTAAGACAGTTCTAAGTGACAGTTATCTTTGGATTCTGGGTTCAATCCTGAGTAGCGGCAGTAACATAGGAAAATAATTAACACAACTCCTACCCCAGCTATGGTTAGCGGAATGAGAACAGGATACCCCCGTGGAATAAATAAAGGGTTAGGTTCAAAGTTCCGTGATGGCTCCCGATTACGACAAGAAAGTTCTCGAGTTCGAAAAGAAGGTTCCCGAGTTCGACAAGAAATACCTGAAGAATGCCGGAGGGCATATCGGCCGAAACGTTGTACAAATAACAATAGAGATGAGGACAATAGTCCAAATACCGCAGATAATACTAATCATCAAGCTTCCTCACAAAAATTCAGAGAATATTATTCATAAACTTAAAATATATTAAAGTTCATTGACTTCTGAAATGGAAAGTCCACGTTTAGAAAGCACTGGAACTACACCTAAAATCACAGATTGTTAGGGAGAGTTATCTCTCCCTAACGATTCGAACCGGACTCTCTAAAGAGGAGGGGGACAAAAATACTGACTATCACCAGACAAGAACCGGACCACGGTACGACATGCCCACGTATCCTATCATCAGCCGAACTCTAATCCAAAACCATCCCACTGTTTTCCCTGTCAGTGAGAATAAATAAAACAAATATTGTTATTGTTAATATATTCCCTGTTTTTATTATCATTTCTGTATATCATACATCTCGGGAAATTATTAATGAAAATAAAAGTCTGTGCGCCTCTGTTTTTGGTGTATGGCTGATTTTGTTGATCTTCAAATGTGAGGCAGAAAAGACATACTTAAAATTGCTGACTAACTTCGGTGTCTTAATTTGAACTACATGACATAATTTATCCCGAACATTCTTGGAAACTAATTTTTAATGAATCTTGCTTCACTGCTTCTGTTTCTCCAAAGTTTATATGCCACAAAAATTAAACATCTTATGATTGTTTTCGTGATAACAGGAACACTGATTAATTGAACGAGTATTTGAAACATATTAGGTTTTTGACTACCTCTGCTACATACGTATCGGGGACTGTTATTTCATTCACCTGATTGTAACATAGATTTCTTTGACTCTATCCTTGGAGTCCTAATAGGAGATACATTAGCACTATTTATAATAATAATAATAATAATAATAATAATAGTATTCACAGTGTTCTTCTTCTACTTCTTCTTCTTGATAATAATAATAACAACAACAACAGCAATAGGTTGTTCCTAAATCTTCCGTCCGTTATCATTCTGTAACACCCCTGGTTAAAAATGAGACCGTCCAAATCCTCCAAGATGCAATGCAATGAATACAGGTTATCTGGTGTCACTTAATCGTAGATTTCTTATTTGTCCCATTTCATTTCACACACTTTTTAAAATGAAAAATTCCAAGTGGTCTTACGTGACGTAAGACCACTGTAAATGCCCAACTTAAAACTAAAATGAATTAAAAAAGAAGTTACATGTTTGTTTTATTTTTAATATTGAAATTGTGAATTACGGAAAATATTTTCGTAATGTTTATCCTACGTCGTCCCGGCCTCCTGTCCTAATTGATTTACGCTATGTTTTAGCGAGCCAGCGTCAGGAGAATTTCCAACCCAATTTTTTTCCGAGTCGTGTTTTTGTCGCTTTTATTTTTGTAATTATACATTGCAAAGACATCAGTAAGATTTATATGTAATGAAATTACAAATCATTGTTTCTGGCTTAAATAACTTCTCTTGATTTTGGTTTCGTTTCGTAGAAATTCCACGAGTCCCTCTAGTTTATGATATGCCTAGACGACGTACCAATAACGTAATTTGATCTACTGAAAGAGAAAGGCTTAACACAAAAAAAAAATAAATAAAAAACGGCAAGAAGAAGGTGATATCCATCAAAAACTATTTTAGATGCGGACTAGATCTGGCACTTTGCACAAGAACACCCACACAAGCAGAATTTTGACAGACTTAACCAAAACATTTGTAATAATCCAAGGTTACCAGGATGAACGAAAATTCCGAGCAGCAATAATAAGCAGAGTGTTTTCACACGTGTTCAAGGTCAATATCGATTCGCTAATTTCCCATGAGATTAGACAACCTTAAAGATAAAAAAAAATAAAAATGTTCTCATTGTTTTCTAGAGCAAACACATACAAGAGTAAAATATCATCATCATCATCATCATCATCATCATGTCATGCTGGCTTTTGAATTATTTCTTTGTATATAAGCCATGCTGTAATCCACCACTTAAACTTAGAGACTAATCGAAGTGCCGCGGTTTAAACTCCAGCGAATCAACAGCACGAATACGTGATTAGTTAACTATTTAATCACTGATATTGACAGCCGTTCCTTTACACTTAATTCGACATTGACGAAAGAACCTGCAACACTAAGGAACACCAAAGAACCCCTAGGAACAACCGAAGATTCATACCCAACATTAAGGAATACCAACGAACAACCAAAAGATCACACCCAACACTAAGGGACCCCAAAGAGCAACCAAAGCTTTCCTCACTAAGGATAGCGCTCTGCTTAACACAAGGGATTTCCGCTGGACAGTGCTCTGCTTGAAGCCTAAGGATGGCCACAAAAAATCGTAACACTGGCAACTGGGGTATCCATGACACTTTCTCTGTCTGTCTGTCTGTCTGTCTGTCTGTCTGTTTTGTCTCTCTCTCTCTCTCTCTCTCTCTCTCTCTCTCTCTCTCTCAGACTGTACCTGACCCTGATAGGTCTACTAGGTAGTATTTAGAATCCGCGCGGAGCTGATTGATGTAGACTTTTGTTGGTCCGTCTACATTGATGTCCATGTGTAGGTGTCCACAGGAAAACGTCGCTTATGAGTTTGTCCTTGCTTGCTCAGCTGTATTCAGCATATCTTGTTCTTCTTACTCGGATGTTTTGTGCGATTGAGGACAATTGGCCTTACATCCATTATCTTATGGAGTGCTTTTATTTCAAGATTTCTTCAACACAGTATCCAGCATCTAGTTTTTCTCTAAGAACAAGACAGTAACCAAAGCATCTAGTTTTTCTTTAAGCACTTCATTAGAGTTCAACTGGTGCAGTCGTACAATAGAACTGATACGATTACAGCTTGGAATAATTATTGCTTTATCTTATTAACGATACCAGAGACTCTAATAAATATAAAAAACGTCAATTTAAAAAAATATTTTTTTAAATTTCATTATAAAAACAATTTGACATTATCAAATAGTCTAGATTTCGTTTTGTTTAATATATATATATATATATATATATATATATATATATATATATAATATATATATATATATATACGGATTACATTTGTATGTGGAGGATAGAGAAGGTCCTAAATAGAAATATTCCAACTAATATCCCAACTGTTATATATATAGAGAGAGAAAGTTAGGGAAAGAGAGAGAGAGAAAGAAAGAAAGAAAGACAGACAATGTGAGTGTGAGAGAGAGAGAGAGAGAGAGAGAGAGAGAGAGAGAGAGAGAGAGAGGGAGAGAGAGGGGGGGGGAGGGAGGGAGAAATGTGTGAGAATGTGTCATAAATAGACTTATCTATTATAGGCAGGTGCCGACAAACAACAGAATATACAAAAATAGATGTCGAAGTAGACTCAGAAAGAAGACATATTTCGGGGCGTTATTCGGAATAAAATAGCATTTCGCGAGATTACATGGGAAGGCTGAATTAAAGTTACTCGTAATTAAGGGAAGGTGCATAGCCTATGTAACCCTTCAGACGTGAACAGGTTTTCATTTTCTATATATGTATGCAGTCGGTCCAACTTATTTGGTATGTATCAGATATGGCCCTATTTCTGTGAAGGAAAAAAAACTCGTCAGAGGTCATTGGTCAAAGTTCATTGCCGGGGTCAGTATGTCAACGTCGCGAATATTTGTGTATTAGCATTCATCACGGGTAGACGTTTGTCGCATGCTGATTATAAAAACAGCTTCAGATCTGGCTTTTCTGTCTTGCTTGATTAAGAAATAGTGCAGACATATTGCAGTATGCGAACTTGTTTCATCAAATGACTTTATCACCGAGAACTAGGGCGATATTAGCGTAACGTTCATCGTCGTAAGAAATGGAATTAGAGACCCAAGTTCAAATCCTAGACGGAGCTGTTTGCCTTTGGCTTCGCATTAATTCCTTGGGAAAGGTATGAATTTAGCTGTTCTGCTATCAGATATGGGTAAATAGTAGTGTAGACCGGGTTATTTAGCCCTGTGTCAGGCAACCAATTTAAGAGATAAAAAATCAAAATTCAAATCAACTTTACGCCATTTAAAAATATATCTTGTGTCAAATATTACCAACGCTGGAGAGACCGGGTAAATAAATAATGAAAACTATTCTGTCAGGTAGTGAATTTGTTCTAAAAGACGAAATCCAAGTATATATATATATATATATATATTATATATATATATATATATAGTGTTTGTGTGTGTGTGTGTGTGTGTGTTATACATTTTTTTAATCATTAGCCTACATCCATAAATGTAGAGGTAATTATCAGAAGTATTTTCCTAGTGTTGGAGAATTGAAAATAAAGTGCTCGATTACGGGTGTAAGAGCTGTATTTATTTATTCATCATATCATACAATACATTTAAGGTGCGATTGCTACCACTGGGTTCCAAGCTGCATGTTAGCCACTTTTGGTCAGCAGGCGCGTTGTCTTGACGAAAAGTGGCTATCCTGCAGCTTGGAAACCAGTGGTAACAATCATATCGTAAATGTATTGTACACTAAATGAATAACACACACACACACACACACACACACACACATATATATATATATATATATATATATATATATATATAGGTAATGAAGGACTATTTGCTCGTAAATTCCTACCATAAAATAAACT
>CM042145.1:96119727-96127227 GCA_023376005.1 Doryteuthis pealeii
ATTAATAGTAGATATATAATTCTACGCCTAAGCTAATGAAAACGGGTTAACATACCATAAAATCAACCAACCATCACACTACGTAAAAAGCCCGCGATATTTTGATTGTAATGAAATATTTATTTTCTCTGTAAAAATAAAATGTTCGACTAATTTCTTTCAATAGAACATTATGTCTCTAGATAGTCAGTGCACAGAGTTCTAAAATAAAGTTGAAAATAACAGTAGTTGCGCCTAAAGTAAATTTTTAATGTCTTTTAGTGCATCCTCGTGCAATAGCTTCAAATAGAATCTCCCAAACAATAAAAGAAATTAGTAAACAACAACAACAACAAACAATAAGCCGTATTTTTCAGCTTTCATTAATATAAACGCATTTGCTGCAATTTTGCATGGAGCTGTCAATACATTCAACCGATTGGCTTATCTTAGTTTAGAATTTTAAATGACAAAAACAGAACCAAAAAGATAGAAAAAAGACAAAAAAAAATAGAAAATGCGAAACAAAATTCTGCCAAGCTGGAGTAATTGAGATCAAAAGCGAAAAAGTGATAGGTGTGCAGATAAAACAATTAAATTCGATTACTAATCAGCGTTATTATTAAACTGTGCGAGGAAGAAATAAACAAAACAAACAAAGTAAAGAGGGATAGGAAAAAAGACTGAATAATTCACTCCCAGTTTCTGCTCACTGGTGAAACTGAATAGTTCCAAGTGCATGATTAATAGAAGAAAGTGGATCAACGGACACGTTTTCTTGTTGTAATGGCTATCAACCTACATTCTAATTAATAATGAGTTCGATCCTCATTAGGAGCGAAGTTGTGTATTTACACGACCCTTACACTCGAGCGGGATGTAAGACTCATTGAATTTTTAAGCGAAGATTCCTTCTCTTAGACTGGTTTCCATACCAAAGTTAAAGAACCCAGTCTACTCTTCTATTTACCCATAGCTGGAAGGAGAAATTTTTATCCCCAACCCCTTTTATAATATACTAGTACACAATTAAAAAAACACCCTCCGGGCGATGTAAAATAGATTTTTGAAACATATTGCCTGAGGGGTGGGAGTAAAAAATTCAATGTCAGCGAGTTTGTACCCTAAGTAAGTAAAATCATCAGATTCATTAAAGGATTAAAAGATGAAACAATTTGAAATGTAAACTTTTAATATTTATTAAAATAAAACAAACTATATATAGATATATGATACCAGTCATGTATTTATTAAAACTTGTTTTAAAGAACAATGAGGACTGTCTAATGTTGCATGTTCAAATTTTGAGTGTATTTATTCTATGTTATGACGATTTTGGGTAATGTGACATAAGCAGTGACGTAATTTTTGTTGCAGACAAAAACCGGAAGCGAATCTCCATTATTAATAGATGTGCTAGAAAGCTGGTGTTGTCGTTCTTAGAATCCTGCATATGATGTTAAACTGCATCTAGTGAAAACGTTCCAATTCTTGAGTTCTGAATTGTGGATTACCCTCTCATCGCCATTACTCCCGTATCTACTCTGAACCGGAGTGGTAGTACCTGTTAGGGTTTCATTTAATGGGTAAATTTAAAAAAGGGGTTTAAAAATGTGTTAAAATTTGAGTTTTAAAAAATGTTGAATACTCATCAAGAATGGATGAAACAGAATGTCTTTGGCATAAAATAACCCAACATGGGTTGACATGACGTAAAATCCAACCAACCAATCATCCCGCCAAAATAGATGAAGGGGTGCTCCACATTCTCCAAACCTCCAAAACTGGAACCTCACCATCAGATAGAGTTTAACATCATTCCCAGGACATGTAGACCCGCAGCCACCGCCTTCTAGCACCCATATGATAAAAAAGGGATGGGGCTTGCCATAAGGGCAATAGGGTTGGGAAAATCGTATAGGTGCTAGGGCTTGACGTGACCAGCCGAGTATTGCAAGTCAGGAACTGCTGATCCACCAGGGTTCTATCCTTAAGCATCACGGTTCACCCCACCCCCCACGGCCAACGTGACCAGCCGATTGATCAGAGGGGGCCTCTCCGACCGCCCGTCTAGCCCAAGATACGGCCAAAGTGGAGTATTGAAAGTCATGAACTGCTCATCCACCTGGGTTATATCCTTAAGCATCACGGGTCACCACCCATGGCCAACAGGTGGCCCCATTGGGGGATTCTTACCCCTCTGCAGAGGTGCAGTCGGTGCATTCTAACGCCCCAGCCGACAGGTCGGTCAAATAGTTGGATATTAAATACCTTTAAGTAAATGTGGAAAAAGAATATATCCTTTTAAAGTAGAAGAATAGTATACACCTTTTGAATAGATGAATATCATATACCGTTTTAATGAACATGCAAGAATAATATTATATACATTTTGAAGTAGTAAAATACTATATTCCTTTTGATAATTCTGGAAGAAGAATTTTACATACATTTTAATGAACATGCAAGAAGAATATTATATACCTTTTGAAGTAGAAGAATATCATATACCATTTAAAGTAGTAGAATACTATATACCTTTTAATAACTCTGGAAGAAGGATATTACATTCCTTTCAAATTAGTAGAATATCATATACATTTTAATAACTGTATGAGACGAATATGATATACTTTCTAACTATTTACGTACTTTAAACTGCTCACAGCGGCTCAGTAATCATTGCGATTTAAATACAAAAAATGATGTTTAGTTCATTATAATTAAGCAAGACTCAGATTACAATGCTTATAAGACTTTATTTCAATAGAATGTGTTCTGAGGTGAATAAATAATGAACTTTGAAATATTCCATCACACAGGCAAAAAAATACCAAATATTTCTTAAGCGGGGTTTAACTTCTCCCTGACAGGTTGCCTAACCAAGATTGAAGAGCCCAGTCTGTCCTACTATATACCCATAGCTGGAAGGAGTATAGTTTGATTCATACCTGTCCCATGGGTATTGACGCTATGTGAAACACAAACAGCCTTGTCCAGGATTTGAACTCGGGTGGATGAGTCCATTTCCTACAACGCTAACCATTATGCCACGCGATACCAATTTGGAAATTTGATATAGCCGCCGAGCAAATTTTGTACATATAGAGTAAAGTAAAAGAATATTATATACTTTTTACAGTAGACGAATATCATATACCTTTTAATAACAGTAGAGTAGTTCCAGCTACTCGTCCTTCGGAACGGGTGGGATGCTAAATTAATAGCGTCGATCCCAGATGCCTGCCTCATTGCACTTAAAGGGGCAGGGCTGATCGACGCAATTTTTTTACCTACTACCCCATGAGTCTCGGCTTGTGGGTGGTGCCCACATAAAACGGCCTTGTGCCATATCGTGTGAAAGTGGGACACGTGTAAATAGGAATAACAGTAGAAAAAGAATATTATATACCTTATAGAGTAGACAAATATAATATAATTTTAATAACAGTGCAAGAAAAATATTGTATACCTTTTAAAGTAGAAGACTATCATATACCTTTTTATAGTAGACAGATATTCTATACCTTTTAATAACTTTGCGAGAAGAATATTATATACATTTTACAGTAGACGAATATTATATACCTTTTAATAACAACGGAAAAAGAAAAAATATACCTTTTACAGTAGACCAATTTATATACCTTTTAATAACAGTGCAAGAAGAATATTATATACCTATTACAGTAGACGAATATTATATAATTTTTAATACTAATGGAAGAAGAATATTATATACCTTTTAAAGTCAAAGGAATTTATATACCATTAACAGAAGAGGCATATTATATACCTTTCAATAACTGTGGAAGAAGAATATTATATACCTTTTAAAGTTGAAATATTTTATTTATATTTTAATAACTGTGAAGTTAATTTTTTTTCTCTTATTTTATCACAGCGCAACATATTTAGCGATAGCTTTTTTTTTTCAGAATAAAATTCCCTGAGAGTCGTTTGTAAATGATAAGTTTGATATCTGTAAAATATCACAAATTAAAGCATGTCATTTTTTTCTAAAATATCACATTGGGTTGTCTCACTTCTCATTTATCAATAAATCTAAAACATCAATCGCAAGGCAGTGAACTATCAGTCATCGATTGAAATTTACGCTAAGCAGCTAATATACATTCGGTATCAACGCTGAAAGGAAATAAATGTGGAGTTATTTCGATTGCACAATTAAAATAATTGATTTCAACGTCGGCTGTCATATATATACGAGAGTGAGCGAAAAAGTAATGCCATTTACTTTATTTATTGTACATTTTTTTTATAATACTAAGACCTACATTGAGACCCTAACGAAGCTCAGAGCAAGAATTCGACGCGTAAGACCCAAATTTCCAATCGACAATATCCTCCCTCTGCATGACAATGCTCGACCACACACAAGCATCAGGACAAGGGAGAAAATCGCCTAATTCGGATGGACAACTTTACCGCATCCTCCATACTCACCAGATTTAACACATTCAGACTATCATCTCTTTCATGAAAGAGGGTTTGAGTGGGAAACATCATACCAGTGACGAGGAAATGAAATCTGTAGTGAAGAAGTTCTTCAAAGAACAGTCAACATAATTTTACAGGACAGGGATACATGCTTTCATTCCAAGGTGGAACATTCCTGTTGAGAGAAATGGTGACTATGTTGAGAAGTAGGGATGTGATCCACAGAGGACCAGCTTCATTTTGATGTATCTTAAATGTTCCTGTGTCAGTAATTATACCTGTCCTAAACAAAATGGGATTACTTTTTGAATCACCCTCGGATTTATATATATATATATATATATATATATTATAATATATATATATATATATATTATATATGACGGCTGCCGATTACGCTTAAATTGCAAGACTCTCCTATAAAATGGATCGAGCACTCTAGTAGCATTTATGAATATATATATATATTATATATATATATATGCATTTATCAGGACAACCCCCCCCTCTCTCTCTCTCTCTCTCTCTCTCTCTCTCTCTCTCTCTCTCTCTCTCTCTCTCCCCCGCTAATGCGTGCGCTGATAAGTCGAGGGTAAGAGATTCTAACTGAGGAAAAACCGGTCGGGTTTCGATCCCGGTAGGAAGTAGCCTACTACGTCTAGCAGCAATAGGTGCTGAAATTTGTCTGTCTTTGCTCTTTTTTGTATTCTTCGACTGAACGAATTGTCGCATCTACACGATCTTTAATGTTAACAATATCTCTTCCCCTTCTTTTCTTGACATTAATCTATGTCATATCTAGGGTGTAGTACCATGTGCATTTTAATAAGTTTGAAGTATTTATGATACTTATTTATGATACGTTTTATGATACTTTCATAGTTTATGATACTAGCAGCATTTAAGCCACTGGCTTTTCATCAGGTGCCTTAGTTTAGACTATAGATATGGTTTACTTTCAGTAACCCCGTTCTGAATATGGTGTGGCATGTGACAGGAAATAAGTCAATTATTTAGTTCTTGTGTATAATACGCACCTATGAATTTACAGACGAAAAAGATTGGTAAGGGGTGACTTATACACAAAAACAAAATCACGGTATATTAATGGAGATTTTTCCCTCAAAGATAAAATAAACTGCATCTACTGGTGAAATTCCAATTTTGGAACTCTGGGGAGTATTGAGTAACCCTTCTTCGGAATTTTCCCAAGTTCCACTCTGACCCAGACTGGTAGTACCTGTTAAGATCCCATCTGTGGGTTAAAAGAAAAAGTGGGTTAAAATGTGTTTAAAAATTGAATTTGAAAAAGAAATTGAATAGCCAGCAAGAGAGAATAGGACAGAGCTTCTTTGGCAAAAAATAACCCAACAAGGGTTTACATGTAGTAAAATCCAACCAACCAACCAACCAAACAACTCAAAGATAAAAGAAGCCTTTCTTTGATAACTATCTTAGCCGCTGAAAACATGAGTGTGAACAAACAAGATGCAAAAACTTAAAGACAGCAAACAAATAAATTTGCTCAAATTCACATAACACTTTCTTCTTTCTTTCTGATCAGCAAATTTTGCAAGTTGGGAATTTGTGTATTTATTTATCAATGATTTGTTCCATATGTCAAAGTTCCTCTCTTGTCCAGCTTAAGAATGGTCCAGAGTATCATACAAAAGGGACCAGCCCAGGTGTTTATTACCCTTGGCGAGATTTCTTGTTCTATAACATAATTCATTGGTAGCTTAGGAATTGTGTAATTACTGTAGCTAGATATTTTTCAATCAGAGTTCGTTAGATTCAAAATAAAGGGGGTTGAGTGGAAAATTACCGTAACCATTATCGTTATGATTGATTTGTGGTGACATCCAAATGACCCCTCCGGAAACGCGCCAGTAGTGGCGTGAGTCATTAGTTTAGTTTACTTGCGACCAGAAATTCAGAGTGAGCGGACGCGAAAGTCTGTCTCACTGAGATGTAACTTCTCAATCCACGTAGTTTTATGCTGGGTTTGTTCAATAAAAGTTGAAGAAAAACAATAAAGTATTGATTCATTAAAACACGAGATGACCAGCCCGAACAAAAAAGAAGAAAGCAACCCACAGAATCAGCCCTGAAGAATATGGCGACTGACGAGTTAGTGTTAAGTTTTTATGGGCCATCCTTTGCCCTTAAAGCAGGAGCGCTTGTCCAGTGGAATTGGATCCCTGGTAAAGAGTCTCTTGATAATGAATCCCTTGGTTCCTCTGTTAAAGAGTCTCAGTTCCTGGTAAGAGTCCTTCGATAATTAAAGAGTTCTCAGTTCCTGGTAAGAGTCCTTCAATAATGAATCTTGGTTCTCTGTTAAAGAGTTCTCAGTTCCTGTAAAGAGCCGTGATGAATCCTTGGTTCCTCTGTTAAAGAGTTCTCAGTTCCTGGTAAAGAGTCCTTCGATAATGAATCCCTTGGTTCCTCTGTTAAAGAGTTCTCAGTTCCTGGTAAGAGTCTTCGATAATGAATCCTTGGTTCTCTGTTAAAGAGTTCTCAGTTCCTGGTAAAGAGTCTTCGATAATGAATCCCTTGGTTCCTCTGTTAAAGAGTTCTCAGTTCTGTAAAGAGATGAATCCCTTGGTTCCTCTGTTAAAGAGTTCTCAGTTCTGGTAAAGAGTCCTTCGATAATGAATCCTTTGGTTACTCTGGCAATCGTATAAGTTCTTCCTGAGTATTGGTAATTGTAATTATGACTACTGAGGGGAGGGGGTTTAAATAGTGTGTCTTCCACACAGTATGGTTAGTGATTGGCTGCAGGAACAACTCACGTGACCTTGGCTAGTCTATAAATCCAGGTGGGGAATTAGAGCACACCTTATATCCAAATATATTCCAACATTTAGCCAGCAAAAGAGAAAGCAAGTAAGAACTAATTTATCATTCCAACATCTCTACCCCGTTTCTCTCTCTCTCTCTCTTTCTCTCTCTCTCTCTCTCTATGTCTCTCTCTCTCTCACTCTCTCTCTGTCTGTTGTCTGTCTGTCTCTCTCTCTCTCTCTTCTCTCTGTCTCTCTCTGTCTCTCTCTGTCTCTCTCT
>CM042145.1:96134727-96152227 GCA_023376005.1 Doryteuthis pealeii
GAGCGTACGCTCTTCCCGAGTCGACAGAGTTGGAGGTGATGCTCTAACTCGGCAGTGGGAACGGACGCTCTTCCCAACTCGACACAATTTTCGACGCTGTCCGAAAACATAAAATACGACTCAACAGATCCGTCTATTTTTTCGTTTCATATTTTCTATCTCTCCTACTCAATACGACACAAGTTTCAATCACAGACATTGTTTTATCAAAACTGCTACAATTTGACAAATCCAAATGCACAAATATAAACAATACATAAGCGCTTTACAAACACAACTACGTACAGACACGTACAGTCTGCAACACCGCTGAAAGAACAAAACTATACCAATTGTATTTATGTATATAAAGTTATTTATTGTATCAATTTTGTCTTCTTCTTTTGTTTTCTACGGAAACTACATTTCCGTAGTCATATACATTTAAATTGTGGGATCAAAACTTGGATCTTCTTCAACAACACACACCAAACAAACTAGGTCCGAACACTTTGAATAACTGAAGGTTGACATGTTCTAACATCAACCAAACGTCCAACCAAACAACCAAACAGCCAGCCAACTAACAAAATCAAGTGACCCAGTTTCCATTTTCCCCACAACGTCTATAACAGTGGTTCCCAACCTTTTTTCTATTCCCGCACCTTTAAAAGAGTTTTGCTCTGAGCTCGCACCCCTACAATTTATACTTTTGTTCGAACATATAGAATGTGAATCCTTACTACAGTTTTATCAAAAGATCATTTATATTTCACTCTCTAAATGATGAAGTGTAATGGTAATAATATGAAATAAAGAAACGAAAAATATAAATAATAATTCCCCCCCCCCAAAAAAAAAAATTAATCTAAATTAGCACGGATGTTCTAGCATCCCCTTGAATGATGCTCGCATCCTCAGGGTTGGCGGGAACTCTATTCCAACTATTTTCCCGCCAATTATGGGAAATAGTTATGCACAGTGTACCGAGCACTTTAACCTTGGTTAGGCAACCAGTCTATGAGAAGGTAAACCACACTTCAGCAATTGACCATGTGTCATATCCTACCCGTTCAGTTTCAGCTAGAATATGAGAATACGAGTGAGCTTCAGATACGCTTATGTTAATAAGTTCACTAAAACATTTAAGTCTCCAAAATATCATTCATAAAAGAATTAACACTAGAATATATTTTAAAACATAATTTATTACATTTCATTTTTATCATGTTGCTTGTTAAAAAAAAACCCAAAAGAAATCATTAAATAACTCAAGGGTTGACATGCTGTAAAACCGACCCCAACCAACCAAGCAGCCAGCCAGCCATTAGTTATGACTGCATTGTGACTATCGACAGCTGTTTTGACCGATATTTCTTTAACATGGAAATATTTGTAAATGAAAAAAAAACATAAACCAAAAAAAAAAAAATATACAAGGTGTGTCAAAAAGGATCGAGACTTTTTGTACTTTTTGACACACTTGTATTCTGAAAAAAGTAACGTTCCATTCAATTGTTCATTACTATCTTGGTAAATTCAGCTTCAAACTCGGCACTTTTATGACACACCTTGCATTTGAAAAAAATTAACGTTCCATTCATTGTTCATTACTATTTTGGTGAATACAGCTTCAATCTCGATACTTTTATGACAGTCCTTGTATAATTCTATATTCTTTTAAAAATACGCTCAAACTTTATGTACAAAAAATACTATTTGATTTGTCTCCACAAGCGAAGCCAACATTTCCTGTTAAATATTGTGTAATACATAACACATCGTCAGAATAACATATTTACTCATAATATGTGTAATCCTGTATACAAGAGATACGCTCAAGTTTTGCAACGCGAGAGGAGAATAGTGTTTTTTTCTTTTTTTTTTTCTCTTTTAAACAAAAGGTGAATCAGTGCGTAAATGACACAAACGAAAACTAGGTTTCAAAATCTATCAAGGTAGTTACTTTGTGGTTTCGGTTTGTCGCTGGTTGGTTGGTTGGTTGGTTGGTTTTAGGCCATATCAATCCTTTTTGGGTAATTTAATGCCGAATTATATCATTTTGATATCAGGTTGCTTACAGATGACTCAATTGCACTGTTAGAAACAGTGCTAGACTTATCCACCGTTGTGACTGAGTTTATCAATAAACAATATTGAATCCAGAAAAGGTTAACAAATAGGTGTATTACCTCTTGGTATTATGAGATGTAATAAATAGAATCAAATCAGCAGTTTTTCAAACAACAGTAATAAATACACCGTTAGCAAGTCTAGCTAAGATTAACCTCGTCTACAATGTATCTTTTATATCTTTCGTTGGACGAGTCCAACTTTCTTGTAGAAGTAAATAAGCCCCTTTACATTCTAAATAATCTATAGCTTAGGGAGACACATGCTTGAGTACACATTTTAAGACATATATTTTATGATAGGCTATGATTAGTTTTTATTATTTAACACTAATCCATCAATATATATATATATATATGTGTGTGTGTGTGTGTGTGTGTGTGTGTGTGTGTTTGTGTAAGTAAATTTGTCGGGGTGGCCTAAAGTCGGTATCAGCCAATAAGCGAGGGAGAATGTCCCCTTTTCACTAGCGCTAGACCAAGGAGATTGTATTTTCGCTGAGGTGGAGCGCCACACTTACCACTAGCTCCTTACTTTACCGCACAGATCCCTGTGCTACTCATACACTGAGTTGGCGAGGGCCAGTATCGAACTAAGAATCTTGTGGTTTATAGCCAAACGCTCTACTGACTGGGCTAACCCGGCCCGAAATGAATAGTACTACTATTGTTACTTCTACAAGGATGGCTATGGCATTACATACCCCACGAATGCTGATATGCCATTAAACAAGGAAACCAAACCAAACCAAACCATGGTGGGGGCTCGTTTTACAATTTAGGCCTAAATTGGATCCTCCTTTTATGACCGTAATTTTGTTTTTTCGTCGACGAATGATTAAAATCTGGCTTTTTTGTGTCAGAGTACCAAAAAAAGAAAATAAATAGCAACAACGAAAGGATCCCCCACTTTAAAACTAACCATTCTCACAAAATAAAAAACTTTTAGAATATACACATTGAAGTGAATATTAAAATAAATAAATAGAATATATTTACTATTGTAAAATAACGGGTGCAAGAAAAATAAAGCATTTATTGCAAAAACACGGATATAAAATGAGGGTTCATTTTATTTTATGGTAGGAATTTACGAGGGAAAAGTTAAGGATTATCATAAAGTCTATTACGTTCACCTACAATTACATTTGGGAAAAGTATGAATCACCTCATCCCCGAAATATGGGTTAAGTAGTGTCACTATTGTACTTCTGCAAGGATGGCTTTGGCATTACAAAACCCATGAAGACTGTTATGCCATTAAACTAAGAAACTAACCACAACTGGGGAAAAGATGGAAAAGAAGTAAAAATAATCAACAAAAAAGGAAACTCACTCAAAAAAACAAACAAAAAAAAAACAAACAAAAAACAACAAAGAAACGTGGAACTAATAGTACAAACATGAAATAAATAAAACGCCAGAAAGCATCCAAGTGCGAAGAATAACGAAACGAGAATTGATATGTATATGAACATGAATAACATGATAAAAAAATCGTTACGAATAGAGCAAATAGATGATAACTAAAAGAGAGAATAATAGCTAAAATGAGAGAGAGAAAGAAAGCCAGACAGAGACAGATACACAAGAGAGAGAGAGAGAGAGGGCGATGGAGAGGGGATATGGATACAGAGAGACTGGGAGAGAGAGAGAGAGACAGACAGAGGGCGATGGAGGGATACAGATACAGAGAGACTAGGAGAGAGAAAGAGAAGGCGAAGGGAGGGAGACAGAGGAGAGAGAGAGAGAGATGGGAGACAGAGAGGGGAGGGATAGAGAGAAAGGGGCGAGTGAGAGCGAATACAGATACAGAGAGACTGGGAGATAGAGCGAGAGAGAGAAAGAGGGGAAGGGGAGAAAGAGAAAGAAGAGGAGAGAGAGAGAAGAGAGAGAGAGAGAGAGAGAGAGAGAGAGAGAGAAAGAGGACGAAGGGGAGGAGAGACAGATACAGAGAGACTGGGAGAGAGAGTGAGCGATCGGGAGGGGAGACAGATAAGAGAGACTGAGAGGGAGGAAGAAGAAGAGAGAAGAGAGAGAAAGGGGAGGGGAGGCGGAGAATAAACAGATACAGTAAGACTGGGAGAGAAGAGAGGGGGGTTAGAAGCGGAAGTCCGCTTCCTGATCCGGTCACGTTCCACATCGCTCCGTTTCCCCACCAACAATGATTCTTCGCGCTAACTGCTGAGGATTTATGTTCGTCAGCCATCAGCAACTGACGCGTTCGTTGGTAGATTTTATTCTTACAAACATTATTGCAAAACGTCAGACAATATCGAGCCAACAAAACAGATGGGGAAGAAAAAAGAAAAAAAAAAAAAGAAAAAAAAAGAAAGAACAAGCAAAAATCAATGTAGAATAATTCTTAACGTGACTTTTCCAACCTATTTATGGCGATCCTCACAGAAATCCCCGATAATAAAATATATCTTCCATTTACTCCTCGCCGAGTTACTGTTAGACTAGCCGGATTACTGCTATGACGTGTGAGTTAGTAGGTCAGAGGTTACATCCGAAGATGTGAAACATCGTTTGAACATATTTGCGAGGGAATATAAAAGCTATACAGTAATAGATATTCTTTTCTCGTTTCTTTTTTTTTTTTTTTTTTTTGTTATGGTTGTGTTTATGTTAGAATAAATTCATATTCGTGGCGGCAAAAAATGTCCACTGCCAAAGATTGTCCATGCCTGGGCTACATAAATTCTAAATCGTTTTTGCCTTCAATGATTGCAATAGCAATCCCATAGCATGACCTGTTAATATACCACAGCATGATAATTTAATTATTACAACGTTTGATATGTTTACTTAAGAGCTATGCAAAATAGTTTCATATTCAAAAAGTATAATAATCTTGATTTATTCTCTCGCAATCTTTTTTCTTTCTTTTTTTTTTCTTTCTTCATTATGTTCGATCGAAACTATTAATGTCATCGCTTCCGTGCGCTCACGCCTCTCTCTTT
This sequence comes from Doryteuthis pealeii, assembly GCA_023376005.1. Taxonomy (NCBI): domain Eukaryota; kingdom Metazoa; phylum Mollusca; class Cephalopoda; order Myopsida; family Loliginidae; genus Doryteuthis; species Doryteuthis pealeii. The sequence goes on from CM042145.1 coordinate 96,139,805, forward strand.
CTTTTCTTTTCTCTTTCTCTTTCTTTCTTTCTTTCTGATTATTTTTTCTAGCTAGCATGTCCTTTTTCTGACCTATCTTTCTTTATAATAAAAACAGAATGTTCCATTACTTATATAAGTAGACCACACAAATTAGAAATAAGAATTCTAATGTAAGATAATCAGGATTTACATTTTTGTATTTCATCTTGGACGATTTGGACGGTCTCATTTTAAACCAGAATATGTTCCATGATGATGATTGCCGTACTTAAAAGTACGGCAGTATGTTTCATGATGATGATTGCCGTACTTAAAAGTACGGCATACAAAAATGTAAATCTTGATTATCTTCTGTTGCTTATCAGCCGAATTCTTATTTTTACTTTGTGTGGTCTACTTATATAAGTAATGGACCATTCCGTTTTTTTCTAAAAAATGTTTTCTTATTTCTTATTAAGACTCGTCTTAATATACAGATTCATTTTCGCAAAATATTAATGATTAAATAGAAATAGGTGGCCAGGATTCTATAGCCTTGGTACTGAATCTTTCTACTTTCAATATGTAACTTTCCACTTGGTTGGTTGGTTGGTTGGTTGGTTGGTTGGTTTTAAGGCATGTCAACCTTTGGGTTATTTTATACCGAAAACATTTTGTTTACCCATTTTAATCAGGTTTTCAATTTTTATGACTCAATTTTTATGCATGTTTTTAAAACTCGTTTTTTAATCTATTTAACCCATATGTGGTACCCTAACAGGTACTACCACTGGTAGGCCTGGAGTAATGGCGATGAATGGGGGTACTCCGGACTCCCTAGAGCTCCAGAATTGGAACCACCACCAGATGCAGTTTAAAGTCATAAACAGGATAATAAGACCCTCAGCCACTGTCTTCTAGCACATATATGATATAAAGGCTTGGGAATTATCCATAAGAGCTATGGAATCAGGACAATCATATAATGCTAGGGCTTAATGTGACCAGTCGATTTATCGGAGACGGCTTTCCGGGCTAAACAACATAAGGGCCAAAGTGGAGTGCTGCATATTATGAACTGCTCAGCCACCAGGATTCCGTCCTTAAGCATCATAGGTCGCCACCCATGCCAACAGAGAACCCTATTAAAAGGATTTTACCCCTCTGCTGAGGTGCAGTAGGTATATTCTACTGCTCCATCCGACAGGGCAGTTTATCATTAGGCTACGAACTTATTGATGCACATATGTATATTGTATATAAACAACATAATCTATCTATTAAAAATGTATATGCCTATAAACATGTTCTGTTTGTGTACATATCTTCTCACACATGCTATAAAGGTACATTCAAAAACTATAAATATACCTTAAGCTTTAATTTGGATTTCGCACCTGCAACATATAAAGCAAGTGCCTTTAAAACAGACTTGTTAAATTGGATGAGAGCTGACCTAGTTTTCTTGTTAAGAATATATATTTGTCAAAGTAAATATTAACTCCTTGCCTACCAATTTTTTCCGACGGCTGTACCAAATTTTCTCGGTATGTTTTTTTTTACCTGTATGATAGGATATTTCCAAGTTCATGATCTATTCACACCAGAACTTATTCTATTATTAATAATGGAGTTTCGGTCTCTATTGTCTGTAACCGAAACTACGTCACTGCTTACGTCACATTACCCAAATCGTCAATACATAGAATAAAGAACAACTATATATTATATACACTCAATTTGAGTATGCAAATTAGACGGTCCTTATTTTGTTATAAAACCCAATGCCTGGTATTATTGATTTATATATAGTTTGTTTTATTTAAATATATATTTAAGGTTATCTAACGAAAAGAGTTTTACGAGAAAATTATTTACAAAGAAGAAATATTCATTTTTTTCTCTATCAAGAGGTTAACTAAAAAGTTTACAATAAATAAATACTACGATTAAAAATTTATGTGTAAAATATTCAAAATAATCATCTGATTAATGATTAATAGATGCCCGCAACCTTTTATTTGAGGGGACAGAACGAAATTCCCATTTCAAATTGTTTTATTGTTTTACTCCTTTAATAAACTTGACAATTTTTAATTACTTGATGACATTGAAGTGTTACCCCCCCTCTTGACATTATCTTTCAAAATTAATTTGTACATCGCCCGGATGGTTTTTTTTGCTTGTTAAAATAAAGTCCTATTATTATCGTACTTCGGTGTAAACAAGTGACAGGTGCTAGAGTCGCTACCAACAGTTTACGTAGGGTCGCAGTTGGGAGAGTCACTGTGAGTGACTTAAAGTAGGCAAATAGTTAAACTTGTTACTACTATGGATTCTCAAAAGATGCAGATGTTGCTATGGAACCACAGACTGAGAAAATGTTGTCATTTTGTTTTCTTTTGTCTTTTTTGTTTGTTTGTTTGTTTGTTTACTGCCTCCTGTATTGTTTGTGCTATATAACCCTTATACGATATCGTTATATAATAGAGAGAGAGACAGACAGACAGACAGACGGAGACAGAGACAGAAATAGAGAGAGACAGACAGACAGACCGTCATATTGTTAGGGTAGATGATAATAGTTGATAGTCTTACTTTACATTCTGCTTATTTCGTCTACTCGTCTGGACGCCACATTCTCTGGTTGGGCTTACTTCTCTGCTGGGTTGATTCTTCTTCGGGCTGGGCTGGGCAGGGCTTGGCTGGTCCTTGTTTGTTTCATTTAATCAACACAACACTTGGTGTTTCTTGATCAAGTTTTATTTTCAACCCTGGCCAATTGATTCCGCCGCGGGTGAGTTGCGAACCCTAAGAGACATCCACTCTGATAGGATGCCGGCTCGCAGCTGACTAACTAAAACTAAAACTTATTATCACGGCTCTACCGGAAGGTGAAGTTCAGATCATCGTCATGTGAACCATAATCCCAAAAGGGTATTGAAAATTCCCCACCTCCGATTTTAAAATCTAACGAACTTATTTAACGATATCCTAACTACAGGTACGTTCATAATTCATGAGCTTCTCACAAATTATGTAACATTTGTTTGTTATGTTTCTAAGGTTTGGGACTATCTTCGGTTGTTGTTTGCTCCTAGAATCAAAATGTTTTTAAAACCTGTCAAGACCTGATAATTCTGAAAGTTTGTAAATAGTTGGCTAAGCCTAGGTCAGAGTAAGAAATTTGAAAAATGCACAAATGTTGTTAAGTAATGTTGTTTTATTAGCTTATATTGCAATATTTCAATCCTTTTAGGATCATCATCAGAGCATGTCTATTATAAAAGATAAAAAGAAGAAAACTGTTTAATTTGAATAAGTGCGTTTTTCAAATGTCTTACTCTGATATATTGTCGGATTTATTTCCTTATTTAATTGACACACACACACACACACACACACACACACACACACACACACAATATATATAATTATTATATATATATATATATATATATATATATATGTGATACAATGGTTAAGTGAGATTACGGTCAGAAAAAGAAGGAAAATAGAATGTGTAGATCCATGCGTATGTATATGTGTGGGTAGGGGGACAAAGGATAAGTCTGATAAGGTTCAGGTGAGCCATAAAAGATGTTCAGTCACCTTAAATTGAAAGCCACTTAAAGATGATATCAAAATAAATTTTACAAATATTTCTAATATTCTCCGGTTTGATTATTTCGTTATAAATGTTATAACGAATGGAGAGCGTGGTGTAATGGTTAGAGTCGTAGGAACTGGACTCGTCAACCCGAGTTCAAATCCTATACAAGCTGTTTGCATTTTACATAACGCTAATGTCCTTGAGAAATCATATGAATCCAACTACTCTCCTTTCAGCTCTGTGTAAATAGTAGGGCAGACTGGGCTCTTTAACCTGGGCTAGGTAACCTCTTTAGGAGAAGGAAAACTCTGAATTCAAACCTGTTAAACTCCGCTTAAGAAATTGACCTGGTGTCACATTCTATTCGTGCGGAGGGAATGGCAAATATATATAACAGAGGATGGCGCGTGGTCTAATGGTTAGAGACGTAGGAAATGGAATTGTCGACCCGAGTTCAGTTCCTGGACGAAGCTGTTTGCATTTTCACATGCCGCTAATACCCTTGGAAAAGGTATGAATCCAACTATTCTCCTTCCAGCTATGGGCTAAGTAACCTCTCTAAGAGTAGGGAATTCTGAATTCAAACCTTAAACGCTTAAGAAATTGACCTTGTGTCACATCCTACACGTGCGGAGAAGTTGGTAAATAGTTATATATAATGGGAGTTATAACAAAAATACTTGGTTATTTCTGTTTCTTTGCTCCATGGTATATCACCTTTCGTTTATTCAATACCAAAACAATCCTTATATGTATTACCTCATCCAGGAGTTGAACTCGTGTCGCCGTGTTCATTTCTTACAACGATAACCTATACACAACGTACGCTCTCCTTAAAGTATAGTAGTGGTACTATTTAACCCATGGCTAGGGGAATAAAGGGTTCACACCATTCAGACGAGTATTAGTCCGAAAGTGAACGTAATAGCGTGACTGGAGTTCGAACCCGCTTACTACAATGTCGCAGTCCACCGCGATTTATTACTAGATAACATTGATTTTAACAACATTTCAAGCCATCAATGTTTATTTGATACCTAGAGATGACGGATTCACCTTTTTATACGTTCACACGTTTGTTTTATTTCTTTTTTATAGTATGGTTTCAAGTATTCCTATCAATACAAATGATTATATGGTTTCATATAACTTCTTAGCATCCTTCCGTCTGCTAAAGACGATGGGGTAGTGTCCACAATTTTTTAAAACTGCATCGGCGCAAGTAGCTGAACAGACCGATTTCTGAATGGCAATCTCTGCTGCAGTGACGACAAACAAACAGTGATGCTTGCTGGAGTTGCTGTTGTCTCACTTTCCTTCTGGGTCTCTTTTCTGTGGCAGCTTCTTTCCTCTCCTTTTCACTCCTTTTCATCCCTTGTTTGGCCCTCAGTTTTCTGCAGTAGCCTCCCATGTGTTGGTGTTAATGTGGTATGTCTTCATGTCCTTCTTGCAGACGTCTTTAAAGCGCAGGCGTGGTCTATCTACCGGTCAAGTGCCTACTACTAATTCGCCGTACAATAGGTTTTTTGGGATTTTGATAACAGTAATTTGTTTGTACACATTTATGTATATTAAGCTACTTATAAAACTTAGTAAACAATATGTTACGAATGTTACATATGCGTTGCCTATAGATTATGTACACTGTGGAGGGAGTAACGTGTGTGTCTGTATTGGTTTGTAAAGTCTTAAACATTAAAACAAATATAGAAACACACACGTTACTACCTCCATTCTGATATGGATTAATACAAACAGCAATGAATATCACTTTACGGACTCCAGAATCTTCTAGAGAAATGATAGTTCAAAATTTTCTCTTAAATAAGTGGGCTATCTCCTTTTGAAAAATATCTGACATTTTAGTTTTGTCTTTTTACTCCTGCAGATTTTACGTCACACGCTACAACAGATATTTGCAATTTTATAGAAAAGTTCTTTACTGTTGTTGTTGTTGTTGTTGTTGTTGTTATTTTTTGTTGTTGTTGCTTTTTTTAAATAACGATTTTTAATTAAAATAAATTGTAACTTGTTTGCCTTGCCTTTAAATCCCGCAGTTAAAGCTGCAACGTAGATTATCTGTGTAAATTATATTATCTCGGATACAGAGTCGCCATTCAAGATCCTTGGATCATCGCAGTGGCCGTTAGGAAGATTTTCCGGGACAACATGCCATCACCCTGCCGTACAGAGGCCTGTTCGGATGTAACTAAATAATCCACTTAGTTGCCAACACAGCGCCTGACAATAATCCGCGCAAATACCCCGTATTATTCTGAGGCTGATCTTACCATTCCGCCGATAGTCCGGTTCTGCTGATTGCTTGTACATCGCAAAGACGTGAATGGAAAATTCGATGAAGTGAGGAAGCGGTGTGAATCGAGCAGTGAAGACATTCAGAGGAGGGGAAAAAAAAAGAATTTTGCTGGGGTGGGGGTGGCGTTGGTGGTGGGGGAGGGGATATTGATAAGAGGACAGTGTGAGAGGAGGGAAATGAAATGGAAAGAATAGAGAAAGCCCTCAAGAAGAAGAAGAAGAAGAAGATAGAAGAAGAAGAAGAACACTGTGAATACTATTAACATTATTATTATTATTGTTATTATTGTTGTTGTTATTATTATTAAGAAGAAGAAGAAGAAGAAGAGAAGGAAGAAAGAAGAAGAGAAGAAGAAAAGAGAAGATAGAAAAGAAGAAGAAGAACACTGTGAATACTATCATTATTATTATTATCATTATTATTATATTATTATTATTGTTATTATTAATTATTAGAAGAAGAAGAAGGAAGAAGAAGAAGAAAAAGAAAGAAGAAGAAGAAAAGAAGAAGAACACTATGAATACTATTATTATTGTCATTATTATTATTATTGCTGTTGTTATTATTATCAAGAAGAAGAAGAAGAAGAAGAAGAAGAAGAAGAAGAAGAAAAAGAAAAAGAAGAAGAAGAAGAAGAAGAAGAAAAAGAAGAAAAAGAAGAAAAAGAAGAAGAAGAAGAAGACTGTGAATACTATTATTATTATTATTATTATTATTATTATTATTATTTTTATTGTTGTTATTATTATTATTATTATCAAGAAGAAGAAGAAGAAGAAGAAGAAGAAGAAGAAGAAGAAGAAGATAGGATGAAGAAGAAGAAGAAGAAGAAGATAGGATGAGAGAAGAAGAAGAAGAAGAAGAAGAAGAAGAAGAAGAGAAGAAGAAGAAGAAGAAGAATGCCTCTGGTATATTTGGTTGATATGAGTGACTGGGGGAATTCACTCATAATATCGACGTTCATAAATGTGAAAGACTGAATAATTTTTATATCAACACAGGAGCACCAACAGCAGTTGCAGCATGAGCAGCGCACGTATTTCTGCTTGGTAATGACGAATTGGTCCTCGTGCAAACCCCAGGTCTCACATCAAAACTTTTATTTATTTATTTATTCATTCAACCATGAACCACGGTTTTCACTAATTTCATTTCTTCTTCTTCTTCTTCTTCTTCTTCTTCTTCTTCTTCTTCTTCTTCTTCTCTCAGCATGCTACACGCCAGCTTTTACCGCTATGGCCTGGCGCACAGCCTCGGAATCCATGGTTTTAGACCTACTGTACTTTTATCGTCGAGCTTCTTGCAACTCGGACGAAATGTCTTAAAACCATCTGGTTACTGGGATCATTTGCACCCTCACCTTCCGCACAAGGAATAGCTTTTGTCGCTTCCTTAGTGTTATGGGTTAGTTCGAACTTGAAAGATATACCTTCTCAAATTAGACTACATTGACAACGTGATCTTTAAATCGCACGGAGAGTGATTCAACGCACAACGTGCGAGGGCACCAACTAAGACTATAGTACCAATACAAACACAACAGGTAACATCGACGGCTTGAAATGCTTTGATATGATATACATACTCATGAATTGTCAGGTCGCCATTGTCTTGTCTGGTTGACTTATCTAGGGGTTGATTTCTTTCTTAGTATTTCAATCTTCTTTGCTAATTCTACTTCTTCTGAGCTGGTCATTGTTTTTACATTTAGTAACACAAGAATACAACTTGATGAAGCTTTTATTATTTATCTAGCCCATGATTCCACCGCGGGGATTGAGATGACTCGGGAGAGAGAAGACACTCAAGTTTTTCTTCTTCAAAACCTATGGTTGAATGTGATCTAAGTTAACGATAACGTGTCTGTCATGGCTCGTGACATCTCGCGCCTCTAGGAGACAAGTGACATCAACAGCCCCGGTACTTTTCAACAGGAACTCCCTGATTCTAAATCTGACAGACCTCAATTTAATTGTAGCTACAAGGTATGTTCACAATTCATGACCTCTCAGGAATTGTAACATTATTTGTAATATAAAGTGTGCTGAACTCTGTGTGGGAACGTGGATTAAGCCAGCCAATCAACAGTTCGAATACGTGGTTAGTTAACTATTCAATCGCCGATCTTGAAAGCCGTTCCTTTGTACGTATTCGATACGGAGGGACGGATCTGCAACCAAGGACTCTGCTCAACCAAAGGAATCTACCCGACACTAAAGGACACCGAGGAACAACCAAAGGATTTTACCCGACACTAAGGGTCAACGAGGAACAACCAAAGGATTCTACCCAACTCCAGAGGACACCGATGAACACCCAAATGAATCTACCCAATACTAAGGGATACCGGGGAACAACCAAAGGTTTCTTTACTAAGGATCAGCCTCTGCTTAACACAAGGGATGTCCACTGTAAAGTGCTCTCATTTGAAGCCTAAAAATGACGACAAAATCGTAACAAGGGGAAAACTATAAGATCATTCTATCATAAAAGTACTTTAACTTAAATGCTTACATTTCTAAACACCTTGTATATAGGCCCTATGGTATCTGTAAGAGTTATTAGGGCTAATCGTAAAATTCTAATGTGTATAGACACTAGATTCTTTCTCATGTAGATACAAATCTACAGCTTTTTGCTATATTTCTGGTAAATAACCGTTTCATCTGACCCTGATTCGGCCGGTTTAATTTGCTAGATCCATAAATTGTTATTTTGCTATTTTTTCTATTAAATTAGCTGAAATATTTGAAATCTATCGTTTAATTGAAAACAACCATCAGATATTGAATATCAACATGACATGTTAAGTGTTCCTTAATGGTTTACACACATACACATACCACACTTACACATACACACATATATACATATATATATATTCATATATAAATGAATACACATATAGATATATATGTATAAACATATATATATATATATTTGTATATAGATACACACATGATCACACACATACACACGCACACGCGCACATCTATTAATAATGGAGATTTGCTTCTGGTTTTTGTCTGTAACAAAAACGACGTCACTGATTATGTCACACTACCTAAAACGTCATAACATAGAATAAATACACTCAAAATTTGAGCATGCAGTGTTAGACAGTCCTCATTGTTTTTTTAAAAAAGTTTTAATAAATACAGACCTGATATTATCTATCTATATATAATTTGTTTTATTTTAATACATATTTAAAGTTATCAGAACTAAGTTTCCATTTCAAACTTTTTATTTTTTACTCCTTTAATAAATTTATTTTAGTTTTTTACTACTTTAATAAATTTGATGATTTTACTTTACCTATGATACAAACTCTGATATTAAATTTTCAACTCCCATCCCCTCAGGCAATATTTATTTTACGTCTCCCAGAGGTTTTTTTCTAGTATATATATATATATATATATATATATATATATATATACTAGCAAATATATGCACCCTCCGGGTGCAAGTATTTAAGTTTTAATGTAATAAAATATTGTATTAAATTAGAAAGGCTAATGAAACTAAATAAGAATGCAGATAAAAAGATTTGAAACAGAGGGAGTATAATAAAAGATTTGAAACAGATAGAGTGTAATAAAAAATGAAACAACTGAAACTTACTCTTCCATCACTCTTATCTTTCATTGTTATTTTTTCTAATTTAAGTATTTAGTTAAAAGAGGAAGTATAGAATAAAATGACAGTTATTTTATCTTGTTAATGGATTTCATTTAAGATTCATTGATGAGATGTTTGCTTATATTCATTAAAATAAAACCAAACAGTTAGAAATCAATAATACTAAGCACATATTTATTAAATTCGATTTTTAAATATTAATATGCAAATTAGCCTTCCCGTTCACACTGTAATCCGCTATTTTGTTGTATATATAAATACAATTGCATGTTGATAGTATGTAGACATAGTTAACAGTATTAATAATGTAAGACAATTTTATTAATAATTGAGGTTTAGATAAAAAAATAAAATCATGGAGAATGTGATGTCAATAACTAAGAGAATTGTGACTTGAGTAGGAATATAGTTTCGGTTACAGAAAGAAAAACACACAATATCCATTATAATAAGATATATATATATATATATATATAAGTTAAGGTAAGGTGTTCTATTTTGATATCGGTAACATCTTTGGTTGGCGTGAAAATTGATATCTCTTTTATTTTTACCCAAGGTCAGACAATTGCTTATTAAAAAATAATCAGCCATTATAAAATAAATAGATAACAGAGATATGTTGAATTTTCCACAAAGAGAGCACATAAACATGATTTCATAGTGGACCGAAATCATGCAGTACCCTACTCAAAAAGGCACATGGACAGGCCCATCTGAAGTTTGCAACTGAGCACCTGGATGATTCTGAGGTGGGTTGGAAGGAAGTGCTGTGGTCAGATGAGATTTAATTGAGCTTTTTGTCATCAACTCGACTCGTCGAGTTTGGATGGAAAAAAGTTGACTTGGACCCCAAAAACACCATCCCAACCATTAAGCATGGAAGGATTATGATTTGGGGTCGTTCTGTTAAGGAAACAGGATTACTACACCGGGTCGAGGGAAAGATAGATGGGACCAAGTACATGGAAATCTTGAGAGAAAACCTCATTTCCTCAGACAGGACACTGAAGATCGGTCGTGGTTGGGTATTCCAGCATGACAATAACCCAAAGCATACGGATAAGGCAACAGAGGAGTGGCTCAAGAAGAAGAACATTAAGGTAATCAAGTGGCCTAGCCAGTCTTTGGACCTTTAGAGAATCCGTGGAGGGAGCTGAAGCATCGAGTTTCCGAGCGACAACCTGCAAACCTTAAGGATTTGGAGAGGATCTTCAAAGACGAGTGGGCCAAATTACCCATAGGATCGGTAAAAACTTGGTAACAAGAAACGCTTGGCTGGTGTTCTTGCCAACAAGGAATTCGTCACCAAGTACTGAGTTATATTTTGCTATGATGCGAAATACTTATTTTATCAATAAAATACAAATAAATGTTCAAAAATTGATATATGTGATTTTCTCAAAAAAAATTATATTCTATCTCTCACATTCAAGACAGGCCTACCTAAAAATTATACACCATTCCTATTTTTGTAAGGTGGCAATCTCAGAAAACCAGCACAGGGGTGGGGTGGGGGTGAAATACTTATTTGTCCCACTGTAAATATATGCGAAAAAAATAGAAACTAATCTGACAGTATGTTTAAGAATGATGATTGAGAATGAAAAATTGAAAAAGCGCGTATGATTTATTGATAGTTGAAATATATATATATATCAACACTTATTGTTTCGATTGGTGATTTACACTGTCGAACACATATTTAAAAATAAATATGTATGAGGTCTATTTTCCAAATATTCATCAGGATAAAATAAATATTGTCTGTTGATATCAATTTCTGTTCAATTGTTGGACAGAAATTTGCCATCTACAGATGATATTAGGAAAATTGGATAGACCAGCCTAATACTAATATTCATATACCATAATATTTCGTTGTATTTTCTCCTCATCTTCAATTCAAGAAATGTTCTGTTAAGGATAGAAGAAAATGTCTCAAAGAGCTAGGTCTGATGAATATGGAGTGTCTTGCACTTGCACAAACCTGTGTTCCGCCAAAAAGTTCTTGTGGGTATGGATTGTGCTGAACAATCTTGCGTTTCCTCAAAAATAGCGGGTTACATGGATTCATAACTGCTAATGATTGAGAAAATGACCCGTCTAGACTGTTGTTCCAAACGTCTAGACATCACATTATTCTATAAGTTTCTCCGGAATCTACTCGTTTTGATTAGAATTTTAAAATTAAAAAAAAAAAACACAAAACTTCTGTATTGACACCTTTTTTTTTTGCACACCTCGTATTTCGCGACACTGTAAAGTCATTATTCACTTACAGCAACTGTTAAATGTGTTAATAGTTGATGTGACATAGATATATAATATATGTTTTATGAAAATATGGATGATTTACTTCAGTGCTTCTCAACCTGGGGCCATATGGATCACCGAAGAACCATATAACATTTTTTGGGTCCAGGCAAGCAAAAAATATTTAAATTTAAAAATCCAATAGGACTTTTAAACATCGAATGGGTAAGGAGGATAAACTAGTATAGACTAGGAATCAAAGGGGGCCATTGGTAAAAAAGGTTGAGAACCTCTAATTTAGATGATAAGAAGGTAATACTATGCCAATCGATTAGTTGAAGTTGTTGAATTTCGTGACACATGGAATAGAAAATTGACAGTTGATTTGCGCGGATACAAATATCTATGTTCTAAATAAGTCTTATTGTTACATAATCTATGCGGTGGCATAAGATTATTGTCAATCCCCTGTAATTCTGAGGGGATGGCCCTTTTCATTCTTATGTAAGGTAGTATAGAGATATGGTGGCGATCAGTGCAGTTGATGGCCCTGAAAGTGAGTGACGGCGTCTGACCTCACTCTCACTATCTATATATTTATGACAGTCAGTTCACATCTACTTATCTATCT
>CM042145.1:96157227-96159779 GCA_023376005.1 Doryteuthis pealeii
CGAATATTGCTTTCCACTTTTGCTGAGTGACAGATCATATGTTGTATCATCTTGTTCCGATTCAATTATTATCACTTTTGCAGCAAGTCTTTCAATGCCCAAGAGGCTTTTGCCTAATCGAACAACGACATTCTCACGTACTTGCCTCTACGCTAAGACATTTTTGTCCTTTTTCTTTGTCTTTTTTTTTTTTACCTTTTTATTTTTTTTATTTTTGGTGATTTTTTGTCTATATTGTTCTTTCTTTTAATATTCCAACTTTCAATATGATGTACTTTTTTCTTCTAACAAGAAACTATTCATATTTTTCTCTTTCGTATTTTTGTATTTTTTGTTTTTGTTTGCTGTGGCTTTATTTCATTTTTTTTTATAACTGTCTCATTTTTTTTCTCTCTTAATATGTAAATTCAATTTCGGATTCTTAACATTAATCCTTCTTTTCTTCTTCTTTATTCCCTCTCCCCCTGTTCTTCCTCTACCCACTTTTTCTTCTTATTTTATTACCTTACTTCTTCTTCCTGTTTTCATTCTTTTAATTCCTCCTCATCATCTTCTTCTACTCTCATTTTCTTCTTCTTCTTCTTTCTTCTTTCTTCTTCTTCCTTCTTCTTCTTTCTTCTTCTTTATAACCCTATTTTTTCTTCCTTTTTTTAATTTAAAAAAAATGATATCCTTCTCATTTTCTTCTTTCTTATTCCTCCTCTCTTTTTCTTTACTTCTTTTTTATTCTTCCTCCTCTCTTTTTCCCACTCTTCTTCTTCTTCTTCTTCTTCTTTCTTCTTCTTCTTCTTCTTCTTCTTCTTCTTCTTTGTCCCCTTCTCCTTATATTCCCCTTTCATAATTCTTTCTTCTTCTTCTTCTTCTTCTTCTCTTCTCTTCTCTTCTTCTCTTTGTCCCCGTCTCCTATATTCCCCTTTCATATTCTTGTTTCTTCTTCTTCTTCTTCTTCTTCTTCTTCTTCTTTCTTCTTCTTCTTCTTCTTCTTTCTTTGTCCCCTTTCTCCTAATTACCCTTTATAATTTCTTCTTCTTCTTCTTCTTCTTCTTCTTCTTCTTTTTTTCTTCTTCTTCTTCTTCTTTATTCCTATCTTCATATTCTTTCCTTCTTTCCTCCTCGTCTTCTTGTTCTTCATCCCTCACTTCCTCTACTTCTTTTTCTTCCTCTTTTTGTTGTTGTCTATATTGTTCTTTCTTTAAAATTCCCACTTTCAGCATGAAATACTTTTGCGTCTTTTTCTTTTGTAATTTTGCCAGTTTGTGGATGTTTTTTTCTTTTTACAAGGAAGAATTCATATTTTTCTCTTTATTATTAAAAAAAAACTGATTTTTTATTGTTATTTTACCGCCATCTTTGTAATTTCTTGTATTCTTTTGTTTTTCTTATTGCTTTATTTCTCTTTTTATAACTTTCTCTTTTTCTCTCTTAATAAGTAAATTCAATTTCTTCTTCTTCTTCTTCTTCTTCTTCTTCTTCTTCTTCTTCTTCTTCTTCTTCTTCACAGCTTCAATTAAGGCAATACCTCTTCACTAATTTGACACTCTGGTTTTTGTATTCTCCAATCTATCTATCTAATCTCACTTTTTCTCTCTGTTCCTCTTCTTCCCCTTCTATCTATCATTTTATTTTTTCACTAAACTGACTATTAATTCATATATTTATTTAGTTTATTTTTGTGCTTTATTTTTTTCTGCTTTTGTTTAATTTTATTCTTCGGAAACTCTCCCCCCCTCTCTCTCTCTCTTAATTCTCTCTCTCTTTCTCTCTCTATCTCTCTCTTCTCTCTCTCTCTCTCTCTCTATCTGATCTCTCTTGCTAATTTCGTAATTCATCATTATCACAATAGCCTTCTTCTTCTTCTTCTTCTTCTTTCTTCTTCTTCTTCTTCTTCTCTTCTTCTTCTTTCTTCTCCTTCCTACCTTTCTTCCTTCCTTTATTCCTCTCTCTCTCTCTACTTATCTATCTATCTTGCTAATTCGTAATTAGTTCATAGGTTATCAAAATAGCCCCTTCTTCTTCTTCTTCTTCCTTCTTCTTCTTCTTCTTCTTTCTTTCTTCTTCTTCTTCTTCTTCTTCTCTTCTTTCCTACCTTCTTCCTTCCTTTATTCTCTCTCTCTCTCTACTTATCTATCTATCTTGCTAATCGTAATTTAGTTTCATGGCTTGATCAAAATAGCCTTCTTCTTCTTCTTCTGTGCTTCTTCTTCTTCTTCTTCTTCTTCTTCTTCTTCTTCTTCTTTCTTCTTCTTTCTTTCTTTGCATTACATTCTTTTCTGCCTTCCTTTGATTCTTTCTTTTGTCTTCTTGCCTCTGACAATAAATTTTCGTTTTTCCTTTACTCGCTATCCCTTACTTTGGTCGATCCCTTACTGTGTACTATTATTCACTTAATAAATAACAAAAATTACTTCACTTTTCTTAGTCCGACATTCGTTGATATCCAATACGACTAGTCCTACTCCCCCTTCCTCCTCTTCCATCGATTCTGTTCTTAATCTTCTTTTCTTCTTTTTTTTTTGGTGCGCTTGCTGTTAATTATTATAATCTCTTTCTCT
>CM042145.1:96159879-96193382 GCA_023376005.1 Doryteuthis pealeii
CACGGAGAGAGAGAGAGAGAGAATTTGTTACTGATAAATAATATATATATATAATATATATATATATATATAAAAGCTACTAGAGTGCTCGATCCATTTTATAGGAGAGTCTGCAATTAAAGCGTAAATCGGCAGCCGTCTAATATATATATATATATATATATATATATAATATAATATATATACTATATTCCTGAGGGTGATTCAAAAGTACTCATTTTGTGTAGGACAGGTATAATTACCAACACGAACATATTAAGATACATCAAAATGAAGCTGAGGTCCTCTGTGGATCACTCCCTACTTCTCAACATAGTCACCGTTCTTTCTCAACAGAAATGTCTCCACCTTGAATGAAAGCATTATCTCTGTCCTGTAAAATTTATGTTGACTGTCTTTGAAGGAACTTCTTCACATACGTGATTTCACTTCCTCGTCCACTGATGGATGTTTCCCACTCAAACCCTCTTCATGGGGCTGAAGAGATGATAGTCTATGTGCCTAAATCTGGTGAGTATGGAGATGCGGCCGGTTTTGGTTAAAGTTGTGTCCATTCTTGAATTATCGATGTTTCTCCCTTGTCCTGATGCTTGTGTGGGGTCAAAGCATTTCATGCATAGTAGGATATTGTGTCGATTGGCAGTTGCAGGCATACGCGTCGGATTCTTGCTCTGAGCTTCGTTGGTCTCAATGTAGTCTTAGTATTATTAGAAAAAAATTACAATAAATAAAGAAAAAATGCATTACTTTTTCAACTCACCCTCGTATATAATTGACAGTCGATTTGGAAATCAATTAGTTAATGTGCAATCGAAATAACTCTACATTTATTTCCTTTCAGCGTGTACCCCGAATGTTATATTAGCTGCTTAGCGTAAATTTTCAAAATCGTTGACTGATAGTCACTGCCCTTGCGGATTGATGTTTTTAGATTTATTTGATAAATAAGGAATGTGAGACAATCCCAAATGTTTTGAGATTTTTTAGAGAAAAAAATGACATGCTTTAATTTGTTGATATTTACAGATATCAAAGACTATCATTTACGAACGACTCTCAGGGAATTTTATTCTGAAAAAAAAAAGCTATCGCCTAAATATGGGCCCTGGTAGTAAAAAAATGTAATAAAATATAGTACTGTCACAGTATTAAAATATAAATAAAATATTTCAACTTTTAAAAGGAATATAATATTCTTCCAACAGTATTGAAAGGTATATAATATGCCTCTTCTGATTTGATATAAAGTCCTTTAACTTTAAAGGCATAATATTTCTCATATCTATATTTGAATATGCGTTCGACGTGTAATAGTATATAATTCTTACTTGCATGTTATTAAAGGTAATATAAAATTGGTTTTCACTGTAAAGGTATATTTTTTCTTTTTCCATGTTATTAAAGGTATATAATAATTCGGTCTTTACGGCTAAAAAAGTATATATATTCTTCTCGCAAATTATAAAGTTATAGATATATGTCGACTAAAATGATGTAGTGTGTAGATGATGCTGCTACTGTGTATATAAGTATCATAATCGTCTACTGTTATAATTATATTATATTTTTCTACTCAACGGTATATACTATTCTCTACTGTTATCCTATTACACGTGTTCGGCACTTCTATCACGAGTTGATGCGATCGTGAGCGTTCGGTTTTATGTGGGGCACCACCCACAAGTCCGAGATCATGGACGGTGGTAGTAAAAATTGGCGTCGGATACGCAGTATCTCTCCCTATATCTTGTAATGAGGCAGGCATCTGGGGATCAACGCTATTAATTTAGCATCCCACCCGTCTCCGAAGACGAGTAGCCTGGGACTACTCTACTTTTTTATTTAAAAGGTATATGATATTCGTATACTTGGTATATAATAATCTTATTACTTATATCAATATGCTCGGCGCTATATCAAATTTCCAATTGGTATCGGGTGTGCGATTGTATTAGGTTAGCTTGTAGAAAATTGTGACTCATCCACCCGTTGTGGGAGTTCAAATCTGTGCTGGACCAAGGTTGTGATTTGCGTGTTTTCACATAGCGTCATACTGTCGCGATGTTGGACAGTATGAATCAAACTATACTCCTTCCAGCTATGGGTATAGAGTAGGCAGACTGGGCTCTTCAATCTGGTCAGGCAACCTGTCAGGGAGAAGTTAAACTCCGCTTAAGAAATATTTGGTATTTGTTTACCCTGTATGATGGGATATTCAAAGTTCATTATCTTTCACCTCAGAACTCATTCTATTGGAAATAAAGTCTTATAAGCATTGTAATCTGGAGTCCTGCTTAATTATAATGAACTAACATCATTTTTGTATTTAAATCGCAATGATTACTGAGCTGCTCCAATGGGTGGTTTAAAGTACGTAAATAGTTACAAAAGTATATCATATTCGTCTCATACAGTTATCAAAATGTATATAATATTCTACTAATTTAAAAGTTATGTAATATTCTTCTTCTAGAGTTATCAAAATTTATATAATACTCTACTACTTTAAATGGTACATAACATTCTTTTACTTCAAAATGTATATAATATTCTTCTTGTATGGTAATTAAAAGGTATATGATATTCATCTATTCAAAAGGTGTATACTATTCTTCAACTTTAAAAGGATATATTCTTTTTCCACAGTTACTAAAAGGTATTTAATATCCAACTATTTGAAAAGGGACATAATATTCTACTTTAAAAGGTATATCATATTCTCCTCCCACAGTTACTAAAATGTACATGGTATTTTTCAATTTAAAAGGTTTAAGATATCCTTCTACTTCAAAACTTATTTTTTAACACATTTTTAAACCCCTTTTCTAAATTTACCCATTAAATGAGACCTTAACAGGTACTACCTCTCTGGTTCAGAGTAGACATGGGGGGAATGGCGACGAGAGGGTAATCCACAATCCTCAGAACTCAAGAATTGGAACTTTATCACTAGATGCAGTTTAACATCATATCCAGGATTCTAAGACCCACAATCTCAGCTTTCTAGCACATCTATTAATAATGGAGATTCGCTTCCGGTTTTTGTCTGCGACAAAAATTACGTCACTGCTTACGTCACATTACCCAAAATCGTCATAACATAGAATAAATACACTCAAAATTTGAACATGCAACATTAGACAGTCCTCATTGTTTTTTAAAACAAGTTTTAATAAAAACATGACTGGTATTATATATGTATATATAGTTTGTTTTATTCTAATACACATTTAAAGTTTACATTTCAAATTGTTTTATTTTTTAATCCTTTAATGAATTTGATGATTTTACTTACTTAGGGTACAAACTCGCTGACATTGAATTTTTTACTCCCACCCCTCAGGCAATATGTTTCAAAAATCTATTTTTACATCGCCCGGAGGGTGTTTTTTTATTTTGTACTAGTATATTATAAAAAGGGTTGGGGATAGAAATTTCTCCTTCCAGCTATGGGTAAATAGAAGAGTAGACTGGGTTCTTTAACTTTGGTATGGAAACCAGTCTAAGAGAAGGAATCTTCGCTTAAAAATTCAATGAGTCTTACATCCTGCTCGAGTGTAAGGGTCGTGTAAATACACAACTTCGCTCCTAATGAGGATCGAACTCATTATCAATTAGAATGTAGGTCGATAACCATTACAACAAGAAAACGTGTCCGTTGATCCACTTTCTTCTATTAATCATGCACTTGGAACTATTCAGTTTCACCAGTGAGCAGAAACTGGGAGTGAATTATTCAGTCTTTTTTCCTATCCCTCTTTACTTTGTTTGTTTTGTTTATTTCTTCCTCGCACTGTTTAATAATAACGCTGATTAGTAATCGAATTTAATTGTTTTATCTGCACACCTATCACTTTTTCGCTTTTGATCTCAATTACTCCAGCTTGGCAGAATTTTGTTTCGCATTTTCTATTTTTCGCTTTTTTTCTTTCTTTCTATCTTTTTTGGTTCTGTTTTTGTCATTTAAAATTCTAAACTAAGATAAGCCAATCGGTTGAATGTATTGACAGCTCCATGCAAAATTGCAGCAAATGCGTTTATATTAATGAAAGCTGAAAACTACGGCTTATTGTTTGTTGTTGTTGTTGTTGTTTACTAATCTTTTTTTGTTTGGGAGATTCTATTTGAAGCTATTGCACGAGGATGCACTAAAAGACATTAAAAATTTACTTTAGGCGCAACTACTGTTATTTTCAACTTTATTAGAACTCTGTGCACTGACTATCTTGAGGACATATGTTCTATTGAAAGAAATTAGTCGAACATTTATTTTTACAGATGAAAATAAATATTTCATTACAATCAAAATATCGCGGGCTTTTACGTAGTGTGATGGTTGGTTGATTTTATGGTATGTTAACCCGTTTTCATTAGCTTAGGCATAGAATTATATATCTACTATTAATAACCAGTTAGGGCCGGTTTAGCTCAGTCGGTAGAGCGTTCGGCTAGGAATCACAAGGTTCCTGGTTCGATACCGGCCCTCGCCAACACAGCGTATGAGTAGCACAGGGATCTTTGCGGTAAAGTGAGGAGCTGATGGTAGGTGTGTAGCTCCGCCTCAGATGCTAAAATAATCTCCTTGGTCTATCGCTTGTGAAAAGGGGATAGACTCCCTCGCTGTCTGGCTGATACCGACATTAGGCCAGCACGACGACTTACTAATAATGACACTACTAATATGTATTATCATTTGTTATTATGTCTCCTTGAGCATCTTATTTTTTGTAATATTTCTCACATCAACCTAAAAAGTTAAAAAATAGGACCTTTGTACAGAATATATATAATATCAATAAAATATAGCTGACGGTAGGTGTGACACTCCAACTCAGCAATAAAATCTCCCTGGTCTAGCGCTAGCGGAAAAGGGATAGACTCTTTCGCTGTCAGGTTTATACAGAAAATAGGCCACTCCGCAGACTATATATATATATGCATTTTTATTAATGAAATATCACTAAAATATAATTAGGATTATACTAGTGAATTTTAACCAGATACACTAGCAATCTTTTGGAAGAGTTATTATTATTAAGTTCGAGCGATATATAGATAAGGGCAGATATTCACTATGAATTATTAATAATAGATTCATAAAATATAATTAGTATTATACTCTTAAATTTCAACTGTTTACACGATCTGTTATTTTTGATTAGAGGTTAAGTTAATAACCATAAAGAGATAAGAACAGGGAAATAAATTAATGGGTAGAATTAAACCAAACGCGGCAATAAACATTATACAAGAAGAAATATCAACTGGGATCGTGGCAATATTGTAAAGTACGTTTGCCTCTGTTCAACTGAGTAATAACTTCAATTTAGTAGAATCTAATGTAGGGTCCTGAAGAGATCGTACAAATCGAAACCGTAGCAGATCCCGAAAATTTTCTACACACACACGCACACACGCGCGCACACACATACACACACACACACACACACACACACATACATATATTATATATATATATATATATATTGAACAAATTTGAAATCATCCAATTCAATTTTTTTTTACAATATTGTTGTTATTTATTTAATTAGTCAATTAATTTCAAAAATATATTACTCTATTTGATAAAAAAAATGATTAGTAGGATTTAGAGTTAATTTTGTAAGCTGACAATAAATTTTCCACTTCGAGCAGTCGGTTGACTGATTGGCTGGTTGGCTGGCTGGTTTGTTTGATAGTTTTGAAGCCTTATTTTATGCCGGGCAGTTTTTAGTTAATTTGATTGCAACTATTCCTAAACTCGAAAATATTATATTCATTAAGATTTTGCATACATCGACATCAACACACACACACACACACACACACACACACACACCACCACACACATATATATATATATATATATATATATATTTATATATATATATATATATATAATATATTGCTCCCAGCGTTCAAAAAAAACATGTATAAATGACAATAAAAGGTTTCAAATGAGGAAAAAACGTCCACATATTTCATACAAAGAATTTCATGCCGAAAATTTCCCCCTCTCTCTCTTCCTCCTCTCTCTCTCTCTTTCTCTCTCTCTCTCTCTCTCCTCTCACACACACACACACACACACACACACACACACACAAACACAAATACATATACAAAAAAGCAGATACACACACACATATATTTTTTCCTTATATTTTTAGCTACCTTACTCTCTCAAATTTTTAATTTTGTCGTAAAAATAAACCTTTTTTTTCATTCAATGGGTAAAAAAAAATTAATTAATTTTTAACACATTTTTAAACTCATTTTTTCTATTTAATCCATAGAAGGGACCCTAACAGGTATTACACTCCGGTGAGAGTGGACCTGGAGTAAGTTAATGAATGTGTATATACACTGCCCAGGGTTCCAGAATTGGACCGTCACACTATGCAATTTAACGTCATACTGAAGAGATTAAGACCCCAAGACACCGTCTTCTAGCACATTGATGATAAAATGATTTGGGGGCTTGTCATGATGGCAATAGCATCGAGAGAAATAGAGGAGTTAGGATTGATGGGACCAACCGAATGCCCGTCTAGCTTAATTAAGGACCAAATTGGAGTGTTGCATGTCATTGAACTGTTCATTGGTTTTGGTTTGGTTTGTTTACGGCATATTCAACCTCAGTGGGTTATTCAATGCGGATAAAGTTTTGAAATAAATCAATTCTTAATGGATAATACAATTTTGTTCATTAACTCGTGTTTTATATTTAACCCATAGATGGTGTAAACTGTTCAAGCCACCAGGGCATCACTTAAGCATCACGTGTTCACCAATCTTGGCCAACAGGTGCGTCCAATTTGAAGATTTACCCCTCTGCAGAGGTGCAGTCGGTGTATTCTTCTGGCCCACCTGACTGGGCGTTTATTCGTTCATAAATAAACACATCCTCTAAATATTAGTCTTTGCATACTTCCATACTTACACACACACACACATACCCACACATACGCACACACTCACAACATGTATATAATATATATATATATATATATATATATATATATATATATATATATATATATATATATCTTAATAAAGGATTGGATGTAAAACGATAAGTGTATTTGATGCTTGAGCACCCATGCACTTATCGATTCGCGAAACCGAATCTTATGTAAAAGTCATAGATTTATTTCAGCAAATTCCAGTATCTAAACAAATAATCCAAACCCCAATCGTCGCTGTTTTCCCCCTCGACTGTTATACATAAATACGTCGTCATTCACGTGGGGCTTTGCATCGTTTATTTATATAATGGTGAATTACTATTCCGCTGTATCGTATAAATAACACTGACTTCATAAATCTAAGGAGGTGTGAAGCCACGAAGGTCTACAACAGCGATAATATAGTCGTCTCTAACGTACTCTAGTTTTATTTTATTTTGGTTAATACTATTGATTTATATCATTAGTAATAGCATTGCTATTAATCATAACTACCTGAACCCAATGAAATTCCATGGTTTATTCATTATATATCTTATTATAATGGAGATTGTGTGTTTTTCTGTCTGTAACCGAAACTATATTACTATACAAGTCACAATTCCTTTAGTTATTTACATCATATTCTCCATGATTTATTTTTATTTAAACCTCAATTATTAATAAAATTGTTTTACATTACTTCACTGTTGACCATATCTACATATATTTCCACGTACCCCACTTGTACGGGTCAGGCATGTGGGATCATATTTCGATATTCCCCCTCAAGTCAGGCAAATAGAAATCAAAGTATGATCGACGCCGTTAATTATATCAATGGTCCAGAGGCCGAAGCCACTGTTGACCATATCAACATGCTAAGCAATTGTATTTATATATACAACAAAATAGAGGTTTAAAGTATGAATGGGAAAGCTAATTTGCATATTGATCTTAAAAAATTGATTTTAATTAATATATGCTTAGTATTATTGATTCTAATTGTTTGGTTTATCTTATTGAATATGATCAAAAATCTCTTCAATAAATCTTAAAAGAAATCCCTTAACAAGAAGAAATAACTGTAATATTATTTTTACTTCCTATTTTAACTAAACAGTTTAAATTAGGAAAATTTACCAATGAAAGACGGGAGTAACGGAAAATGATGGAAGTGTCAGTTTCAAAGTTGTTCTATTTTTCAATCATACCCCCTCTGTTCAAAATCTTTTTATCTACATTCTTATTCAGTTTCATTAGCCTTTCTAATTTAATATCATATTTATTATAAATTTAACTAAAATACTTGCACCCGGAGGGTGCATATATTTGCTAGTATAGGTAATGAAGGAATATTTGCTAGTAAATTTCTACTATAAATAAACTGAACCCCCATTTTATGGCCGTGTTTTTGCAATAAATGTTTTATTTTCTTGCACCCGTTATGTTACAATACTAAATATATTTCCTTTATTTTGATATTCACTTCATTGTGTAAATTCTAAAAGCTTTTATTTTGTGAGAATGCATAGTTTTAAAGTGAGGGTTCGTTTTTACACTTCAACTTTTGACTCGTAAATTCCTACCATAAAATGCCCAGGCCTAATTTTATGGCAGGAATTTACGAGTAAAAAGTTGAATATTACTTTTTGTTGTTATTTCTTTTCTTTTTGGCTTTCCTACTCTAAAATAAAAACGTCAGATTTTAATCATCGTCGACGAAAAAACAAAATTACGGTCATAAAAGGAGGATCCAATTTATGCCTAAATTGTAAAACGAGACCCCACTTTGAAACTAAACATTCTCACAAAATAAAAACTTTTAGAATATGTACATTGAAATGAATATTAAAATAAATAAAGAAAATATATTTTGTATTGTAAAATACAAGGTGCAAGAAAAATAAAACACAAAAACACGGACATAAAATGGGGGTTCAGTTTATTTTATGTAGGAATTTACGAGCAAATAGTCCTTCATTACCTATATATAATATATATATATATATATATATATATATATATATATATATATGTGTGTGTGTGTGTGTGTGTGTGTGTGTGTGTTATTCATTTAGTGTACAATACATTTACGATATGATTGTTACCACTGGTTTCCAAGCTGCAGGATAGCCACTTTTCGTCAAGACAACGCGCCTGCTGACCAAAAGTGGCTAACATGCAGCTTGGAACCCAGTGGTAGCAATCGCACTTAAATGTATGTATGATATGATGATGAATAAATAAATACAGCTCTTACACCCGTAATCGAGCACTTTATTTTCAATTCTCCAACACTAGGAAAATACTTCTGATAATTACCTCTACATTTATGGATGTAGGCTAATGATTAAAAAAATGTATAACACACACACAAAACACACACACACACACACACACACACATATATATATATATATATATATATATATATATATATATATATGTATATATACTTGGATTTTGTCTTTTGGAACACGTTCACTACCCGACAGAATAGTTTTCAGTATTTATTTACCGAGTCCCTCCAGCGTTGGTAATATATGACATATTTTTAAATGGCGTAAAGTTGATTTGAATTTTGATTTTTTATCTCTTTAATTGGTTGCCTGACGCAGGGCTAAATAACCCGGTCTACCCTACTATTTACCCATATCTGATAGGAGAACAGCTAAATTCATACCTTTCCAAAGGAATTAATACGAAGCGAAAGGTAAACAGCTCCGTCTAGGATTTGAACTTGGTTCGCTAATTCCATTTCTTACGACGATGAACGTTACGCTAATATCGCCCTAGTTCTCGGTGATAAAGTCATTTGATGAAACATGTTCGCCTATTGCAATATGTCTGCTCTATTTCTTAATCAAGCAAGACAGAAAAGCCAGATCTGAAGCAGTTTTTATAATCAGCATGCGACAAACGTCTACCCGTGATGAATGCTAATACACAAATATTCGCGATGATGACATACTGACCCCGGCAATGAACTTTGACCAATGACCTCTGACGAGTTTTTTTTTCCTTCACAGAAATAGGGCCATCTCTGATACATACCAAATAAGTTGGACCGACTGCATACATATATAGAAAATGAAAACCTGTTCACGTCTGAAGGGTTACATAGGCTATGCACCTTCCCTTAATTACGAGTAACTTTAATTCAGCCTTCCCATGTAATCTCGTGAAATGCTATTTTATTCCGAATAACGCCCCGAAATATTTCTTCTTTCTGAGTCTACTTCGACATCTATTTTGGTATATTCTGTTGTTTGTCGGCACCTGCCTATAATAGATAAGTCTATTTATGACACATTCTCACACATTACTCTCTCTCTCTCTCTCTCTCTCTCTTTCTCTCTCTCTCTTTCTTTCTCTCTCTCTCTCTCTCTCTCTCTCTCTCTCTCTCTCTCTCCTCTGACACACACATTGTCTTTCTTTCTTTCTCCTCTTTATCTACCTTTCTCTTTCTCTCTCTCTATATATAACAGTTGAGATATTAGTGGGAATATTTCTATTTAGGACATTCTCTATCTTCCACATACAAATGTAATCCTTATATATATATATATATATATATATATATATATATATATATATATATATATATTATACAAAACGAAACCTAGACTATTTTAATAATGTCAAATTGTTTTTATAATGAAATTTTAAAAGATATATTTTTTAAAATGACGTTTTTGATATCTATTAGAGACGCTGGTATCGTTAATAAGATAAAGCAATAATTATTCCAAGCTGTAATCGTATCAGTTCTATTGTACGGCTGCACCAGTTGAACTCTAATGAAGTGCTTAAAGAAAAACTTGGTGCTATGGTTACTGTCTTGTTCTTAGAGAAAAACTAAATGCTGGATACAGTGTTGAAGAAATCATGAAAGAAAAGCACTCCATAAGATAATAGATGTAAGGCCAATTGTCCTCAATCGCACAAAACATCCGAGTAAGAAGAACAACATATGCTGAATACAGCTGAGCAAGCTGACAAACTCATAAGCGACGTTTTTCTGTGGACACCTACACATGGACTCACCAATGTAGACGGACCAGCAAAAGTCTACATCAATCAGCTCCGCGCGGATTCTAAATACTACCTAGTAGACCTATCAGGGTCAGGTACAGTCTGAGAGAGAGAGAGAGAGAGAGAGAGAGAGAGAGAGAGAGAGAGAGAGAGAGAGAGAAAACAAACAGACAGACAGACAGACAGACAGACAGAAAATAGTGTCATGGATACCCTAGTTGTCAGTGTTACGATTTTTGTGGCCATCCTTAGGCTTCAAGCAAGAGCACTGTTCAGCGGAAATTCCTTGTGTTAAGCAGAGCGCTATCCTTAGTGAGGAAACCTTTGGTTGCTCTTTGGGGTCCCTTAGTGTTGGGTGTGATCTTTTGGTTGTTCGTTGGTATTCCTTAATGTTGGGTATGAACCTTCGGTTGTTCCTTGGGGTTCCTTGGTGTTCCTTAGCGTTGCAGGTTCTTTCGCCAATGTCGAATTAAGTGTAAAGGAACGGCTGTCAATATCAGTAATGAAATAGTTAACTAATCACGTATTCGGGCTGTTGATTAGCTGGGGTTTAAACCACGTGACTTCGATTAGTCTCTAAGTTTAAGTGGTGGATTACAGCATGCCTTATATACAAAGAAATAATTCAACAGCCAGCATGACATGATGATGATGATGATGATGATGATCTTTTACTCTTGTATGTGTTTGCTCTAGAAAACAATGAGAACATTTTTATTTTTTTGTTATCTTTAAGGTTGTCTAATCTCATGGGAAATTAACGAATCGATGTTGACCTTGAACACGTGTGAAAACACTCTGCTTATTATTGCTGCTCGGAATTTTCGTTCATCCTGGTAACCTTGGATTATTACAAATGTTTTGGTTAAGTCTGTCAGAATTCTGCTTGTGTGGGTGTTCTTGTGCAAAGTGCCAGATCTAGTCCGCATCTATAATAGTTTTTGATGGATATCACCTTCCTCTTGCCGTTTTATTTTTTTGTTGTGTTAAGCCTTTCTCTTTCATTAGATCAAATTACGTTATTGGTACGTCGTCTAGGCATATCATAAACTAGAGGGACTCGTGGAATTTCTATGAAACGAAACCAAAATCAAGAGAAGTTATTTAAGCCAGAAACAATGATTTGTAATTTCATTACATATAAATCCTACTGATGTCTTTGCAATGGATAATTACAAAAATAAAAGAGACAAAAACATTGACTCGGAAAAAAATTAGGTTCGAAATTCTCCTGACGCTGGCTCGCTAAAACATAGCGTAAATTAATTAGGACAGGAGGCCTGGACGACATAGGATAAATATTACCAAAATATTTTCCGTAATTCACAATTTCAATATTAAAAATAAAACAAACATGTAAATTTTTTTTTAATTCATTTTAGTTTTAAGTTGGGCATTTACGTGACGTAAGACAACTTGGAATGTTTCATTTTAAAAATTGTGTGAAATGAAATGGGACAAATAAGAAATCTACAATTAAGTGACACCAGATAACCTGTATTCACTGCATTGCAACTTGGAGGATTTTGACGGTCTCATTTTTAACCAGGGGGTGTTACAGAATGATAACGGACGGAAGATTTAGGAACAACCTATTGCTGTTGTTGTTATTATTATTATCAAGAAGAAGAAGAAGAAGAAGAAGAAGAAGAACACTGTGAATACTACTATTATTATTATTATTATTATTATTATTATTATTATTATTATTATTATTATAAATAGTGCTAATGTATCTCCTATTAGGACTCCAAGGATAGAGTCAAAGAAATCTATGTTACAATCAGGTGAATGAAATAACAGTCCCCGATACGTATGTAGCAGAGGTAGTCAAAAACCTAATATGTTCCAAATACTCGTTCAATTACTCAGAGTTCCTGTTATCACGAAAACAATCATAAGATGTTTAATTTTTGTGGCATATAAACTTTGGAGAAACAGAAGCAGTGACGCAAGATTCATTAAAAATTAGTTTCCAAGAATGTTCGGGATAAATTATGTCATGTAGTTCAAATTAAGACACCGACGTTAGTCAGCAATTTTAAGTATGTCTTTTCTGACTCACATTTGAAGATCAACAAAATCAGCCATACACAAAAAACAGAGGCGCGCAGACTTTTGTTTTCATTAATAATTTCCCGAGATGTATGATATACAGAAATGATAATAAAAACAGGGAATATGTTAACAATAACAATATTTGTTTTATTTATTCTCACTGACAGGGAATAGAGTGGAATGGTTTTTTATTAGAGTTTGGCTGATGATAGGATACGCGTGTATGTCGTACCATGGTCCGGTTCTTGTCTAGTGATAGTCTGTATTTTTGTCCCCCTCCTCTTTAAAGAGCTCGGTTCGAATCGTTAGGGGGAGATAACTCTCCCTAACAATCTGTGATTTTAGGTATAGTTCCAGTGCTTTCAAAAACGTGGACTTTCCATTTCAGAAGTCAATGAACTTTAATATATTTTAAGTTTATGAATAATATTCTCTGAATATTTGTGAGGAAGCTTGATGATTAGTATTATCTGCGTTATTTGTACTATTGTCCTCATCTCTATTGTTATTTGTACAACGTTTCGGCCGATATACCCTCCGGCCTTCCTCGGGTATTTCTTGTCGGACTCGGGAACCTTCTTTTCGGACTTGGGAACCTTCTTTTCGGACTCAGGAACCTTCTTTTCGGACTCAGGAACCTTTTTCGAACTCGGGAACTTTCTTGTCGTAATCGGGAGCCATCACGGAACTTTGAACCTAACCCTTTATTCAGTTCATGGGGGTATCCTGTTCTCATTCCGCTAACCATAGCTGGGGTAGGAGCTGTGTTAATTATTTTTCTATGTTACTGCCGCCACTCAGGATTGAACCCAGAATCCAAAGATAACGGTCACTTAGAACTGTCTTAACCTGACTACCTTATCCACTAGGCCATGTGTCCAATTGGAATGGAATAACGCAGATAATACTAATATTTTTCTTTGACGTGATAAATTTGGAAACTATTATGTTCTTAGTGATCCTCTTGAGAGAAGCATATTCAAGTGAATTTATTTAAGATAAGCGTATCTGAAGCTCTCTCTTACATCAAATTTTAGCTCTCAACAACCAGCGTAACTCGGAAAACTCGTAAGTTTGAACACTCGTAAGTCAAGATACTAGTATATTCATATATTCATTTTTGTGTGTTAATATTGTAGAAATATTGAGAGGTGTGATGCCAGCAGGGAGTTGACGTCTAATGCATGCGGGGCGAGAGTGTGTGGAAATTGAAAGATTTAAGAAAAATTTTAACAATGGGAAAAAAGGATTATTTAAAGCGTGTTGATGATGACGTTGACGGCTCTGACATTGGCTTTTGATTGGTCACGGAGTGTAAACAGTGCGAAGAGTGAAATAAAGAGTGAAATGTTTGGGAGTCTGACTGAGTTGTTCGAACGAGACCCATTGCTATGGTGTTGTGTCCTTTCGAGACCAAAATCTCCAGCTTGGGTTCAAAATAAAAAAGATAAAGAGCTCTGAAAAGAAACGCAACACCGTCTTCTGTTCGTTATTAAGAACTTCCAATGGACACAAGGAAGTAAAGAAACCAAAAGGAACAAAGTAGTTCGAGACCCGGAGAACAGAGAAAATGCCAGCCTAACAACATACCCAGCTACCCAGCTGTGACGATCCAGAATAGCAAATACCCAGATCCAGATAAGTATACCAGAGTATTATACAAATTACTATATGTCTTCATTAAACTGGGCCCGGGGTAATTCCATGTGAAATCATCGAGGCCATGAGCACATATCAAACTATGTTTTTGGTACAAATAATATTCAATATATGTGAAATAATGATAGAAAAAGTTTTTGTCATAAATGCAGTGCCACATCGGGATATTGATTTTGCTATGAAAAAGAATCAGAAATCATCAATAACATAGAATTGGTTGATTTTAAGACTTTTTATAACCTTTTTGGATTCCTTACGCAAAAATGTTTTTAGAAACCAATTTTTAGTAGTAGGAAATCTCTAGAACTCATTTTACTGATAAAAAAAAGATTACAAAAAGTCGCCATTTTTTGCCAACCAAACCAAATTTGCAGAGCTAAAAATCGACATAATTTAGCCAATTTTTGGAATTGGAAGCTCGAATTTTGGGCATTGTCTAACATAGTTCACACCTGGAAAATAATTTTAGAAATATTGAGGCGGGTGGGTGACAATTTTACTTTTTTTCTGGATGATTTGGGATGGAATTACCCCCAAGCTAGTTACAATATTCTTAATTTGTATTTTTTTATTCAAGTCGTTAGTCGTTGTTGATAATTTTACTTCAGTTATATATCTTAATATGTCCACTTCTACGCATTTTCAGATATAATTTGCTCTTTTCCTTATCGATCTGTTTTAAATGAGTATGTAATGGCCTAATCGATTGATTTTTTGTTTATTCATTGCTAATCTTTTAATGTATTTTGGCAGTTATATTCTGTATCCATCTCATTTCTAATATCTCGCTGTTTGATTTAACCTTCGCTGATCTCTGGCTTTGTTCACGCGAATCGCATCTCTCCCTCCCCATTCTTCCCTTGGACAAAACAAATGAAATAATTGAGACAAAGGAAATGATCACAAGAGAAAACTTTTTTTAAAGCTTACTGATACTTATATCTGATTTTTTTCTGCGTTGTATTGTTGCATAGGGCCAAATTTGAGTTGTAGTAGTAGTTGTTACTAGCAGTAGTCGTCGTTAGTTCAGAAACAACATACACAAGTCGTATAGTCACAAAGGGGTTGTTTATTCCTTTCTAGGCTTGTGGGTTCTTTTTCAGAGAGAAGGAGAGAGAGAGAGAGAGAGAGAGAAAGAGAGAGAGAGAGGGGGGAGAAAGAGAGAGAGGGGGTAATGTCAAATTATTCTCTCGTAAATCATGTTCGGTACTACTATGCGCAATACATTACGAGGGAACTTTGGAAGCCCCGTCTGCCCCTTTCGAAGGCCCAGCCGCTAAAGACCGATTTTTCTCTTCATCCGTTTCTCGTCCAGATGGTGGGAGGGTCACCCAACTTCCGCTCCTCCACAGAAACTAGAACTTCCGATTTTATTTTTCACTTTAGTTCCGGGGTCATTGGTCGGTCAGTGGATGGCCCCCCGTTGAGTGTTTACCGTTTCAAATTTTAACCTCTCTTTGTTCTTATCTATTTTTATTCTATTTCTCCAGACATCCGAATACCGTTTCCTTTCAAATTCTCCGTAGACGATGATAATTACACTACAGTATACCCACTTCTTTCTGGGTATATTGAGAGGGGTCCGTTCCGATTCTATTCTTCTTATGAGGGTCACCCGTGTTTGTGCCCTCATATATAATTGTCTATTTACTTTTTGTATTATGGGTGATATCCGTGGTAATACGCCCCATATTAAATCTTCTACCTACTTTTTGGGGTAGCTGGCTGGTATTTAACTTTCTTCTGTTTCTTGTGTAGCTATTATATTTCTTGTGAGTAGCTGAAGTCTTTCTTCTTTCCGTATTTTTTCTATCAGTCTGATTTTAGCTTCGTTTGTTCCGGCTGGCTCTACTAACTAACGAATATTTAGACTTAGAAATTAAGTTTAATACAAACTAATTAAAAAGACAGTAGGGGGGATGAAATAATTCCAAACCAGACTAATTATTATGCTGATAAGTAAAATATAAATGTAGCTGCGTATAAGAAACCGTGGTAGAGAGAAAAAAACTTTTTCTACAACTATAAATGCTCTATATATTTACGAAAATAGGGCACCCGGCGTGGTGTAATAGTTAGCAAGCTAGATTAACACATTGTTTAATGAGTTCAATCTCCACTTGACTCCCCATAATTCTGACCTTTGTGCCACATCGAAGCTAGCTTAGCAAATAACTATATTCTAACGAAATATATTGAACACTTTTTGGATTAACTACCAAGGAAAAACTACAAGGAAAACTTTGTACCATTGGAAGAATATATATATATATAATATAATATATATATTAGCAAATATATGCACCCCCCGGGTGCAAGTATTTAAGTTTTAAATGTAAAATATTGTATTAAATTAGAAAGGCTAATGAAACTAATAAGATACAAAGAAAGAAGATTTGAAACAGAGGGGGATAATAAAAGATTTGAAACAGAATGAGTATAATAAAAATGGAACAACTGAAACTTACTCTTCCATCACTCTCGTCTTTCATTGTTATTTTTCTAATTTAAGTATTTAGTTAAAAGAGGAAGTAAAGAATAAAATGACAGTTATTTTATCTTGTTAATGGATTTCATTTAAGATTCATTGAAGAGATTTTTGCTTATATTGATTAAAATAAGCCAAACAGTTAGAATCAATAATACTAAGCACATATTTATTAAATTTGATCTTTTATATTAATATGCAAATTAGCCTTCACGTTCACACTGTAAACCGCTATTTTTGTTGTATATATAAATAATTGCATGTTGTCAATATGTAGACATAGTTAACAGTATTAATAATGTATGACAATTTTATTAATAATTGAGGTTTAGATATAAATAAAATCATGGAGAATGTGATGTCAATAACTAAGAGAATTGTGACTTGAGTAGGAAATAGTTTCGGTTACAGACAGAAAACACACAATCTCCATTATAATAAGATATATATATATATAATATATATATATATATATATATTCATAAGTCATCCACAGACACGTGTTTCGGCGTTTCAGGCCTCTTCAGTGTTGCTAGACACATCTATCCTTGGCTAGGTTCGAACTTCGACTAACTGTTTGCCAGCCTGATATCTTATCCGTCAACCACTGACAACTGTTGTGGCGAGGCTGGTGTTTAAACTATTAAATACATAGGTTTGTTTATATATTTTACAGTCTCAGAGAAATCTAGTTGCGGGGCAAACGATCATTGCGTATATGCTTAGTAGTGAGAGTTAATTTAAATCACCCATTATAGAGAGCTCATACCAAATTTATGGGAGCCTAATATATATATATATATATATATATATATATATATATATATATAAATATAAATTCATTATTTTGACAAATATTATTGTCAAATCACTTAATTCAGTCTAGATTGGAATTTCAGACTGTGGAGTTATTGATTCTCTGACATAAATATTAACTTTGTTCTTAATAATGAAAATAAAATGAATTGCTTTTCCAAACAAAGTGTCTTATATCTTGAAAATGATTCTTATTAATCTGTATTAACAAAAAATGGGGAAAAATACAGCATATCAAATACAATGAAATCATATACGTGCGTGTCAATATTACTCTGCTCGAATTAGCCGCAAAAGGAATTTGGCAGATTAACCTGGGACGATAAAAACTCATTAACAAAGATGAGGACGACTGCAGCTTGAACTGCAGCCGTTCGTGGGGAGAGGTGAAGTAGTTGGGTGGGGGGAGTAGACAAAACACCCAAGTCTAAACTTTCATCGGAATTTGGAATCTCATTGTACATAAGACATCATCATCATCATTATGAGGACGACGACGGTTTGAGCTGGAGTCGGGAGGGGTGAACCGGTTAAGGGGTGAACAAGAGACCCAAGTCAAAAAACTTACATCAGCATTCTGAATCTTATTGTACAAAAGACATCATCTTCAAAATCATCATTATAATCATCATCATCATCACGACGACGGCTTGAACTGCAGTCGTTCATGGGAGGGGTGAACCAGCTGTGTGTGTGTGTGTGTGGGGGGGTAACCAGAGACCCAAATCTAAAACTTACATCGGAATTGTGATTCTCATTGTACATAAGGCATCATTATCAGCATCATCATCATCATAATGAGGACAACGACGGTTTGAACTGCAGCCGTTCATAGGAGCGGTGAACCAGGTGAGGGGTGAAAAAGTGACCAAAGTATAAAAAAAAACTTACATCGGAATTCTGAATCGTATTGTACAATAGACATAATCATCATGATCATTGTCGTCGTCGTGCAGATAGCGTGGATTCCCATGACTATCTCTCGCCACCCCATCCCTATCAATCCTAACTCCTGACAGGCCTTCCACAGAGCATTATCAAGTATTCGTGTCCATTTACATCGACGATAACCATAAATTTTGAACCCCTCAAAAAACCTTTATAATTATCAAGATATTCTTACAGTCTACTACTATGTCTTATTTATGATTATATTGTTTTGCCTACCCTCCAAAATGACTTTAGTGCAATTGAAAGCGTGATTAATAAATAAAACTGATAAATGGAAGACGACTTAGAGTAATGTTGCACAGCCGGCATCAAATTTTAGTAGTTTACTATATTTCTCTTTAAAATGTACTGAAAACATTAACACCAAGGCTTCTAGTATCACACCGGTAATGAAAAGGCATTTAGTTTAAAGATTTTTAAATAATATGGTTGCAATATTTTCAGTTGCAAATCTTTTGTTCGTCATTTTCCTGATCAAAGAATTCTCAGAAAATATCTTTCCCGTTTGATAAGTGGTTTTTGCCCCTTTCACACCCACCCTATATCATTAGTCTTGTTTTAATTTTTGTGAATACATTTACAGCCTTTTGTTTATTACCATCTTGGCTTATGTAGGGTTTCATTCATAGAGTGCCAGTGAATATTTTGGTGAAAGCAGTAGTGGGAGGCGATGGACGACTGTATTTATTAGCTGGATCGGTCGGCGAATGAGACTAGCTAAGATAGAAATACAAGTGTTAACAGCATGACCAGGTTTGGTACCCCGTCCCCCCCCAACAAAAATAAAATTCAGGCCTTGTGCTCGGATGTGTTGTTTCGACTGTATCTTTGTGCCGACTTCATGTGAAATAAATGAAGCTGTATTTGTTTCGTGGAGTCGGATGCAGGGATGCAGCCGTCACAACATCAATACATCTTCAAGATTAATTTAGTGATTGCATTTTAGTTGGTTGTTGGTTGGTTGGCTCTACAGCATGTCAACCATTGGGACATGTTATGCTGAAAGACTTTTGTTTTATTCTTCTTGATGGGTACTCGATTTTTTAAAAACTCGTGTTTTTCTATTTAACTCATAGATGGGAACACAAACAAGTATTACCGCTCCAAGTCAGAGTGGACCGGAAGCACTGTGATAAAGGGTGCTACACATTCACAGACCTCCAAAGAACTGGATACGCTACCATCAGATAAAGTTTAACGTCATACCCAGGACGTGAAGGCTCCTCAGCCACCGCCTTCTAGCACGTATATGATAAAAGGGTTGGGGTTGCATAAGGGCAATAGGGTTTGGACAATCATATACGGTCTTGGGCGTGAATATTCTAGACTAACAATTAATCAATTGCTGATTCATGTCACGCCCAAGCACTTAATGATTGTCCAAAACCTATTGCCCTTATGGCACCCCACCCTTTTATAAATATACGTGCTAGAGGCGGTGGCTGAGAGCCTTCACGTCCTGGTATGACGTTAAACTTTTATCTGATGGTAAGGTTCCAGTTCTGGAGGTCTGGGTGAATTGGTAGCACCCTATTATCACTATTGTTCCGGTCCACCTCTGACTTGGCGCGGTAATTACTTGTTTGTGTCCCATCTATGAGTTAAATAGAAAAACACGAGTTTTAAAAAAATCGAGTACCACTCAAGAATGATAAAACAAACGTCTTCAAGCATAAGCATGTCCCAGATGGGTTTGACATGCTGTAGAAAGCCAACCAACCAACAAGCCAACTAAAAATGCAATCCCTAAATACTTGAAATGTATTGTGATGTGTGACGAGCGCATCCCTGCATCCGACTCACGAACAATACATGCTCATTTATTCACATGAAGTCGCACAAGATACAGTCGAAACACATCCGAGCAACAAGGCCTGAAGTTTATTTTTGTGGGGGGGGGGGACGGGGGTACAAACCTGGTCATGCTGTTATAACTTTGTATTTCTATCTTAGCTAGTCTCATTCGCCGACCGATCCATACTAATAAATACAGTCGTCCATCGCCTCCCACTACTGCTTTCACCAAAATAATTCACTGGCACTCTAATGAAATGAAACGCCTCACAATAAGCCAAGATCGGTAAATAGAACACAAAGGCTGTAATGTATTCACAAAAATAAACAAAGACTAATGATATATGGGTGGGTGCTGAAAGGGGCAAAAACAACTTGATCAAACGGAAAGATATTTTCTGAGAATTCTTGATCGGTATAAATGACGAACAAAAGATTTGCAACTGAAATATTGCAACCATATTCTTTAGAAAATCTTTTAACACCTAAATGCCTTTTCATTTCACCGGTGTGATACTAAACCTTGTGTTAATGTTTTCAAGTACATTTAAAGAGAAATATTTAAACTAACTAAAATTTAATGCCGGCTGTGCAACATTACGCTATAGTCGTCTTCCATTTATCATTTTATTTATTAATCACGCTTTCATTGCAGCTACAGTCATTTGGAGGGTAGGCAAAACAATATAATCATATAAGACATAGTAGTAGACTGTACCGAATATCTTGATAATTATAAAGGTTTTTTGAGGGGTTCACAAATTTATGGTTATCGTCGATGTAATGGGACACGAAATACTTGATAATGCTCTGTGGAAGGCCTGTACAGGAGTTTAGGATTGATAGGGATGGGGTGGCGAGAGATAGTCATGGGAATCCACGCTATCTGCACGACGACGACAATGATCATGATGATTATGTCTATTTACAATACGATTCAGAATTCCGATGTAAGTTTTTTTTTTATACTTTGTCACTTTTCACCCCTCACCTGCTGGTTCACGCTCCTATGAACGGCTGCAGTTCAAAACCGTCGTTGTCCTCATTATGATGATGATGATGCTGATATATGATGCCTTATGTTACAATGAAATCCACAATTCCGATGTAAGTTTTTAGATTTGGGTCTCTGGTCACCCCCACATCACACACACAACACAGCTGGTTCACCCCTCCCATGAACGACTGCCAGTTCAAGCCGTCGTCGTGATGATGATGATTGATGTATAATGATGATTTTGAAGATGATGTCTTTTGTACAAAAGATTCAGAATGCTGATGTAAGTTTTTTTTGACTTGGTCTCTTGTTCACCACCACTTAACCGGTTCACCCCTCCCCGACTCCAGCTCAAACCGTCGTCGTCCTCATAATGATGATGATGATGTCTTATGTACAATGAGATTCCAAATTCCGATGAAAGTTTGACTTGGGTGTTTGTCCTATCCCCCACCCAACTACTCACCTCTCCCCACGAACGGCTGCAGTTCAAGCTGGCAGTCGTCCTCATCTTTGTTAATGAGTTTTATCGTCCAGGTTAATCTGCCAAATTCTTTTGCGGCTAATTCGAGCAGAGTAATATTGACACGCACGTCTATTTAATGATTTCATTGTATTTGATATGCTGTATTTTTCCCCAGTTTTAGTGAATACAGATTAATAAGAATCATGAAAGATATAAGACACTTTGTTGTGGAAACAATTCATTTTATTTTCATTATTAAGAACAAAGTTAATATTTAAATGTCAGAGAATCAATAACTCCACATCTGAAATTCCAATCTAACTGAATTAAGTGATTTGAACAATATAAGGAGAATGTTTGTCAAATAATGAATTTTATATTTATATATATATATTATATATATATATATATATATAATATATATATAGGCTCCCATAAATTTGGTATGAGCTCTCTATAATGGGTGATTTAATTAACTCTCACAGAAGCATATACGCAATGATCGTTTTGCCGCAACTAGATTTTCTGAGACTGTAAAATAATATAAACAAACTATGTATTTATAGTTTAAACACCACCTCGCCACAACAGTTGTCAGTGTTGACGGGATAAGGATATCAGGCTGGCAAACAGTTAGTCGAAGTTCGAAACCTAGCCAAGGATAGATGTGTCTAGCAACACTGAAGAGGCTTGAAACGCCCGAAACAACGTGTCTGTGGATGACTTATTGATATATTATATATATATATATATATATATATATATTATTCTTATATAATGGAGATTGTGTGTTTTTCTTGTCTGTAACCGAACCTATATTCTACTCAAGTCAATTCTCTTAGTTATTGACATCAACATCTCCATGATTTTATTTATATCTAAACCTCAATTATTAATAAAATTGTCATACATTATTAATACTGTTCTATGTCTACATATTGACAACATGCAATTATATTTTATATATACAACAAAATAGCGGTTTACAGTGTGAACGTGAAGGCTAATTGCATATTAATATAAAAGATCAATTTAATAATATGTGCTTAGTATTTTGATTTCTAACTGTTTGGCTTTATTTTAATCAATATAAGCAAAAATCTTTTCAATGAATTTAAATGAAATCCATTAACAAGAAAAATAACTGTCATTTTATTCTTTTACTTCCTCTTTTAACTAAATACTTAAATTAGAAAAAATAACAATAAGAAAGACGAGAGTGATGGATAGAGTAAGTTTCAGTTGGTTCCAGTTTTTTTTATTATACTGCATCTCTGTTTCAAATCTTTTATTATGACCCCCCTCTGTTTCAAATATCTTTTTTCTTTGTATTCTTATCTTAGCTTTCATTAGCCTTTCTCCCATTAAATCATATTTTATTACATTAAAACTTATAATACTTGCCCCGGGGGGTGCAATATATTTGCCTAATATATATAATATATATATTATAGTATATATTTCTTCCAATGGAACAAAGTTTTCCTTGTAGTTTTCCTTGGTAGTTAATCCAAAAAGTGTTCACATATATTTCGTAAGAACCCCTATAGTTATTCTGCTAAGCTTAGCTTCGATGTGGCACACAGGTCAGAATTAATGGAGTAAGTGAGAATTGAACTCATTAAAAATGGTGCTGCTTTCTAGCTTGCTAACTTATTACACACGCGGGTGCCCTCCATTTCGTAAATATCGAGCTTTATAGTTGTAGAAAAAGTTTTTTTCTCTCTACAACGGTTTCTTCCATACGCAGCTACATTTTATATTTACTTATCAGCATAATAATTAGTCTGGTTTGGAATATTATTTCATCCCCCCTAGCGTCCTTTTAATTAGTTTGTATCAACTAATTTCTAAGTCTAAATATGTCGTTAGTTAGTAGAGCCAGCCGGAACAATACGAAGCTTAAAATCAGACTGATGAAAAAATACGGAAAGAGAGACTTCGCTACTCAACAAGAAATATAATAGCTACCAAGAACCAGAAGAAAGTTAAATACCCAGCAGCTACCCAAAAAGGTAGCGTAGAAGATTTATAATATGGGGGTATTACCACGGATATCACCATAATACAAAAATAAATAGACAATTATATATGAGGGCAACAAACACTGGTTTTTTTTGACGGCCTATAAGAAGAATAGAATCGGAACGGACCCCTCTCAATATAACCAGAAAGAAGTGGGTATTACTGTAACGTGTAATTATCATCGTTCTACGAGAATTTGAAGAGGAAACCGGTATTCGGATGTCTGAGATAATAGATATAAAATAAAAAAAGAGAGGTAAAAATTTGAAATCGGTAAACATCAAACGGGGGGCCTCCACTGACGGACCAATGACCGCCGGAACTAAAGTGACAAATAAAATGGAAATTTCTAGTAATAATATGCGGAGGAGCGGAAATAGATAAACCCTTCCCACCATCTGACGAGAAAATAAGAGAAAAATCCGGTCTTTTAGCGGCTGGCCTTCGAAAGGGGCAGACGGGCTTCAAAGTCTCCCTCGTCATGTATTGCGCATTCAGTAGTAACCGAACATGATTTACGAGAGAATAATTTGCATTACCCCTCTCTCTCTTTCTCCCCCCTCTCTCTCTCTCTTTCCTCTCAAATAAATATATAATCTCTCTCTCCTCTTCTGAAAAAGAACCCAACAAGCCTAGAAAGGAATAAACCACCACTTGGAATATAAGCGACTTGTGTATCGTAATATCTGAATAACGACGACTACTGCTAGTAATCAACTACAATACAACCTCAAATTTTGGCCCTATGCACAATACAACGCAGAAAAAAATCAGATACTACAGTATAAATCAGTAAGCTTTAAAAAAATTTTCTTGTGATCATTCCTTTGTCTCAATTAATTTATATTTGTTTTGTCCAAGGGAAGAATGGGAGGGAGAATGCGATTCGCGTGAACCAAAGGCCAGTGATCAGCGAATGGTTAAAATCAAACAGCGAAATATATATGGATACAGGAATATACTGGCAAAATAATAAGATTAGCACTGAATACAACAAAAAATCAAAATATATAGATATTACATACTCATTTAAAAGATATAAAAAAGAGCAAATTATGATGCTGAAATGCGTAGAAGTGGACATATTAAGATATTAACTGAAGTAAAATTATCACAACGACTAACGACTTGAATACGAAAATACAAATTAAGAATATTTGTAACTAGCTTGGGGGTATTCATCAAAAGTCATTCTAGAAAAAAAGTAAAATTGTCACCCACCCGCCTCAATATTTTAAATTATTTTCCAGGTGTTGAAACTATGTAGACAATGCCCAAAACTTCGAGCTTCCAGTTCAAATTGGCTAAAATTATGTCGATTTTTAGCTCTGCAATTTGGTTTGGTGCAAAAATGGCGACTTTTGTAATCTTTTTTTATCAGTCAAATGAGGTTCTAGATGTTCCTACTACTAAAAATTGGTCTTCTAAAACATTTTGGGCGTAAGGAATCCAAAAAGGTTATAAAAAGTCTTAAAATAATTCTATGTTATTGATGATTTCTGATTCTTTTCATAGGCAAAAATATGGCACTGCATTTATGACAAAACTTTTCAAAATCATTATTTTCACATATATTGAATATTATTTTACCAAAATAGTTTGATATGTTGCTCATGGCGCTCGATGATTACACATGGAATATCCCCAGAGAGAAATATATAATATAGTAATTTGTATAATACTCTGGTATACTATCTGGATCTGGGTAGCTGGGTATGTTGTTAGGCTGGCATTTTCTCTGTTCTCCGGGTCTCGAAGCTACTTTGTTCCTTTTGGTTCTTTACTTCCTTGTGTCCATTGGAAGTCTTAATAACAGAACAGAAGACGTGTTGCGTTTCTTTCAGACTCTTTAATCTTTTTTATTTTGAAACCAAGCTGGAGATTTGGTCTCGAAAGACCAACAACACCATACGCAGATGGGGTCTCGTCGAACAACTTCAGTCAACTTCCCAAACATTTCAACTCTTTATTTCACTCTCGCACTGTTTACACTCGTGACCAATCAAAAGCCAATGTCATGAGCCGTCAACGTCATCATCACACGCTTTAGAAATAATCCTTTTTTCCATTGTTAAAATTTTTCTTAAATCTTTCAATTTTCCACACCTCTCGCCCCGCATGCATTAGACGTCAACTCCTGCTGGCATCACACTCTCAAATTTCTACAATATTAACACACAAAAATGAATAATCAATATACTATCTCTTGACTTACGATGTCAAACTTACGCAGTTTCCGAGTTACGCTGGTTGTTGATGAGCTAAAATTTGATTAAGAAGAGCTTCAGATACGCTTATCTAAATAAAATTCACTTGAATATGCTTCTCTCCAGAGGATCACTAGAACACATATAGTTCCAACATTATCACTTCAAAGAAAAATATTAGTATTATCTGCGTATTCCATTCCCAAATTGGACACATGGCTAGTGATAAGGTGTCAGGTTAAG
The DNA here is from genome assembly GCA_023376005.1 of Doryteuthis pealeii. NCBI lineage: Eukaryota > Metazoa > Mollusca > Cephalopoda > Myopsida > Loliginidae > Doryteuthis > Doryteuthis pealeii. Next base: position 96,186,567 of record CM042145.1, read on the forward strand.
ACAGTTCTGAAGTGACCGTTTCTTTGGATTCTGGGTTCAATCCTGAGTGGGGCAGTAACATAGAAAAATAATTAAACACACGCTCTACCCCAAGCTTGGTTAAGCGGAAATGTACACCAGAACAGATCCCATGAACTGATAAGGGTTAGGTTCAAAGTTCCGTGATGGCTCCCGATACGACAAGAAAGTTCCGAGTTCGAAAAAGTCCTGAGTCGAAAAGAAGGTTTCTGAGTTCCGAAAAGAAGGTTTCCAGTCCGAAAAGAAGGTTCCCGAGTTCGACAAGGAAATACCCGAGGAAGCGCCGGAGGGTATATTCGCCGAAACGTTGTACAAATACAATAGAGATGAGCCAATAGTAGACAATACGAGATAATACTAAATCATTCAAGCTTCTCACAATATTCAGAAATATGTATTCATAAACTTAATTATTAAGTTTCATTGCCCCGACTTCTGAAATGGAAAGTCCAGTTTTGAATAGCACTGGATACCTATCGCTAATCACAGATTGTTAGGGAGAGTTATCTCCCCTAACGATTCGAAACCGAGCTCTTTAAAGAAGGAGGGGCAAAATACAGACTACACTAGACAAGAACCGACCATGGTAGGACAATACACGCGTATCCTATCATCAGCAACTCTAATAAAAAACCATTCCATGCTATCCTTCAGTGAGAATAAATAAACAAATATTGTTATTGTCTAACATATTCCTGTTTATTATCATTTCTGTATATCATCATCTCGGGAGGGAAAAAAATTTTTAAAAATAGAAAAAAAAGTCTGCGCGCCTCTGTTTTGTGTTTGCTGATTTTTGATTTTCAAAGTGAGTCAGAAGAAGAGCATACTTTAAAATTGCTGACTAACGTGTGTCTTAATTTGAACTACATGGATCATAATGTATCGAACTCTCTTGGAAACTATTTTAATGAATCTTGCGTCACTGCTCTGTTTCTCCATAAGTTTATATGCCGACACAGAAACTTAAAGCATTCTTATGATGTTTTTTTCGTGATAACAGGAACTCTGAGTAATTGAACGAGTATTTGGCACAATAGGTTTTTGACCAATACTCTGCTACATACGTAATGGGATGTTATTTCATTCACTGGATTGTACCTAGATTTCTTTGATCTATCCTTGGAGTCTAATAGGGATACATTAGCACTATTTTATAATAATAATTGAAATAATAATAATAATAATAATAATAAATAATAATAATAATAGTATATTCACGTGTTCTTCTTCTTCTTCTTCTTCTTCTTCTTCTGATATAATAATAAACAACAACAGCAATAGGTTGTTCCTAAATCTTCCGTCCGTTATATCTGTAACACGCCCTGGTAAAAATGAACCGTCAAAATCCTCCAAGTTGCAATAGTGAATACAGGTTATCTGGTGTCACTTAATTGTAGATTTCTTATTTGTCCGCATTCAAATTTCACCAATTTTAAAATGAACATTCCAAGTTGTCTTACGTCACGTAATGCCAACCTTAAACTAAATGATTAAAAAAAAATTTACATGGTTTGTTTTATTTTAATTTGAAATTGTGAATTACGGAAAATATTTGGTAATATTTATCCTAGTCGGTCAGGCCTCCTGTCCTACATTAATTTACGCATGGTTTTAGCGAGCCGCGTCAGGAAATTCGAACCTAATTTTCGCGCAGTAATGTTTTTGTCTCTTTTATTTTTGTAATTATCCATTGCAAAGACACAGTAGGATTAGTATGTTAATGAATTACAAATCATTGTTTCTGCTTAAATAACTTCTCTTTGATTGGTTTCGTTTCATAGAATTCACGATACCTCTAGTTGATATGCCTAGACGACGGTACCAATAACGTAATTGATCTAATGAAAGAGAAAGGCTTAACACCAACAAAAATATAAACGGCAAGAGGAAGGTGATATCCTCAAAACATTTATAGATGCGGACCTAGATTGGCATTTGCACAAGAACACCCCACAAGCAGAATTATGACAGACTTAACCAAAACATTTGTAATATCCAAGGTTACCAGGATGAACGAAAATTCCGACGAGCACATATAAGCGAGTGTCTTTCACACGTGTTCAAGGTCAACATCGGATTCGTTAATTTCCCATGAGATTGACAACCTTAAGATACAAAAGAATAAAAATTTTCATTGTTTTCTAAGCAAAACAGTTACAAGAAGTTAATAAGATATCATCATCATCATCATCATCATGGTCTGCTGGCTGTTGAATTATTTTTTGTATAGTAAGGCATGCGTAATCTCACTTAAACTTCGAGATACTAATCGAAGTCACGTGTGTTAAACCCCAGCTAATCAATCAGCCCGAATCGTGCTTAGTTACTATTCATTTACTGATATTGACAGCCGTTCCTTTACATTAATTCGACATTGGCGAAAAACTGCAACGCTAAGGAACACAACGGCACCCGCAAGAACAACCGAAGGTTCATACCCAACATTAAGGAATACAACGAACAACCAAAGATCTACACCCGAACACTAAAGGACCCCAAAGAGAAACCAAAGGTTTCCTTCACTAAGGATAGGCTCTGCTTAACAACACAAGGAATTCCGCTGACAAACCAGTGCTTTGCTTGAAGCCTAAGGCATGCCAAAAAATGTAACACTGACAACCTAGGGTATCCATGACATATTTCTGCTGTCTGTTGCTCTGTCTGTCGTTGTTTCTCTCCTCATCCTTCTCTCTCTTCTCTCTCCTCTTTCCTTCTCTCTCTGCCTCTCTCTCTCAGACTGTACTGACCTGAGTAGGTCTACTAGGTGTATGTTAGAATCCGCGCGGAGCGATTGCATGTAGACTTTTGCTGTCCGTCTACATTGGGTGAGTCATCGTGTAGCGGTGTCCACAGAAAAACTCGCTTATGAGTTTGTCAGCTTGCTCAGCTGATTCAAGCATAGTTGTCTCTTACTCGGATGTTTTGTACGATTGAGCGACAATTGCGACCATCTATTCTCTTATGGAGTGCTTTTCTTTCATGATTTTCTCACCTGCTAATCAGCAATTTAGTTTTCTCAAACAAGACAGTAACCATAAGCACCCAAGTTTTTCTTTAAGACTTTCATTACGAGTTCAACTGGTGCAGCCGTAAATAGAACTGATACGCGCATTACAGCTTGGAATAATTATTGCTTATCTATTAACGATACCAGCGTCTCTATAGATATCAAAAACGTATTTTAAAAAATATATCTTTAAAATTTCATTATAAATAACAATTTTGACATTATTAAATAGTCTAGGTTCGTTTGTAATAATAATAATATCATATATATATATTATATATATATATAAATATGATATATATATAAGGATACATTTGTATGTGAAGATAGAGAATGTCCTAATAGAAATATCCACTCATATTCACTTTATATAGAGAGAGAGAAAGAGAAAAGGTAGATAAAGGGAGAGAAAGAAAGACAATGTTTGTCAGAGAGAAGAGAGAGAGAGAGAGAGAGAGAGAAGAGAGAGAGAGAAAAGAAAAGAGAGAGAGGAAAGAGAGAGAGAGAGAAGAGGAGAGTAATGTGTGAGAATGCTGTCATAATAGACTTATCTATTATAGGCAGTGCGAAAACACAGAATATACCAAAATAGATGCTCGAAGCTAACCAGAAAGCCAGAAATATTTCGGGGCGGTTAATTCGGATATAATAGCATTTCACGAGATTCAATGGGCAAGCTGAATTAAAGTTTAGCTCGTATTAAGGGAAGGGCATAGCCTATGTCACGCCTTCAGACGTGAACAGGTTTCATTTTCTATATATGTATGCAGTCGTCAACTATTTGGTATGTATCACAGAGCTGGGCGCCTATTTTGTGGAAGGAAAAAAAAACCGTCAAGGTCATTGTCATAGTTCATTGCCGGGTCAGCTAATGTCATCACTCGCGAATATTTGTGTTTGCATTCATTCACGGGTAGACGTTTGTGCCATCTGAATTATAAAAACGCTTCAGATCTGGCTTTTCTGTCTTGCTTGATTAAGAAATAGAGCAGACATATTGCAATAGGCGCGACCATGTTTCATCAAGACTTTATCACCGAGAATAGGGGATATTAGCGTAACGTTCATCGTCGTAAGAAATGGAATTAGCGAACGGCAAGTTCAAATCTAGACGGAGCTGTTTTACTTGCTTCGTATTAATTCCTTGGCAAGGTAATGATTTAGCTGTTTTCCTATTCAGATATGGTAATAGTCAGGGTAGACCGGGTTATTTAGCCTGCGTCAGGCAACAATTAAAGAGATAAAAAAATCAAAATTCCATATCAACTTTACGCTGGCCATTTTAAAAATATGTCATTATATTACCAAACGCTGGAGGACTGCAGTAAATAAATACTGAAAACTATTCTGTCGGGTAGTGAACGTGTTCCAAAAGACAAAATCAGTATATATACATATACTATATATATATATATATATATTATATTATATGATATGGTGTGTGTGTGGTGTGTGTGTGTGTGTGTTTGTGTGTGTGCTTTATACATTTTTTTTAATCATGTGCCTACATCCATAAATGTAGAGGTTAATTATCAGAAGTTATTTTCCTAGTGTTGGAGAATTGAAAATAAAGTTGCTCGATGTACGGGTTAAGAGCTGTATTTATTTATTCATCATATCATCAATACATTTAAGGTGCGATTGCACCCACTGGGTTAAGCTGCATGTTAGCCACTTTGGTCAGCAGGTCGCGTTGTCTTACGAAAGTGGCTATCCCTGCAGCTGGAAACCATGGTAACATCATATGTAAATGTATTGTTACACTAAATGAATATACACACCCAACACACACACACACACACACACACATATAAGAGTATATATATATATATAATATTATATATATATATATAATAATAGGTAATGAAGGACTATTTGCTCGTAAATTCCTACCATAAATAAACTGACCCGCCTATTTTATGTCGTGTTTGTATTAAGATGTTTTATTTTTCTTGCCCTTGTATTTTACGCTACAAATATATTTTCTTATTTATTTATACTCATTTCAATGTACATATTCTAAAACGTTTATTGTGAGAATGTTTAGTTCAAATGGGTCTCGTTTACATTTAGGCATAAATTGGATACCTCCTTTTATGACCGTAATTTTGTTTTTTCGTCGACGATGATTAAAACTCTGACGTTTTTATTTTAGAGTAGGAAAGCCAAAAAGAAAAGAAATAACAACAAAATATATTAACTTTTTACTCGTAAATTCCTGCCGATATAATTAGGCTGGGCATTTTATGGTAGGAATTTACGAGTCAAAAGTTGAAGTGTAAAACGAACCCTACTTAAAACTATCTCATTCTCAATAAAAGCTTTTAGAGATTTACACAAGAAGTGAATATCAAAATAAAGGACATATAATTTAGTGATCTTGTAACATAACGGGTGGCAAGAAAAAATTAAAACACTTTTGCAAAACACGGCCATAAAATCGGGGTTCAGTTTATTTATAGTAGAAATTTACTAGCAAAATCCTTCCAATTCCTATACTAGCCAATATAATGACCCTCGGTGCAGTTTTTATTAAATTTTATAGATAAAATATATATCTAAATTAGAAAGGCTAATGAACTGAATAAGCAGAGATAAAAAGATTTTGAACAGAGGGGTATGTTGAAAAATAGAAAACTTTGAAACTGCACTTCCATCATTTCCGTTACTTCCCCGTCTTCATGGTAATTTTCCTAATTTACACTGTTTAGTTATAATAGGAAGTAAAGATAATATTACAGTTATTTCTTCCTGTTAAGGGCGATTTATTTAAGATTTATTGAAGAGAATTTTGATCATCATTCTAATGATAAAACCAAACAATTAAAACATAATACTAAGCATATATTAACTTAAAATCATTTTTTAAGATAATTGCAAATAGCTTCCATTCATACTTTAAACCTCTATTTTTTGTATATAGAAATCAATTGCAATGTTATTAGCATGTTGATATGGTCAACAGTGGCTTCGGCTCTGACCATTGATATAATTACGGCGTCGATCCAGGGGCCCATCGCCCAGGCAACACTGCCTTGATTTAAAGGGCAGGGCTGGTTTATTTGCCCAGTCCTGAGCGCCCCTTGAGGGGACTGCCGACGGGATCGACGCAATTTTCACCCGCCACCCCATGAGCTTTCGCTTGTGGTTGGTCCCACGTTAATAGGGCCTTGTGCCTGACCCGTACAAGTGGGGTACGTGGAAAATATCATGTAGATATGGTCAACAGTGGCAGTAATGTAAAACAATTTTATTAATAATTGAAGGTTTAATAAAATAAAATCATGGAGAATATGATGTAAATTAACGAATGTGACTTGTATACGTATGATAGTTCCGGTTACAGACGAAAACACACAATGCTCCATTATAATAAGATATATAATAAATAAACAGGAATTTCATGGGTTAGGTAGTTTGATTATAGCAATGCTATTCCCTAATGATATAACATAATAGTATTAATGCAACCAAAATAACAGAGTAGTTAAGAGACGACTATATTATCGCTGTGTAGAACCTTCGTGGCTTCATCACTCCTTAGATTTATGAAGTCAGTGTTCTTTATACGATACAGCGGAATAAGTAAATTCAACCATTATTAAAATAAACGATCCAAAGCCCGGCACGTAATGACGACGTATTTATGTATAACAGTCCGAGGGGAAAACAGCGACGATTGGGGTTTGATTATTTCGTTTAAGATACTGGAATTTGCTGAAATAGAATCTATGACCTTTTAATAAGATTCGGTTTTTCGCGATCGATAAGTGCATGGTGCTCACGCA
>CM042145.1:96193482-96220982 GCA_023376005.1 Doryteuthis pealeii
GGTAGGAGAGATGGCATTAAATCTGTGTTGTTTTTCTTTTCAGATTGATTATTTTGTTTCAAAATTCGAATCCCTATCAAGATATCAAGACATTTTATTCTAATTTAATACTAATTCCCAAGCAGCTTGAGAGGCTGGAGTCAAATGCTTATACACTTATAGAATTTTAAATAAAACTCCATGTTGTGTGTGTTCTTCTCATATTCATTTAAAACAATGATTCTTAAATACACCATAAGATTTTTAAAATAGGAAAAGGAGTCACTTTACAACTGGGGTTGTCGACCCCTGGCCCATGGGCCACATCCGACCCTCAAGTGGTTTTCATCCAGCCCGCCAACTTAACAGCTGGACTCTGGCTATCTAATTAGTATTGAATAGAAATACAGTAGTTCAATTGAAGTTAACCCATTAAAGGCCAGAGGCAAAGATTTTTTTATTTAAACCTTAAAAAATAAAAATAGAAATATTTATTGGACAGGGTGGTGTAGAATAATTATACTAAGTTCCAATTACCATCGAATTGGTAAGACAAGGCAACAAGTAGCTGTAACTCAATACAGATCTAACCTTGTTGCAGAGATTCTACTACAGAATGCCAGAGTATTTATGAAGCCTCATAACCATAGAAACCAAGCAGCCAATCAGGACTCAAGGAATGGAATCACCCAAATACATGAATGGACCATTCTTGAGTCCCATAATGACCAGCTATCTTGGACACTGGTTCAGTTGTGCTTAGCCAGTTGCTAAATGCCAGATAAATATTAACAGACAAAAAACCAAAAAAAACTCACACATATCTTATTATAATGGAGATTGTGGGGTTTTATGTCTGTAACCGAAACTATATTACTATTCAAGTCACAATTCCCTTTGTTATTTACGTCACATTCTCCATGATTTTATTTTTATTTAAACCTCAATTATTAATAAAATTGTTTTAGGCATGCAAAACTTAATACTTGCTACCCGGGGTGCATATAATTTGCTAGTATATTATAAGATTTGGGAGTTTGCAATAAGCGAAATAGGGTCGGGACAATCATATAGGTGCTAAGGTTTGGCATGATTAGACGATTGGTTGCATATGGCCTCTCCCACTGCCCGTCTATCCTAAGTAATAGAGTATTGCATGTTATGGAGTGGTCAGTCCTTCAGGTTTCTGTCTTTAAGCTTCTTGGTTCACCATAGATTACCAACAGGTGACCCAATTGGTGGGGGAGTTCACCCCTCTGCTGAGGTGCAGTCGGTGTATTCTTCAGTCCCTACCGATAGGGTGGGGAGGATTTTGGGCTGATCAATAAATTATTAAGTGGAACAAATTAAAGAAAAAACAAATGCAAACCTACATCATTTTGCTTTGTGTCTCAAGATGCTGTAACGAGCTGTTATTGCTTTAGAAATAAATGAAAGACTTTTCCCGTCTTATATATATATATATAATATATATAATATATATATATATATATATATATATATATATATATATAAGAAGTAAATACACGAGCGATGTGTTTTTGATATGGCTTTTTTAGCCGACAATTTTTGCGAGAATATGTGCTTAATTGAAGACGTACCTAATTTTTAAAGTTAATTAATTGATAATTAATTGATTAGGCGGGCATATATATATATATATATATATATATATATATATATATATAAGGTTTGTCATAAAAGTATCGAGATTGAAGCTGTATTTACCAAGATAAAAATGAACAATGAATGGAACGTTATTTTTTTCAGAATACAAGAGTGTCAAGAAGTACAAAATATCTTGATACTTTTTTGACACACCTTATTTATATTTATACACACATACATACATACATACATAGATATATATATATCTTCCCACCAACGTTTCCATTCAATTTAAAATTACAAACTCACCTGAGGGGACTGAACGCTGACATCGGAATACTCCGTTATTATAATTTTTTTACAGACGCTGCCACTGTCAATAACAACAGAGCCAAAAGATCCGTTGACCAGGAACAACAGTCATTTGATAAAGGGTATCTAACGAACCCGAAAATTTATGATAAAAAATAATAATAAAAATAAGTGAATCCAATACTCCATAACATCGAGTTCATTCATTTATTTTTAGATGCTTCGTAATAACGCCAACTAAAAAAAACATATATATATATATATATATATATATATATATATATATATATATACGTGTGTGTGTGTAACAAATAGATGTTCCGTAAATAAACATATTTCAAATGTTAAGTAGAATAAATCATTTCTGGTCACGTATAGTATGTATAAGGAAAACTTGTCTCTAATAATTTCAAGTGACAATTCTTACAAGCCGTAGTTGTATCAGTGGTACTGTACAGCTGCACCACTTGGATTCTAAAGAAGCACATAGAGAAAAAACTATTGAGTTCTGCACAAGAATGCAGTTCTGCTGTCTAAAACAAATTGTGGAAACATCATCACACAGAAGCCAGATGTATGACCACTTTCCCTCAACCACCCAAACTGCACACGTAAGAGGAACAAGGCCTGCTGGAAACTTCCGAGAAAACAAGGACGAATTCATAAGTAACGTTCTTTAGTGGAAACCTGCACATGGGCACGCCGTGGTGCACCGTTCAGCTAGTCCTATACATATATATATATTGGGAGTAAATATGGAAATAAATCCGACAATATTAAGAAATTTGAAAAAACAAGTGTTCCAAAAATAAGATGAATTTATTTATCCACGCTAAAACGTTTCGGTTTCATTAAACCTTCATCAGGATGTATTATGGGGTGAAGAAATTGATGGATGTTTTGTAGATGACAGGAGATAAAAAAATCTTTATAAAACTTTTTTGGAACACTTGTTTTTTTCTTTTGTTTGTTTTTTATGTTGGAAAAAATTTAAAAGACTCTACCATATATATAAAAATGTTTTTTTGAAAACATATACATCCTTTATCAAACGGAATTAATTTAAAAATAAAAAATGTAAAAAATTTTTTCAAAAGAAATTTTTTCTATTTTTAACGAATAAAGGGAGGTAACTTCGTTGGCATTGTTACAAAAAAATGCAACTTTTGAAAAAATTTAAATTTTTAATAAATCCGAACTACAATAGCGTCCGCGGAAGTAACCGACGTTATTTACGGTCCAGAATGTGACATTAAGTAAATATCTTCAACAAACACCATGGGATCTAACTCAACAACCTGATGATTGCCCCTTGGCATGAAACCTGGGTAGCTGTTTATAATGAACATTGATCTATAAAAACTCAGCAAATTAATAAATATTTGCTCTCACATTTGTGATTGAGCACTGTATTTTCTTTGTTTCATCACAAAAAATTTGTTTTTATATATACCTATATATATATATATATATATATATATATATATATATATATATATATATATATATATATATATAAAAAAATTGGCATTGAATAACCCACAAGGACCACATCAATCAGCTCTGTGCGAATACTGGATGCTGCGTATAAGACCTAATTGTTTGGCGAGAGATTGTCATGGATATCCGTGCTGCCTGTACTACCGGATTATGATGATGGTGATGATGATGATGATGATGATGATGATGATGAATGATGACTATATATTCTTTTTTTCTTCAAAATATTCATTATCTGCAATTTTGTCAAAAAGTTTAAATTCAGCTTTGGAGACATTTTCCTTTATTGATCTTTGAGTTAATAACATTCGAGGCATAGATTGACATGTTAGATAATTTTTTTTATTTTTAAATGCTGTTTAAAATAAAATAAAAACTCTGACGAATGAACTGCAGTGTACGATGAAATATTAACCCAGTTTTTAGTCGCATAGAAAGTTGTCTAGACGTGAACTTAAATAATAGATATGAAAATAGATAAAGAACGTGTAAAAAACCCAAGTGTATCCTTTCATGAAACTGATAAACGCCTTGCTATGAGGAAATTAATATTCATTTATTTCATAGTAAATATTTGATCCTGCTTGTCAAAGAAATACGATCTCTGAATATGCCGGATTGGCTAATATTTGTACCGCTTGCAAAACTCAGTAAATAAACGGTAAAAACTAAGAACAGATATTATATATATATATATATATATATATATATATATATATATATATATATATACAGAGCTATAGATAGTTAAATAGATAGATGTAATAGTACACACACATATATATATACGCATATATATATATATATATATATATATATATATATATATATATATAGATAGATAGATAGATAGATATTAAATAGATAGATAGATAGATGTAATAGGACACACACACACTTATATATATACACACACACACACACACACACAGACATATATATATATATATATATATATATATATATATATGTCTCTGTGTGTGTGTCTGTATATATATATATATATATATATATATATATATATATATATATATATGTGTAACAGGATACTCACACAGAAATATGCATATAGAAATAGATAGACACTGGTTTGTATGAGTATATTATATATGCATGAGATAATGAATGAAATGAAACAGACATACATAGAAATAGATAGACAATGTAGAGAATGGGATATATATATATATATATATATATATATATATATATATATATATATATATATATACATACATACAGAGAATGATAGATAGATATATAAGAAAATAAAACAGAAAATGAACATAATGAGACAGACAGAGAGAAAGACAGATATATAAAGACAGATAGAAAGGTAGATAGATAAAAAAAAATCTACTTGGGCTTTACTTTAGGTACTTACAAAAAAGATTTTACAATCACAAAACCAGCATTGCATATATTAAATATATATTAAATTAGTACAGTCCTTTCCAAATATGTATGGGATATAAAAAACAAACAAATATGTATGGGATATAAAAAAAACAAAAACAAATACGGTACGGACCATAAAGGGGGAGAATATTAAAAGAACACTTAACTATAAGACGGCCGATACATTCTGCCTTCTCTATATAGAAGAAAAGCTAGCCACTGCATCTTAACCTAATTCCAGTGAATTATTGAATCAAAGATCAGAGATTTCTAACAGATTTAGGCCATCATGCATAGAAATAGATACATGTTGAAATTTTAAATGATGTAATCATCATTGAAAATAAACTATAAACTTTTCTGCAATTACTGGTTTGTATTATTTAAATTATTCGGACTATTGTTCTCATATTTATAGTTATCTACGTCTTTAGCATGAAAAACCCCAAAGGTTGACATGCCGTAATATCCAACCAACCAGTCAACCAACCAAGCAACCATTATTGTTCAAATAAGAGCTAGCAATCGTTATAATTATCAGAGACTTAAAGCCGCATATTCTAAATCTTATTTCTCAAATTGTTTTGTTCCAATTAGACACATGGCGCAACGGATATAGGTGATGAGTTCTAAGTGACAGTCATCTCTGGACTGCTGGTTCAATCCTGGTCAAGGGTGACAGTAAATAGAATAATTAACACAGCTTAACACATGTATCCGGTCATGGTTAACGGAATGAAAACAGTCTATCTCCATGGATTGAATAAAGGGTTGGGTTCAAAGTTCCGCCAAGACTCCCGATTACGACAAGAAGGTTCCCAATTACAACAAGGAGGTTCTCGAGTTCGAAAAGAAGGTTCCGAGTTCAAGAAGGCTCCCGAATCCGACAAGAAATACCCAAAGAAGCCCAGAGGGTACATCGTCCGAAACTTTGTATAGATAACAATAAAGATGAGTGTCGCATATCGTGCGGGCGGAAGTAGGATTTTCCGTTTAAACTGAAACAAAGAAAAGACGACAAAATAACTTTTTCCGGTTAACGCGAACAAAGAAACAAGTGGAACAATGAAATCGGAAGTATATTTTTCCACTGATAAGTATAACAAAAGAAAATGCGTGGGCGGTTTATATACATAAAGAAAGTCGATAGCAGGGACGGGCAGTTAGACAGAAGACTCGGAACAGAGAACAAGTGTGCTGACAGCCAATGGTCAGTCACGGCCAACAGACTGTGAAATCCACGTAGCCACCTCTTCCGCCTCACCAGCCCATTTCAGCAGTCATTGTCAACGCTCGCCAGCCATGCACAGCCGAGGAAAAAGAAATAGTCAAACTTTCTACTGTACATATGTGTTGTGATTTCATTAAGTCCGACTACTACATTTAAGCTAAGTAGACAGTATACACCAGCGATATCAATTTGATAGACATTATACAACATGAGGACAATAGTCCGAATAATCCAAATGATGCAAATTATCAGGCCTCATCTCATAAATTCAGAGAAACGGTTTCTGGGATTTCTAGATACTTTGCAGACCTTACCTTTGGGATTACTGTCGTATTTTGTTATGAAGAATAAACCAAATTGTAATGATTAAGGGCAGATTTCTAATACGGAAGGACGAATGAGAAACAAAATTGCTGACAAGTGATTTGCGAATCACGACTTTCCCATTTTAGTTAACTGATATTGGAAAGAGTTCTCTCCGGTATGAGGTACCGTCCACCATGGCACTTTTTGGCCAATGAATCTCGAGAAATTACCTTCTCGACGCTTCAACCACCATTTCCTCAGTGCCACAAGGGATGTAAGAAAACAATTTCGCCACCATTTATTATAGTTTCTATTTAGTCGGCTGGGTTTCAACTTAGAAGCACAAGAATTTAGTCTCGAAGACATACATATGTGAAAGTAAACACAAAAATACATGGTGTACTTTTCCATTCTACTATGCACGTGATAATAAATCAAGTGTAAGACTTCAGAATAGTAATACAATCGCAATATCAACAAACTATCAACAAACACACACACACACACACACACACACACACACACACACACTTATATATATGTGTGTGTGTGCATGTGTCTGTGTGTCTGTGTGTGTGTTTGTGTATGTGTATGTATGTGTATATGTATGTGTGTGTGTCTCTGTGTGTGTCTCTCTGTTTCAAATTTAGTTTGTTGATATGGCGACACAGACACCCCTCACACACACACACATATATATATATATATCTGTGTGTGTGTGTGTGTGTGTGTGTGTGTGCCCTCCCCCACACCTGGTCGGTTGTGCTCGTTCGAAATGGAAAAAAGTTAAGAACTCTAACTGAGGACAAATCGGCCAAGTGTCGGTCCCGGCCATTGCAACCCTGTCTATTCTACCTATACTGATGAACCATGCAACGGTGAAACAGGACTGTATGTGGATAATATATATATATATATATATTATATATATAATATATATAATATATATATATATATATATATATATATAATTTAAAGTTATTGATGACATCTGATTTTTTTCTCAGCAAGATTAATTGTACCAAAATATTATTTTTTTGGTCAGAACCGAAGCTACAATATCTTTCAAAAACTTGTTAAGATTTTGCACTTCAATGTTTCAGAAATGTTGGTCAGGTGCAGACTATCTTGATTTGACGATCCACAAAATTTGAGCTTCCAATTCCAAAAATTGGCGGGAAAATTGACATAACTCTCCAAATTTTTTTTGGGGGGTGTAAAGAAAACGTCGACTTTTTGTAATCTATTTTTGTGTGTAAAATGAGTTCTAGAGCTTCCCTATTCCTAAAATTGGTTAATGAATTGCTAACGCCACCAAATTTGGAGAGCTAAAATTCGATATATCTCCACCAACTTTCGGAATTGGAAGTTCAAATTTTGGGAATTGTCTAAGGTTACCATATTCCACACCGAGAAAAAAATTCAGAAAAATTGAAGGGGTTTGGTGACAATTTTACTTTTTTCTGGATGATGTGACATGGAATTACCCAGTCCCCAAGTGCCTTTTACTATATGGCTACTGTATCCATCGATCTACGGATATAAAGATGTTGTGAGATGTTCATGTTCGTGGCGATATCCGATATATATATATATATATATATATATATATATATATGGGTAATTCTATGTCAAATCATCAAGGCCATGCCACCCACCCACTTCAATTTTTCTGTAGTGCCAAATTTTTACTGATGTTGTAACTTCACTTGTAAGCAAAAACCAAACTCCGTTTTTGGTACAAATAATGTCCAATATATGTATAATGATAATCTAAAGGAAAAGAAAAGTTATATGTAGTGCCACATTGTGATTTTTTCACTTATTGATCTTGCATTGAAAAAATCAGAAATCATTAATAACGTAAAAAGGGTTAATTTTATGCCTATTTTGATAACAATTTTGGATTCCGCAGGCGTAAAAGCTTCTATTAACCAATGTTTATGAGTAGGGGAGCTATAGAACACATTTTATAGACAAAAATAGATTACAAAATGTCGCCATTTTTCTCACACCCCCTTCAATTTTTTTTAGTTTAAAATCGACATAACTCAGCGAATTTTTCGAATTGGAAGCTCAAATTTGGGGGATTGTCTAAATTTAACCTAGTCTACACCTGTACAAAATTTCAGAAAAATTGAAGTGGGTGGGTGACAATATTATTTTTTTCCTGATGATTTGACCCGGAATTGCCCATATATATATATATATATATATATATATATATATATATATATATATATATATATATATATATAGATGAACTAAAGTAATATTATATATATATATATATATATATATATATATATATATATATATATAATACGGACTATCTATTTTCGGATTCCATTACGTTTATTTTTTTGGTTGCAGAATGTCAAGTGTTGTAAAGTTTGCTTATAACATACAAAATAATATTTGTTTTGATTGTATAATGTTCCACTAAAGATAATGATATCCTGGTATGTTTGATTTAAAAGAAACTTAAGTTTTATAAAAAAAAAAATCTTACGATGTACGTAGTTGTTGGCGATACTGCATTTAGTGTCTCGTTCTCAAAAAGAGGGAAATTTTGCGCCAACCTAGATTAAAGATGGCTGCCAACATTGGCAATATATAACGCTAATTAATGGTTCTTCACTCAATTTCCAAACGTAAATAAATTCTTCCCGCTTTCAATTTTGATTGTGAGGCATATTGCCAGCACTCCACTCAAGTAAATGGCTCCGTTCGTTTTTATACCGAAAGCAGTACTTCTTTTTTTTATTTCTCTCACAAACATTTATATTTCATTCTAAATAAATCAATATATATATATATATATATATATATATATATATATATATATATATATATATATATATATATATATATATATATATGTATGTTTATTTATAATATATATATATATATATGTCTGGCTATATATGTATGCATATATAAAAAAAGTAAAAGTAAAGTCGTCGGGCCGGCCTAGTGTCGGTATCAGCCAGACAGTGAGGTAGTCTCTCCCATTTTCAATAGCGCGAGGCCAAGGAGATTATTTTAGCATCTGAGGGGGAGCGCCAAACCTACCATCAGCTCCTTACTTTACCGCACAGATCCCTGTGCTACTCATTCGCTGAGTTGGCGATGACCAGTATCGAACTAGGAACCTTGTGGTTTCTAGCCGAACGCTCTACCGACTGAGCTAACCTGGCCCTTTCATGCATTCATCCATGCATATATATGTATGCATATATATACACATATGTGTGTATATGTATATATATATGTATAAGAAAGCATCAATAAAGATATGTATGAATATGTATATATATATATATATGTATATATATATCTATATATATGTATGTATATATATATATATATATATATATATATATATATATATAGATGGACAAACTCCGCAAATAAATGGAAGCAATATAAAGTTGAAAGGTCGTGGATCTTGATGAAATACTCCCCGATTATTGGTCTTCAACGATTTTTGAAAGATTGTTTGGGAGGTAGTTTCAGAATAACTCCGGAACATATATATATATATATATATATATATATATATATATATATATATATATTGTGTAACTGAAGAAAACACAATAAGTACTTTTACTATTAAAATTTCACAGTGAAATTGATTTTAAAATAAAATATGCCAGTCAAATTTGTCGATAGTTCAAATTCTAAATCTAAAAAGAAATGAAATGTGTGAAAATTTTAATTACTAGTAAAATTTTGTATTGAACATTATTATTAAAATTTATTATTAAAATTTCACAGTGAAAGTAACTGTTTGTCAATTATGCCTGCAGTTTGGGTAAATACTTCTTTGATTATGCAATTCAATGTATAAACAAATTACAATAGAGAAATGGACGAAAAGTTCTATCCTTCCATTTCCTAAGAATCACGAGGAACTACTTACTTTTACAGATGCTAAAATCTTTATATGACCTTCTTCTCAATCGGATCCATCCTGAAGTGGAAAAAATCCTGAAGAAAACACTTTATATTTTATTATACTCTTATATTTTTATTCTATTAGTTTAATATTTTTTTAATTTGATATTTTTTGTTTTAATTATGCTACTCTTATAGCACATTTCACTATTCCTTTTCTTATGAATGAAAATATATGAAAATAAATGAAAATGAAATGATAAAATAACTATATGTTTACTAGCAAAATAAAAAAACACCGTCTGGGCGATGTAAAAATACATTTTTGAAAGATATTGCTTGAGGAAGTGGAAGTTAAAAATTAAATGTCAGAGAGTTCGAACCATAAATCATGAAATCATCAAATTTATTAAATGAGTAAAACATTTAAAAAAATAAAACAATTTGAAATCGAAACTAAGTTCTATTAACTTTGAATGTCTATTAAAATAATAAACTATATATAGGTATATGATACTGGGGATGTATCTATTAAAACTTGTTTTAAAAAAACAATGAAGACTGTCTAATGTTGCATGCTCAAATTTTGAGATCATTTATTCTATGTTATGACGATTTCGGGTATAGTGACGTGAGCAGTGATGTAGTTTTTGTTACAGACAAAAACAGGAAGCGAATCTCCATTATTAATAGATATACTGATGGTTTACCTCGATCAATTTATTCCACAGCTCACTGTGCCATGATCCACAACTTCTCAATGTATGTCTATTCGCCGAATCGGAAAATGGGTCCAGGCAACGTACAGATTCACACAACTGCCCTTTATATATCTATAGATTGATTTTTGATATTATTGTTTTATTCTCCAACATATTAAAATCAATGCTATGAATGATTTTATATAGAAACCAATTAAAACATAATTAAAATAAGTGTAATCCTTTTATATGCGTTCTTATTTAATTTCATTAGTCTTTCTTATCTTATATATTTTATTACATTAAAACTTAAATACTTATGCCTGGAGAGTGCCTATTCTTGCTAGTATAGATTGATAAAAAATATTTTTCTCTATATTTGTTTTAAATATTTTTTATTCTTTATTCTTGTTTTAAGTTGTTTATTTTTAGCATTATTCTTATTTGTATTCTTTTATTTCCTTTTTATTGTGTTTTATCATTTATTATCTTATTTTATCTAGTAATCAATTTTTCAATTGTTTTTTGAAATTAAAAAAAAAATATATCATTGATTTATAGCCTGATATTTTTATTTAACTTTTTAAATGGAAAATAAGGGGTAAAAAGTTTTTAACCCTTTCTCATAAAAATAGGGTGTGGATTTTTATTCAATTTAGAATTATTTGATTTCATTTTAATTTGCGTTCTTATTTAATTTCGTTATTCTTTCTAATTTAATATATTTCTTTATATTAAAACTTAGATGCATACGCCCGACGGAAGGCGCATATTCTTGCTAGTATATACAAGAAATCTCGTGGCAACACTACTGTTTCCTCGAGACATTTGACATTTCATAGATGAAAGATGGAGCAAATACTATATAGCATATGTGTTCCTCAATGTTGTAAACCTATCATTCTAGTCTACAAAGACACAAAAGCAATGGGTCGTTCACCTGAGAGTGACACAGATTTCTTTAACATTTCCACCAGTGTTTCACAAGGATTTACATTAGCACCACAATATATATAGTTTACGTATTTGAATCTTATTAGATCTCATTAGAGAAAACAAAGCTTCAGTCTAAAGAGGGCAAGAAGCCGTCGATAATCCGTAGTGACTATTACAGATGCATAAAAAGTAAAGTCGTCGGGGAGACCTAATGTCGGTATCAGCCATATAGACCAAGGAGATTGTTTTGCATCTGAGGTGGAGCGCCACACCTACCATCAGCTCCTTACTTTACCGCACAGATCCCTGTGCTACTCACGACGCTGAGTTGGCGAGGACCGGTATCGAACTAGGAACCTTCTGGTTTCTAGCCAAACGCTCTACCGACTGAGCTAACCCGAGTACTTCTCGCAAACTCACCGGCACAAACTGAATCACGGATGTTTAGGCTAGAGTAGGCGGCAAAGATGCATTAGCCTCGATGTGAAATCTGTGAATTTCTGTGTTTTAAACAACATAGTGACATCTTCACACTGGATGTTAAGCCTCTGAACATAACAGACCAGGTAATATACCTAGGTAGTAATATCTCATCTATAGAAACGCGTGTCATTATATGCAGGGGAAATGCATGGAAAGATTATCGATTAGTAACGCATAATAGACCAGGTAACATACCTAGGTAGTAATATCTCATCTATAGAAACGCATGTCAATATATGCAGGGAAATGCATGGAAAGATTATCAATTATTAACGCATAATAGACCAGGTAACATACCTAGGTAGTAATATCTCATCTATAGAAACGCATGTTAATATATGCAGGGGAAATGCATGGAAAAATTATCGATTATTAATGCATAATAGACCAGGTAACATACCTAGGTAGTAATATCTCATCTATAGAAACGCATGTGAATATATGCAGTAAACCGATAGGTATAGGATTATCGATCATAAATATAGTGGAAAGCTATCGCATTGGATTATCAATTAGGTGGCCATTGGAAAGTCATGTCAGTATACGCGTAGGAAAGGCATAGACAGATTATCGATGATATGGAAATCCGATCTCATTGATAAGATAAAGTGAAAATTATTTTAAGCTGTAGCCATGTCACTGCTACTGTACGGCTGCACCACTTGTAATCAAGCAATACGCTTAGAGAAGTAGCTAGATAAAAGAATTACATAAAGATGATTCGTGATGTTTTGAATAAATCTTGGAAGCAGCTCTTCACAAGAATGCAGCTGTATAGTTACTTTCCCCATCACAATAAAAACAACAATTCGAGTAAGACAAGAAATGCTGGACACTGCTGGAGAAGCAATGACGAACTCATAAGTGATGTTCTAGATTGGAAACATACACATGGACACAGCAGTGTAGGCCGACAAAGGAATAAACTGCATTAAATAGCTCTATGGGGATTCTGGATACTGCGCGGATGACCGACAAAGGATGATGAGCTATAGGGGCGGTGGCGAGAGATTTTCATTGATATCTGTGCTGTCAGTGTAAGCTAATGATGATGATATGTACACACAAACACACACATACACACACACTCACGCACACACTCACGCACGCACACACACACACGCACACATACACACACACACACACACACACACACACACACACATATATATATATATATATATATATATATATATATATTGAAGAGGGGATTACACGACGGAAAATAAATATAAATATAAAGAAAAGTGCTTAAACATACGTAGAACCAGTTTACTGAACGGAATCAGTAGCAGAAGACTATCCAGGTATATATATATATATATATATGCATATATATATATATATATATATTATATATATATACAAAGAGAGAATGAGAGATGGGTAGACAAATAGTTAGGAAGAAAGATATATCTATCTACATGTGCGAGAGAGAGAGAGAGAGAGAGAGAGAGAGAGAGAGAGAGAGAGAGAGAGAAGAGAGAGAGGTTAGGGTAGGGTAGATTTGGTTTAAGAATGTTTTTGGTTGGCAAGTGTGTATTAACAGTAATATTCTTGTAATATGCATTATTCAAAAGAGCTTTAAATTGCCCGATACTGAGATGCTTTGATACTGAATGAGTCTGCAATAAAATTTGGCAAATCTCAAACGTAAGAGATCGCTTTCTAACCGCACCTAGTGGAATATTGACTGAGAAGATTATTTAGAACACTTTTAGCTGCAAAAATGTTCCAGCTGTTTCATCATAGTGACGATGACTTTCTTTTATCTTATTTTACGATATGCCTCGCACTCTGTAAAAATCCCCAGTAAAATCAACCTAAACTTAAATGTGTATTAAGAGACCAAGTTTTAGTTTAAAAAGAAAAACGTTTATGAGCCGGCAATTAATATGGTGGTACTTTGACTTACGAGTGCCCCAACTTAAAAATTATTCGAGATACGGTAGCTCGGTCGATTTTTTTCTTTGTGTTGCATGCTAAAATGTTTGGTATATATATTTACCAACCCCTTCGCACGAGTAAGATGTGACACAAGGTCATTTTCTTAAGCGGAGTTTAACAGGTTTGAATTCAGAGTTTTCCTTCTCCTAGACTGGTTGCCTAACCAAGGTTAAAGAGCCCAGTCTGCTCTACTATTTATCCATAGCTGGAGAAAGAGTAGGATTCACACCTTTACCAAGTGTATTAGCGCTAAATGAAATGCAATTAATATATCCACAATTTTCGGTATAAGCGGGCTTTAAATTAGCTTATGCTAATAAGTTCTATAAAAACATTTAAGTTTCCAAATTTATTACGCCAAATCAAAATATCATTTTTTCTAAAAAGTAAACCTTAAAGTATATTAGATAATTTATTAGATTCTATTTTACTTTGTTTTATACAATCCAGTGCTATTTTTCTTATCAAAATATCAGTAGAGATAAAAGGATATGAAAACACCACAAAATGTTGCTAAAGTGAAAACATTTTATAATATATTCATAGCTGATATTGAACAATATTTCGATTTTATAAAAATCTTCTTCAGAACTTATTTATACTCCATGTTGTCAAGAGCAGAGACGATAGTCATATGAGTTTAAAACAAAAACCTTGATGTTGCAAAAAAGAAAGAAAAAAGAAAAGGCATACAATAGTTTCGAATGTGAGCACTTCCGCCGTATTTTTCTCGGTCACCAGATTATGTATTGTAACAGTTTTAAAAAAAGGGAAGACATATTGCAAGATTGACACTAGACGAATTCTCTTATTCAAAACGGGATGAGTATTAGCCTGTTGACGGTTGGCCTTAAGATGTTTTCACTTTAACAGTATTTTGTGGTGATTTCATATCCTTTTATTTATACTCATACCGTCGGATTCATTTCCTTTCTTTTAACTTACTATCAAAATATGTAAAAGAATAGGGTGATTTTTGCTTTTTGGCTGGAACGGATTAGAAGTGTTTCAGTTTATTTCAATGGGGAAAATTGATTTGATATAGGAGAAAATTGAGTTCAGAGCTGAATGGGTTAAACTCGTGGGTTAATTTACCACTGCAGTTACTTACGAAAAACCTAAACTTAGTAGGCTATATTTTTTCGTCAATGTTTTTAAATGAATTGTCATGGCATCTGATTTCAGCCATAAATATGTACACCCCAAATGTTTTTTATAAAAAGGCTTTACGTTTTAATGTATATTTTTACCTATAATTTACGTACGTTATATCTAAATTGTCATTTAGATATTCAAGGAGCAAATGAAAAAGATATGAGCTTACAGCAGACAAAAGAGTGCGATAAATAAAGGAAAAGAAAACGTATTTGTGTCTTATACTGGTTATCCTATATTGGACAAATTACTACGAAACTATCTAAACGCCTCACCTGTCACCTCACCGATTGGAAATGATCTTATTACAATGGAGATTGTGTGTTTTCCTGTCTGTAACCGAAACTATATTACTACCCAAGTCATAAATCCCTTAGTTATTGACGTCATATTCTCTATGTTTTATAAGTATTTATAATAAACTAATCCAGTGGGACACGGCTATATTAGATTCGCTATGATTTGTAAAAGAACAAAAAGAGATGCACACAGTAGTACCTTGAGTTACGAGTTTTCCAAGTTACGAGCTGGATTTTTGCTTTATGTTGAGAGCTAAAATTTGAGGTACGTGTGAGCTTCAGATATACTAATCTCATTAAGTTAACTAAAATCATTTAATTTTCTGTAATGAGTAATTGAGAGTTACCTCCTCTACTTTATGATTACCTCCCCTTTGGAGAACTCTATAGGGAATACTAGACTATAAAAACTCTTAGTAAGTGTAAGCTTTCCAAAGTCTATCGTTTGTCATTACAATTTCCTTAGTTATATACGTCACATTCTCCATGATTTTATTTTTATTTAAACCTCAATTATTGATAAAATTGCTTTACAATATCAATACTGTTGACCTTATCTACATACTAGGATATTTACCACATACCCCACGTGTACGGGTTAGGCACAAGTCCTATTAATGTGGGACCACCCACAAGCTGTGACTCATGGGTGGTGGGTGCAAAAAATGCGTTGATCCCGTCAGCATTCCCCCTGAAGGGGGCACTTCAGGCAATGGGCTATAAACCCAGCCCTGCCCCTTTAAATCAAGGGGGCAGGTGTTGCCAGGAGGGATGGCTCCCTGGAATAAAAAATGTCAGCTTGTAAAGTTTAGCGGCTGAAGCTCACTGGACCCCCGGTCAAAACTGAAGTTTCATAGGTATTTGCCTCTCATCCCACTTATGAGGGCGTGACACAAGGACATTTTTATGTGGCCCACCCACAAGCCGAAGCTCGTGGTGGTAGGCACAAAGATGCGTTTGTCCCGTCGACATTCCCCTCAATAGGACACCTCAGGTACTGGGTAATAAACCCAGCCCTGTCACTTTAATTCGAGATGACAGGTGTTGCCTGGGGGGATGGCCCCCCTGGGATCAACGATGTTAACTTGTAAGGTCCAGCGGCCGAAACCGGAGTTTGATATGTTGTACATATCTACATACTTATAACATGCAATTGTATTTATATATACAACAAAATACGGTTTACAGTGTAAACTGGAAGGCTAATTTGCATATAGATATTAAAATTTGATTTTTAATAAATATGTGCTTAGTATTATTGATTTCTAACTGTTTGGTTTTATCTTAATGAATATGAGCAAAAATCACGGGGATAAATCTTAAAAGAAATCCATTGAACAAGAAGAAATAACTGTAATTTTATTCTGTACTTCCTATTTTAACTAAATAATTAAATCAGGAAAATTTAGCAATGAAAGACGAAAGTGATGGAATATTTTCCTATGAACTTTATTTCAAATCTTTTTATCTGCATTCTTATTTAGTTTCATTTGCCTATCTAATTTAATATAATATTCCATTACATTAATACTTAAATATTTGCACCCGGAGGTGCATATATTTGCTAGTAAATATTTAAAAATCCGAACACGCAATAAGATCCTTTGACAAGGGCAGGGAGTTCTAAATGTATTTAACAATTAGAATTACAATTATTCTCTCATTGATGTGTGAGAGCAACCGGCGCCCCGCCGATTTGTACTATTCACGTTTTAAATTATATGTGTTCCAATGGCCGACATGAACTTAGTTTTTTGAATGAAAGTATGTGTAAAAATGCCAATTCACATAATTCATTATACTCTATATCAGTGGTTCTCACTCGTCGGTCATATAACCTTTTTAGGGGTCCAGGCAAGCAAAAAATATATAATTATAAAAATACCATAGGGTTTTAAACCCCTTAGCCATCGAATGGCTATGGGGTTCCCCAGAGTAAAATAGGAATCAAAGTCGTCTATAGATAAAGAATGTTGAGAACCATCGCTCTATATGATAATAATTACTTGTGTAATGGTTAGCAAGCTAGTCTCGCAAAATCAATTACTACTGAATAGCTAGTTCGATCCTCGCAGGATGCTTTATACTTGCGAATTTGGGCCAGATCCAACTGGTGACGAACGGGTTAAGTAAAAAGTGCGTTCCGTCTTGGAGTAATGGTTCGCAATCTAGTCTCGCAAAAACCATTATTCCTGAATAGCAAGTTCAATTTTCGCTGGGTACTCCATACTTGCAACCTTGTTTAACCTGCTACTCGTGTTGAATCATCAATCATCATCACGTCGTGCTGCTGGCAGCACGGATATCCATGACATCCTCTCGCCAACCATCATTGTCCTGAGTAGATTCTATGCGCAGCATCTAGTATCTGCACAGAGCAGATGATGTAGGTCCTTGCTGGACAACATACAGGTTGCTTACAGTACCTGCATAAATGGTCACCCAACTAAGTATTGAACCGGCTTATCGCTGCTTAACTTTGGTAATCTAGTAGGAACCGGTGGTTGCAACGTGACTTGACCTTAAGCCAAACACAAACTCATCCTTAGCGTTTATTATTAAGAACAAAATTGGCGCGACCCCGTGTCCCATCCTACCCGTGGCGATTCATTGGCATTGCAGTCTCGGAAGACTATATATTTCTTGGGCTCCTGAAGTTACAGCGCCTCTGTGACCGTGAAGTCCAATGTTCGAGAAACATTCTCAACCACAGATGTCGCATGTTAAGGCTCTCTCTGAAGATGTTGGTGTGCCGGTGCTTTGTTGCCGTCGCTTTCTTCTGGATCTCTACTTCATGGTGTTGCGCCAGGGTGGCTTCAGACATGAACAGTGCGCTACGAAAGCGTGCCGCCGAACACAAACTGATCCTTCATGTTCATTATTAAGAACAAAATGGATACGACCTTGTGTCATATCCTACCCGTTGTGAAAGGTTACGTAAATACCTACTCTATGTGACAAGAAAGGATTTTTTTAGTATTACTTGGATTACTCGGACTGTTCTCCTCATCTTGGACATCGGAGTCGGGAAACTTCTCCAACACAGGAACCGTATTTTCAAAATCGGGGACCTACTTGTCGTAATCAGAAACCTTTTTGTCATAATCGGGAGCCATCACGGAACTTTGAGCCCAACCCTTTATTCAATCCAAGAGGGTATCCTATTCTCATTCCTCTAACCATAGCTGGGGTACAGATGTTAAGCTGTGTAATTATTATTCTATGTTACTGTCGCCCCGCAACAGTATTGAACCCGCAGCCTAGAGGTAACTGTCACTTAGAACTGTCTTAATACAACGCCTTTATCCACTATGCTATGTCTCCAATTGTTTTTTTTTTTTTGTTGTTGTTTTTTTTTTTACTGAAAATTCGAAATATGTTTTATTTCCCGAACATTGCCCTTCGGTTGTTTTTACTTTGTTGTTCTGCTATCAGAAGTTTTCAGAGATGTTAGTTGCGGAAACGGTGCTGCTTTAGAAATGTCTATGCCGAGAAATAATGACTGATTTGGTAAGGCGGATCTCAAAGAAAAGGATCCGTCATAATCAGGAATTGACTTTTGGTGGTGGTGGTGGTTGGAGGAGAGGCAGGGGGACTGTATAAGAAATAATTATGTATTTCGTTTCTTTTTCTTTCCCCCTTCGCACAAGGGGCGCGGTGCGGAGCGGGGCCCGGCACGGCGGCAACGGCGGAGGTAGATCAACAACGTCAGCCAACGGCTGATATCTCAGTTGATTGTTCTGTCACGTTGAAATGAAAATAGACCGGCGACTCTAATTGCTTTCTCTCTCTGCATTATTGCGACTCGTTCCCAACGGACAGCGACAACAACGGCGTCGACGTTGCATTGTCTATGACGGATAGACGGGTGGATAAAAGAGGGTCAAATGCGCATGCGTGTGTGCCACCAATGAGATCCCGTCACGTTCCTTCTCGGATTCCCTCACCTACATCTGACAAGTTAGTTCCCCTTATTTTTCCCCGCTTTATACACAAACGTATTCTTTATACCATTATTATTTGCACTTATTTGTGTGGGTCTTTATCATGAGAATAAAGCAGATATATCCGTTTTGTTATTTAGTAGGCTTTGCTTAAACACACACACACACACACACACACACACACACACACATATATATGTATATATATACATATATATATATATATATATATAATATATGATGAAAAAAATGAGTAAAGAAAAGAAATGTAGATGGATAAAAATGAATTTTATCGATATCACATTTAATCGATATCACTTACGCATGTGTTTCGGTCCGTTTATCAAAATGTATACGGATTTACGCTATTATTATTATTAAAATAATCAGATGAAGTTGAAATGATGATAATAATAATAATAGGAAAAATGTAAAAATATTCCGTACACAGAGAGATTTTTACGACCTTCATCAGAGTGAATTTTTTTTTTTAATAAAAAAATTCACTCTGATGAAGGTTCGTAAAAAATCTCACTGTGTACGGAATATTTTTACATTTTTCCTATTATTATTATTATTATTATTATTATTATTATTATTATTATTATTATCATCATTTCAACTTCATCTGATTATTTTTATAATAATAATAGCGTAAATCCGTATACATTTTGATAAACGGACCGAAACACATGTGTAAGTGATATCGATTAAATGTGATATCGATAAAATTCATTTTTAACCATCTACATTTCTTTTCTTTACTCATTTTTTCCTCATATTGTCGGATTCAATTCCCTTTTACATATATATATATATATATATATATATATATATATATATATATATATATATATATATATATAATAACAACCCATCCGCATGAGTAGGATGCGTCACAAGGCCAATTTCTTAAGCGAGTTTACCAGTTTTTAATTCACACTTTTCCTTCTCCTAAACTGGTTACCTAGCCAAGGTTAAATAACCTAGTCTGCCCTACTATTTACCCATAGTATGAAGGCGAGTAGATGGATGCATCCCTTTACAAAGGGTAGTAGCCCTATGTGAAACAGCTTCGTCCAGGATTTGAAATTGGGTTACGATTCCATTTCATACGACTCTAACCATTACACCATGCCCATAGGACATACGTTGCTTACAATACATGTTTTTGTTTAAGTGGTTACCCAACTAAGTGTTGAAAAAAGACTGATCGCTGCTTAACTTCAGTGAATTAGCAGAAATTGGATATATTCGTGTTTCCAATGAAATAAAAAAATAGAGAACCGCATCTTCTCCTCGTTTGGTTTCTTTGTTTAATGGCATATCAAGCTTTGTGAATTATTTAATGACAAATCCAAACTTGTACAAGAGCATTAGTGGTAATATTCAACCCATAGCTGGGGTTATGAAGGGGTTCATATATTTCCCAAGGGTATTCGTCCAAAAAATGAACGTAATAGCTTGACTGAAGTTCGAACCCCTTACTACTGTCACAGTCCAGCACGTTAGCCACTACGCCAAGGGATCTACTCCCACTTCGACTTTTTATTTTTTTAAATTTTTGACCCTAATTAATTTTCCTATATTTTTCTTTGTTCTATCACAACTGATATTCTCTCCTTTCTTTTCAGCCCTATCGACAGGGCATATAATACACGGACTATATCCCCTGCATAGGGGTTAAAACTTGCCCCCCAAATCGGGTTACCTGGGTATGACACTAAACTGCATCAGATGGATAGGCCCCATTGTTCCCAAGTCAAGATTGAAAGTATCTATTAGGATCCTATCCTTGGGTCGAATAGATGTATTTTAGATTATTTGAATTCCATAGTACAGTGTGTGATATAAACCACATATAAAATAAAACAAATCTTTTTATAAAATAAACCTCGTAAGAAACAACTATACAAAAATGCCAATATGAACGTACATTGAATGCTATTCCCTAATCTCTGGTTGAGCATCGATGAGCCTGTACCCTATTCTTAATTGGGAGACCACATGAGAAACAATAGTTGCTATAAGCAATTGAGTCCTTTCGTTATCAGAAATGACTTGAAATGGCATTGAATGAACCGAAAAGTGTTGATATGCCCTAAAACAATTTACCCAGCTATTCAAACTAATCACTAGGCATAAAATAACGCCAGGCGGGTGGCATTAACATTAATCAATCTCTTTTCTTTGCTATCTTTCTGCCTTTTTAGTGTGGTTTGGTATACGCTGACAATATCATTTGCAGAGCGGTAAGATCCCCTTCTACCAAGAAATACACACACGCAACACACACACACACACACACACACACACACACACACACACATATATATATATATATATATATATATATATGAAGTGGACAACCCATGTGATTGAAATGGCGATAGCCGACAATTTTTGGGGAGATTATGTGCTCAATTAAAGTCATACGTAATTTGTTAATTAATTAATTATAATTAAATGAAATATCGGTTTAAATGTAAAGCGTAAACAAATCGAGAAAAAGTAATCTCTGTATGTACATTTCAGCCTATTGGGCCTCATCAGCAGAGCCAAAGACAGGGCAGTGCTTTGTACGTGATTCGAACCCTACCTGTCAGGATGACAGGCGGACACTCTAACCATTACACTACCTGGCTTCACCAGAATTTCTCGTTTATTTTAAATATATATGTATATCGCACTTTTTGGGTGACTAATGGCACGACGGTATGAAGTGGATAAACAATGTGTTTGAAATGGTGATAACCATTTGGGAGATTATGTGCTTAATTAAAGTCATACCTAATTTGTTAATATTTAACAAATTTATTTATTTAATTAACAAATTAGGTATGACTTTAATTAAGCACATAATCTCCATATATATATATATATATATATATATAATATATATATATTATATATATGCGCTACTAGAAGGGTTCTTCTACGATGCCCTGCTCACCTTCAAATCTAAACCCCTTGATGATCCTCTAGAGTTACGGATAAATAAAAAAAATGTCAAACGAAGCAAGTGCTGGTGAATAGAGAGGCTGTTCCGGTACGAATATATGCCTCTCAGCCAGAAACTACCGAGTTGTCAGGATGTTGTGAGCAGGTGCATAGTCGTTGTGAATCAGTCACGATTTTTTCTACAACAACGCAAAGCACACGCCGTAGTATCACATTGAACACTTTCTGATTTATTTTCTGGTCTTATGGCCTTTTTAAATCTAAAAGTCGTCTGTTAAAACAACCGTATATTGACGGTGTAATGAAAAACATGTCCTTTTTTAATCGAGATCAAAAAGGGGTGCCTAAAGGTCATATGGTCTGAAGATTCAAAATATCTGCACTCTTGTTTTTATGGAAGCCGAACTCATCGATTTGCTGGGCAGAACCATAACTAATCTACAGAGAACCAGCTACCTCACCGGTTCGCCATTATCATCTCTCGAGCTTGCTGAATCTTCTCATCAGTGGTGGAGGTTGATAGGCGTCCTGCTTCCTTCATGCTCGTTCGGACACTTTTAAAATCTCTATCCACTCATATACACTTTTATACGATAACGCACTGTCCCGTATTGTACGAAAAAGCATCTGATGCATTTCATCCCCTGACACTCCTTCCGGTCCGAGAAATCAGGCCACTCCCTTAGCGCAATACTGCTAGTGGAGCGGTCATGTTTACACTGTAAGGCAGTGGTTCTCAAACTTTATACAGTCTGTGCGCACTTACAGTACCACAGATACTTGATAGCGCACTGTATACAAAATAGGACTAATATGTTATTAAGTTAACTGTTACTACATCGAAGAACATAGACAGCATGACTTGATTTTTTAATTCACCTGTCTTGTTTTCTCGGGGCATCCCGAGTGTGACACTATGGACTGTTATCATAACAGCATAATGTCTCGTAACCCAGTAATGATTACAGGATGACAGCTCTATCTATTGCAAATCTGTAGAGGCGTAAAATCTGCAAATGGGGCCACCTGTTGACCGTGGGCGGTCCGTAATACTTAAGGACGGAATCCTGGTCGCGGATCAGTCTATGACTTCAACACTCCACTTTGACCCTTACTTAGGCTAGACGGTCTGTCTAGTCACGTCAAGCCCGAGAACCTATATGATTGACCCGACCCCATTGTCCTTGTAGCAAATCCCAAGCCCTTTTATCGTATATGCTAGAAAACGGTTGTGTACTTCTTGGTGTAGGATTTTAGGGACCCTAACAGGTACTACCACTCCTTGTTAGAGAGACATAGGAGGAATAGCAATAAAGGGGTACCCCACACTCCCAGAGCTTCAGAACTGGAACTTCTCCATTAGATGTAGTTTAACGTTATACACAGGACACTAAGACGCTCAGTCACATCGTTCTAGTACATATATAATAAAAAGGGTTGGTGATCTGCCATGAAGGTAATAAGATTGAGACATATAGGTGCTATGGCTTGACATGACCAGCTGATTGATTGGAAGGGACCTCTCCGACCATCCGTCTCGCTCAAGTAACGACCAAAGTGGATTGTTGCATCTCATGGTTTGCTCATCCACCAGGATTCTCTCCTTAAGCATTGCGGGTAGCTACTACGGTCAACAGATATAGCCATTGGGGGACTTACCCCTCTAAATAGTTGCAGTCTGCGTATTCGAAAGCCCCAGCTGATAAATCTGGATAATGTTTAAGAAATAAAACCTATTTCGAATTTAATTAGAAAACACCCTTTCTTATTAAACCGAATAAGTATTTACCCAAGCCATTTGCCACGGGTAGGATATGACACAAGTTCATTTTGTTTTTAATAATGAACACGAAGTCTCAGTTTGTCTTTGACGTCTTTATTTCCCAAGACCCAATATTCCAATGCGCGAATGCAGAATTCAGCAGGGACGCCATTTTCCGCGTCTTCCCCCAAAGAACAACTTGTCTCAACTGAACAAGTTTCTCACCGATTTCAGTCATGTGACATTCTACCAATCAGAATATCATACGACAGTTCAATCAGGCGTCAGCATCTGCCTGTGATACGTATCTGAATCTAATGTAACTTGTCCAAAATTAAACGTTACATTTCGAATTTAAATATTCTACACTACATTACAAAATGAATAGGCTAACCAAAATAAAATAGTAAGTATGGTGTATCCAGCGAGGATCAAACTCACTATTCAGTAGTAATGGATCAAGAGAAACTATTTTGATAACCATTACACTACGATGTGCCGTACTACCAATAGTGATTATTACATGAAAAAAAATTATGTTCTCAGAAATATTGCTCAATCCAGCGGTATTATTTTCTTCCCTCTATCTGCTGTAGTATGCTTGAAATTACATACACAGGTGTTCTTTGGGAGACTCGTGTAGAATTGATGTAAACTGCTTTTAATGTTGTTTGTATGTTTATTTTAAACGATCTTATGATGACGTGAAAAATACATAAATTTGCAAGGACAAAAAATATTCCCAGTATGTATCTCTCTTCTAAATCTCAAACCCGTCTTTTGAATATTTTTTATGAAAAGTTGATTTTAGATGATAATGAGTAAACCCTGCCACTGCCTCTTAGAATTTCGTCTTTAGATCAGAGATACTCGTTTGAATAAACGTTGACTGTGCAGGAAATCAGGTTAAGCCGGTGCTTATTACTCTATGCACTCTCATGAAGCTCCACGTGTTCGAGGGAAAAAAGAAAAGGTTCTTCAGAAATGGCGTCATTAACAAAAATAAAATTTAAAAGGTTAACTTGATTAGTCCTGAAAAAAAAAATGACGCATTATGTGCCGGACTTGAAAACCTTTCAATTTGCACATCGTATTTAACTTGAGGTGATTCTTATTTTAGTTACATTCTTTGAGACTACTGTTCAATCCATTTTGAGTGCTGGAATGGGGGACTTCTGTTATGTGTGCAATCTTTATAAAAGTTATTCAAAGACGGAATAATTAGAAAATACCAGGAGAAAGAAGACATTTCAATAAAATAGTAATGCCGAAAAGTGATGGAGTTCGTGCGTTCATTTTAAAAAGAAATTAGCATTGTTATTTCACGTGACAGGCTTCTCGGCATTTTGGCTCAAAGAGAAGTATCTTTTTGATCAGCTTAATATTTGATACGTCCTCGTAAGTAACCTTTTGTTTACTTTCTTGTAGTGTTCTGCTTCGAAGATTTGTTAAAGACAGCATGTATCATCCTTGTGTAGCTATCATCTTTTTTTAAGCGCTTCATTAGTGTCTAAGTGGTGCAGTCGTACAGTAGCACTGACACCGCTACGGCTTGGAAAAATTATTTATCAGTGAGATCGGATTTCCATTTGAGCGATTATCTCTCTTTAGCAGACTATGCCATACGGGTATATTGACATCGCTTTCTATAGATGAGATATTACTACCAAGGTATATGAAGTTCTACTAATTCCTAGTGCTTTGTCTATAGCCTATTCAGCAGGGATTCAGTATGTGCTGATGTATTTGCGAGAAACGTTAGATCATCAGATAATTTTAAGTGTCTAATTCTTTATATTCAGGATATTGCATATATTAATATTTTTTTTCATTTTCCTTCAGCTTCACCCTGTGATCTGCTGGAACTGCAAAACCCAACAGTTGACAAGTCCTTTCTTTTTTGTTAATCAACACTAGGTCTGGTCTTCTTGCTGGGATTAGGTGATCCGTTTTTATCTCAAAGTCCCAGAGAATTCCGTTCTCAAGTACAGATTCTGGTTTATGCATATACCATTTTGTTGTATGGTCACAATTTAATCTTTTGCATAATACCCAGTGGATTATCTTCCCAACCCAGTCATATCTAGTTTTGTACTCCCGGTGTGCTAGTTTGCTACATAGGCAGAGTATATGGTTTACAGTCCATCTCTATTACTGCATTACTATTTTGTTGGGTCTTATCAATTTTCGCTTTGATATAGTTTGTACTTATGGCATTATTTTGTGCAGCAATTATTAGTGATTCAGTTTCTCTTTGAGGTTTCCTTTTCTTAACCATGTCCAAGTCTTTTCATGTGCAACCTCTTCGATTTGTCGTTTGAACTGTCCATATAATTGTTTTTCTTCCCATTTTTGTTTTCTAGTCTTTGTTGTTTTTCTGTTTGTCCATCTGTTACATCTACATTTGTTGGCCGCCATAAGTAATCTGTCTTTGCACTTTCTTGTGTAGTCTTCGAATTGTCGGATTGTGGTTTCTACGCAGTCTCTATGTTGGCAACATCTCTTCCCCCTTCCTTTCTTGACACATATAATCTATCTCTATTGTCTCTCGGGTGGAGAGCCTTGTGCATGGTCATTAATTTTCTCGTCCTTTGGTCAACCTGTCTGAGTTCTTCTTTTGTCAATTTTAAGAATGGTCCTGAATATCTTATAATGGGGACGGTCCAGGTATTGATTCCTTTGATCGGATTTCTGCTGTTAAGTTTGGTTTCTAGAAGTTTTCTAGTTCTCCTGAGATATTTTTTTTTTAACTTTTCCTTTCATTTCTGCTTGCTTGATATTGTCTGCTTCTAAAATTCATAAGTATTTGTAACTTTCATTTTCATCAAGTGTTTTTATAGTGTCCTGATTTGGCAGTTGTATTCCATCCATTAATTTTCTTTCACCCAGTTTTATTACTAGCATAGCACATTTTTCCATTCCAAATTCCATTCCTATATCTTGGCTATATATTCTAATAGTTTGTACTAGGGTTTCTAATTCTTTTTCATTTTTTGCAAAATATGTTATGTCATCCGTGTACATAAGGTGGTTTATCTTTTCTTGTGGGTTAGTGAATTTGTACCCCCCTGTACA
>CM042145.1:96230982-96243533 GCA_023376005.1 Doryteuthis pealeii
TACTGTTTGAGATTATAGTTCGATTGGTCTCTCTAAATCTCTGACCTTCCTCTCTCCTCCTCTTTCTCTCCCTCTCCTCTGTTTGTATGACTCGATGTCTCTCTATCTCTGCCTCTCTCTCTCTCTCGTCTTCTTCCGTCCTCTGGTTTGAAATGACTGGATATTCTCTCTTCTATTCTGCCTCTCTCTCTCTCTCTCTCCTCTTCTCTCCCTCTCTCTGTTTTGTATGACTCGATGTCTCTCATATCTCTGCCCTCTCTCGTCCTCTCTCTCTCTCTCTTCTCTCTCCCTTCTCTCTGTTTGTATGACTCGATGTCTCTCTATATCTCGCCTCTCCTCTCTCTCTCTCTTTCTCCTCCCTCTCATCTGTTTGTATGACTCGATGTATTCCTATCTCTGCCTCTCTCTCTTTCTTTTTTCTCTCCCTTTCTCTCTGTTTGTTATGACTGATGTCTCTCTCTCTATCCTCTGCCTCTGGCCTCTCTCTTCTCTCTTCTCCTCTCTCTCTTCTCTCCCTCTTCTTGTTTGGTATGACTCGATGTCTCTCTATCTCTGCCTCTCTCTCTTTCTCCTCTTCTCTCTCTCTCAACCTCTTCTCATGGTTTTGTATGAGACTCGATGTCTCTCTATCTCTGCCTCTCTCCTCTCTCTCTCTCTCTTTCCTTCCTCCTCTCTCTGTTTGTATGACCTTGAAATGTCTCCTATCTCTGCCTCTCTCTCTCTCTCTCTTTCTCTCCCTCTCTTGTTTGGTATGACTCGGATGTCCTCTATCTCTGCCTCTCTCTCTCTCTCCTCTCTCTCTCATTTACTCTCCCTCGTCTCTGTTTGTATGATGACTCGAATGTCTCTCTATCTCTGCCTCTCTCTCTCTCTCTCTCTTTCTCTCCCTCTCTCTTTGTAATGAACTCGAAATGTCCTCTCTATCTCTGTCTCTCTCTCTCTCTCTCTTCTCTCCCTCTCTCTGTTTTGTATGACTCGATGTCTCAATCTAACTCGCCTCTCTCTCTCTCCTCTTTCTCTCCCTCTTCTCTGTTTGTAATGACTCGATGTCTCTCTATCTCTCCTCTCTCTGTCTCCTCTCTTCTCTCCTCTTCGTTTGTATGACTCGATGTCCTCCTACTCATGCCTCTCTCTTCTCTCTCTTTCTCTCCCTCTCTCTGTTTGTATGACTCGATGTCTCTCTATCTCTGGCCCCTCTCTTTTCCTCCTCTCTCTCTCTCTTTTCTCCTCCCTCTCTCTGTTTGTATGACTCGATGTCCTCTCTATCTCTCTGCCCTCTCTCTCTCTTCTCTCTCCTCTCTTTTCTCCTCTCCCTCCTCTGTTTTATGAGACTCCGATGCCTCTATTCTCTGCCTCTCTCTCTCTCTCTCTCTCTCTCTTCTCTCCCTCTCTCTGTTTGTTAAATGACTCGATGTCTCTCTAATCTCTGCCCCCTCTCTCTCGTCTCTCTCCTCTTTCCTCCTCCCCTCATCTCTGTTGTTATGACTCGATGTCCTCTATCTCTGCCCCTCTATCTCTCTCTCTCTCTCTTCTCTCTTTCTCTCCCTCTCTCTGGTTGTATGACTCCGAATGTCTCTCTATTCTGCCTCTCTCCTCCTCTTCTTCCTCCTCTTTCTTCCTCCCTCTCTCTGTTTTGTATGATCGAATGTCTCTTCTATCCTGCCTCTCTCCTCTCATCACACGTTCTTTCTCTCCCTATCTCCAGTTTGTTAATGAACTCGATGTCCTCTCTACTCTGCCCCTCTCTCTCTCCTCTCCTCTCTCTCTCTCTCTTTTCTCCTCCCTCCGTCCTGTTTGTTATGAATATATCTATCTTAAGACACTTCATATCCTGAGTGGAAGACCTCGGAGACAGGTACGTGCATAGTCTGTTGCTGGCGCACTCGATCCGGCGTGACTAGTTATGGTAGGTATTGACTCGGATGCTCGTCTATCTCTGCCGCTCTCTCGCGAGATGCCGAGTGCTTCATCGCGGAGAGTCGTATGTGCGGGTCATGACCGGAGCTCGCTGTTTGTGTTAAGGATGAAACTGTCGATCGATCTAAAGTGCGGTCGTTGCCTCATCTCTCTCTCTTCTGCGAGGTTTCATCTCTGTGTCTGTGCTTCCATTGTCCAGTATGTATAGAGAGGTCCCTCGAGCGTGGCTCTTCTCTCTCGTCGTTCCTTTCCCTACTCGCTCGCGGGTCGCATCTGTTTGGTATATGACTCGATGTGCTCTCTATATCTCTCCTCTCGGCCCGTCAGTCCGTCTCTCTCTGCTCTCGCTCGTGTTCGGCTGCGGAAAGAGTCTGTTTTTGGGTATACGAGTGTGCGATATGTGTCTCTCTTAGTCGATGATATATCGAGTGATGGCGTTTGCTATCTCTCTTACCGTGTCTGCAGATGTGTGGACGAGTTGTAGGTGTCCTTTCCTACGCGGTCGTCAGCTCTTCCTGCGTTGGCTAATGACTCAGTTCTCTACTTCTGCCTCTCGTTTGATCTTCTCGTGTACTTCATGCTCTCTGTCATTTTTTATTGTGCAATAGCACTGCGCGCTCGTGGTCTCTGGTCTGAGTCTGGGTCTCTCTCTTCGTGTAGTCGCGTATCCCCGTTCGTGCTCCCGATTGTCGTAGGCCGTCTCCTCGCGTCGTCTTATGGTATGATTGATAATTTATATTTTTTTTGGCCACGAAGTATAGAAATAAAGGAACATGGGCATCTAGTGAGTTTTGGCTGGTTCCAATAATCCATCCACTGGACTGACAATAAAAAGGCCAGAAATGAAATAGCAAATACTTGGATCTTTACCGGATTCGCTTAGAAAATATGTGGAACCACAGGATGCGGCATAAGCACATACTGACTGGTTTCGCCTGCTTGGAACTGTCCCTCAAAGGCGTGCAAAACATACTGCAATGAACTGAAAATCAGAAGTAACCCGGAGGTTAAAATTGGTGTGACAAAACTAACACACGATGTTGAAATCTGGGACTTTGAAATTAAAACGATCACCTTATCCCAGCAAGAAAAGACCAGACCTAGTGTTGATTAACAAAAAAGAAAGAACTTGTCAACTGGTGGATTTTGCAGTGCCAGCGGATCACAGGGTGAAGTTAAAGGAAAATGAAAAAAATTGACAAAATATCTGGACCTTGCCAGAGAAAACTGAAAAAGTTATGGGAATATTGAAAGTGAAAGTTATACTAACAATTGTAGTTGGTGCACTGGAACAGTCCCAAAAGGATTAGAAAAGGGTTTGGAAAGTTTGGATATCAGAGGAAGGATTGAAACCATTCAGAACACTGCACTGCTGCATCTGCCAGAATACTCAGAAGAGTCCTGGAGACCTGAGGAAACTTGCTGTCACTCTCAGACTCCAGTGAAAGATCATCAGCTAACACTGATGTGAAAACTCAAAAGGAATAATAATAATAATAATATAATAATAAATAATAATAATAAATAATAATAATTGTTGATAACAAAAAAAGAGAACGTGCCAACTGGGGGACCTTGCGGTTCCAGCAGATCACAGGGTGAAGTTGAAAGAAAACGAAAAGATCAACAAATACCTGTACCTTGCCAGAGAATTGAAAAAGCTGTGGAATATGAGGGTAAAAGTGATACCAATTGTAGTTGGTGCACTTGGAACGGTCCCAAAAAACTTGGAAAAAAATGGAGGACCAGGATATCTGAGGAAGAATTGAGATCATCCAGACTACTGCATTTCGGCAATCGGCTAGAATACTCAGAAGAGTCCTGGAGATCTGAGGCAACTTGTTGTCACTCAGATTTCAGTGAAATACCATCAGCGTTAGCTGATGTGAAAAACTAATAATAAATAAATAATAAATAATAATAATAATAATAATAATAATAATAATAATAATAAGAAGAAGAAGAAAAGAAGAAGAAGAAGAAGAAGAAGAAAACAAAGATGGGAAGAAAAACAATTATATCGACACTTCAAACGACAAATCGGAGAGGTTGCATATAAAAAGACATGGACATGGTTAAGTAGAGGAAACCTCAAGAGATAAACTGAATCACTAATGGTTGCTGCACAAAATAATGCCATAAGAACAAATTATATCAAAGCAAAAATTCATAAGACGCAACGAAACAATAAATGTAGAATGTGCGATGACAGAGATGAGACTGTAAACATGTATTAAGTGAATGTAGCAAACTAGCACAACGGGAACACAAAGCGAGACACAACTGGGTTGGGAAGGTGATCGACTGGGAATTATGCAAAAGAAAATATTTGACCATACAACAAAATGGTATATGCATAAACCAGAATCTGTTCTTAAGAATGAAACGCATAACATTCTCTGGGACTTCGAGATAAAGACGGGTCATCCTATCTCAGCCAGGAGACCAGACCTAGTATTGATTAACAAAAAAAGAGAACGTGTTAACTGGTGGATTTTGCGGTCACAGCAGATCACAAGGTGAAGCTGAAGGAAAATGAAAAGATGGATAAATACCTGGACCTTGCCAGGGAATTTAAAAAGCTGTGGAATATGAGAGTGAAAGTGATACCAATTGTAGTTGGTGAACTTGGAAAAAAGAGTGAAGGATCGAGAAATCAGAGTAAGAATTGAGACCATCCAGACTACTGCACTGCTGCAATCGGCTAAAATGCCCAGAAGAGTCCTGGAGATCTGAGGAGACTTGTTTTCATTCTGACTCCAGTGAAATACCGTCAGCTAATGTTGGTGTGAAGAATCTAATAATAATAATAATAATAATAATAATAATAATAATAATAATAATAATAAGTGTTGATTAACAAAAAAAAGAGAACGTGTCAACTGGCGGACTGGTTCCAGCAGATCACAGGGTGAAGTTGAAAGAAAACGAAAAGATGTATAAGTACCTGAACCTTGCCAGAGAATTGAAAAAACTGTGATATGAGGGTGAAAGTGATATCAATTGTAGTTGGTGTACTCAGAACAGTCACAAAAACCTTGGAAAAAAAACTGGAGGACCTGGTATGAGAGGTAAGAATTGAGACCATCCAGACTACTGCATTGCGGCAATCGGTTAGAATACTCAGAAGAGTCCTGGATATCTGAGCGGACTTGTTGTCACTGAGACTTCAGTGAAATACCATCAGCGTTAGCTGATGTGAAAAACTAATAATAATAATAATAATAATAATAATAATTAATAATAATAATGAGGCAACAGAATAACAAATGTAGAATTTTTGAGACAAAAACGAATCGGTTAATCATATTATAAGCGAAAACTAAGACAGAAAGAATACAAGACTAGACACGAATGGGTAGGAAGGGTAATCCTCTGGGAATTGTACAAGAAATTATATTTTCACCATGCTATTAAATGGTGTATGCCCAAACCGGAATCTGTCCTAGAAAATAAGATGAATAAAATCCTCTGGGAAATTGAGATAGTGGCAGATCAACCAAGACCTGAAAATTTAATTTTTTTCCATGATTCAGAATTCCAGTTATTTTTATTTTTATTGTGACCCTATTGTATATAATTTATAGTCAATTTTGTAACAGATATATTTTTACTCCCGTGCTTTGTTGCTATTATTATTATTCTATCCTGCAATTAATATTGTGCGTTTCGACTTAGGGAGGCCGTACAATACCACCGACTGCAGAGCACTGCAGAGCGGTAAGATTCCCCGCTCAAACGGGGCCATCTGTTTTCCGTAGATGCCGACCCATGCAAAACTCCACTTTAGCCATGATTGGGCTTGATTAGCGGTCGGAGGGTACCCCTCTAATCAATAGGCTAGTTACGTCAAGCCCTAGCAAATATATGATTGTTCCGACCTTATTGGCCTTATGGCAAACCCCAACCCTTTTTTATTATATACAGGGTACGTCAAAAAAGTATCGAGATTTTTTGTACTTTTTGACACAACTTTTATTCTGACAAAAAATGACATTCCATTCATTCTTCATTTTTATCTTGGTAAATACAGCTTTAAATTTGATACTTTATGACACACCTTGTATTCTGAAAAAATAATGAATAGAGCCTATTTTTTCAGAATACAAGGGGTGTTAAAAAGTACAATAAATCTCGATACTGAATTGACACACCTTGTATGTGCGAAAAGGTGATAGCTGAGGGTCTTACTAACCTACAGACTATTCCCATATAAATGATATATATATTTACCAACCCCTCCGCACGAGCAGGATGTGACACACAAGCGGAGTTTAACAGGTTTGAATTCAGAGTGTTCCTTTTCCTAGACCGGTTGCCTAACCAAGCTTAAAGAGCCCAGTCTGCCCTACTATTTATCCATAGCTGGAGGGAGAGTAGGATTCATACCTTTCCCAAGCGCTAAGTGAAATGCAATTACCACATCCAGAATTTGAACTCGGGCGGCGACGTGTCCATTTTGCATGACTTTAACCATTACACCACGCGCTTCCATATATAATTGATATATACAAAAAAGAAAACCATTTGGCCTTGAATAACACACCAGGGTTGATATGCCGTTAAAAAATAAACCAACCTACGTAGAGACGTCAGAATATCTATATCGTAATGATAAAATAAGCATGTATACTTTTGCCTGTACATATGTATGTTTGTGTATGTGTGAATGTGTTTGTAATAGGTTTAGATACCTTTTCTACAAACAGGCTAGCATAGACTTTATAACGTATAGAAGCTTTGATCTTATACATGCTGGCCGTCGGTGGCGAGCCATGATGAATGAGGACGGAATCCTGGTGGCTGAGTGGTCCGTGATTTGCAACACACCACTTTGGCCCGTCCTTGGGCTAAACGCCCGTCGGAGGGGCCCGATCAATCGGCTGATCATGTCAAGCCCTAGTGCCTATATGATTGGCCAACCCTCTTTCCTCTATCATATATGGGCTACAAGGCAGATGTTGAGGGTGTTAGTGTCCTAGGGATGACGTTAAACTGCATCGAATGGTAAAGTTGTAATTTTGGAGCACCGGGAAGTGTGGAGTACCCTTTCATCACGATTAGTGCCAGATCCAATCTACGTAGGGACGTCAGCATATCTATATTGTAATGATGAAATAAGCATGTATACGTTTTCCAGTACATACGTATGTTTGTATGTGTGTGTGAATGTGTTTGTAATAGGTTTAGATACCTTTTCCACAAACAGGCTAGCATAGACTTTATAACAAAAGAACCTTTGATCTTTTACAGCACCACTGCTTGGAATATTAAATCTTCTTCACATCCGCCCCAGGTATCAAGATGAAACAAATTAAGCAGTAAATAACTGATATCTAATGGAAAGTTATTCAGTGCACTGTAAATATTGCGCCATGACCAAAAGAATTTGAAATCAAAACTTTGATTCTTAAATTGACAGGATAAGATATAGGTAATTGCATTCAGTAATACGATTATAATAATCCTTTTCAATCAGCTACTTTTCATTTTTATAATAATTCGTGTATCTGAGTTAACAGAGAAAATATGAAGAAAACAGAATGATTATATTGGCTAAGATATAAAGGTTTACAAGACAAGATACAAATTGAATAGGTTATCACCTATTGATAGGTTACTTTAAGTCCGTGTAAAATATGCTGCTTCTTTTGTCCTTGGTTTCCCCAGAAACTATTTATGAGAAGTAAACGATTCCATTCTCCTCTTTTAGGTACTATATGAACATTTTGAGTTGAATAAATGCTTATCAGTAATGTTAAAAAAGATGATGTAGAAATAATAGGGAGGGCGTAGTGGTTAACATGCTGGACTGCAACTGTTCTTGTTAGAGTTTTGTACTCTACTTGTGGAATTATGTTTCGTTTCATTCTTGGGAAATGTAAATTATGTTCACTTTCCCTTGAGAAAAGTATTAACCCTCTAACATAGGTAAAAGTGAATACATTCATGAAATCATTGTTTACGCTCTTGATTTTCTGTTGTACTTCTCCAAGAATGGTAACTTTTTAACTGACAGTTTCTCGCCTATGAAATTTTCAAATCAATTTGGTTTGAAAATTGCATAGGCGTGAAACTGTTTTTAAGTGACGTTGACTTCATATTCTTCAATACAAAAACTTTCATTGACATGATCTAACAATGATATTGAGCACTCTTTACATATAAATATAGCAAACTATTTTATCAATTCTAATTATACTAATATTAGTAATACTAATCAATGGTACCAACTGTTGGTTGTGGATGGCGACCCGTGATGCATGAGAGACGGAATCCTGGTTGCTGAGTGATCCATGATTTGCAACACACTACTTTGGTCCGTACTTGGGCTAAAGGCCGGTCGGAGGGGACCCGATTAGTCGGCTGGTCATGTCAAGCCCTAGTACCTATATGATTGGCCAACCCGATTTCTCCTATCATATATGGTCTACAGGTCGACGGGATGTTAGTGACCTAGGAATTACGTTAAACTGCATCGAATGGTAAAGTTCTAATTTTGGAGCACCGGAGAGGGGGTGAAGGATCCTTTCCTTACCGTTACTTCCAGCTCCACTTTGCCCGGGAGTGGTAGTAGCTTTTTAGGATCCCATCTATGGGTTAAATGGAAGAATATTTTTAAAATGTGTTTTAAAAAAAAAAAAAATTGAGTTAAAATAAAAAATGAATATCCATCAATCATGAATAGAACAAAACTCTTCAGCATAAAATAACCCAACAAGTGTTGACATGCCGTAAAATCCAACAAACCAAAACCAAGCTGTAGTAATTTTACTTTAAACGAAAGAAACCATGTGCGTTAGAGTGTGAGTGTCTGGGTGTGTTGGTTTATTAGAACACTGTGGCACAAGAAAGATTCGAGACAGAGACACATTTTAAGCGAAGTACCGTTGTTTTGAGTTAAGAGTTTTAACTCTGTTTCGTTTAAAAAGGCTAAAGAACACAGTCTTCCCTACAATTTACCTTTAGCTAGAGGGAGAACCCGGTTGAATTATGTCTTTTCCCAAGCATATCAGCGCGAATTAAAACGCTAACAGTCCCGAACAGGATTTGATCTCTTATCGCTGATTTCGTAGGGCTATAACTGTTACGCAAAGCGTGTATGCGATGTGTATATGTGTGTTTGCACTGCGCGCGTGTGTGCATGTGTGTGTGGTGTGTGTGTGTTAAGTGTGTGTTGGCACGTGTGTGTATTTGTATAAATATACATATAGCTATGTATTTCTGTAGAGCTTTATGTACTTAAATCTACATGTGAACATATTCCTATAATTATTCATATACACACACACACACACACACACACACACACAAATATACATATATACATATATATATATAGTAATAATAATATACATAACATATACAGAGAAGAGAGAAGAGAGAGAGAGAGAGAGAGAGAGAGAGAGAGAGAGAGAGAGGAGAGAGAGACTTATACATTTCTGTCTACAGTGACATCATTACTTCGCAATTACAACAGACACATATGCATAGTATCCATTGTCGTTGTATAAACCGATTGTGAAGGAAGACAATATAATGAAGAACTGGACGCATTGCGTAATGCTTGTAAAAACAGTGCAGCCTAAAAATTACTTTACGCAAGTTTCTATATATATATATATATTATATATATATATATATATATATATATATATATATATATTCCTTTTGTGTTTATTTATTCAGAGTTAATGTCTGTTTTGGATAGAGCTTTTTTAGGCTGTAAGGCAGCCAGAACAGAAGAGCGACCAGAATTGTGTTAGCGGCCATATTGGCTTCTGAGGGTCCGCTACTATGAGTATACATAGATTATGAAGGAAGAGAAGAAATAAAAATAAAACAATCTTGCGAACAAAAGCGTAGGACACAAAAAAGAAAAAAGAAAGAAAAAGAAAAAAAACGAAGGATAAAGAAAAAAGAAAAGTAAAAGTAAAAAGGATCAGAAAAAGAAATAAATGATAGTTCGTGCAAGGGAGATAAATCGCAATTCCTAATTCTTTTGGCGCCCTGGAGACGTTAGCGCGTATAAAAATGAAGACGGATTTTGTTTTTTCTTCCTTCTTTATTAGTTATGATTAATTTGTATTCTTTGCATTATCCCGTTCATTTATAATTTTTTTCCCAATCCCTTTTTTTTTTTTTGTGTGTCGACTGGATTCGGTTATTCCTTCTCTTATATATATATATAATATATATTAATATATATATATAATATAATATATATATATATTATATATGGTTATATGATATTGTTGTCTTGTTTTTTTGCTTGGTTTTTCCCTATTCTTTAGTTCGTATTTGTT
Organism: Doryteuthis pealeii; assembly: GCA_023376005.1. Classification (NCBI taxonomy): domain Eukaryota; kingdom Metazoa; phylum Mollusca; class Cephalopoda; order Myopsida; family Loliginidae; genus Doryteuthis; species Doryteuthis pealeii. The sequence goes on from CM042145.1 coordinate 96,241,206, forward strand.
TTTATGCCGTGTTTCTCGCTACGTGAAAAAATTATTTTTCCTCCTAGTGGAGCCATGTTAGATATTTTAAGTAAGTCACAGCTTTGGACATTTTATTTTCACTGGTAGCTATCTTATTGTTTTATCGTGGATTTTAGAATTTCGCCCGGGTGTGATTGAATATTTATGAATATTTTTCAAAATGGATATTGTCGGAATAGAAAAATATAAAACAGTGGTAGCTTGACTTTACGAGTTTTAAATAAAAAATTAGTCCCGCTCGTATGTCAATTTCTTCGTATATCACATCAATATTCCCATGAAATGAACTGAAATGCTAAAAATTAATTATTTTTGTTTGCGGCGAGGTTCTTTTTTTATAGAAGAAAAAAAAAATAACACTGCATTGTGTAAAACATAATAAATAGAAAATCTTATTATATCCTGGATATGGTTTAATGTTTATTTTTTATAAATACATATTTTTTTTCTTTGGCCCTTAGAAATTTGGAAACTATTATATTTTACCAACCCCTCCCACGAAGCAGGATGTGACACAAGGTCAATTCTTAAGCGGGTTTAACAGTTTGAATTGAGAGTTTTCTTCTCCCAGACCCCCGTTGCCTAACCAAGTTAAAGAGCCCAGTCTGCCCTAACTATTTAATCATCCATAAGCTGGAGGGAGAGTATGATTCATAATCTTTCCCAGGGGTATTAGCGTAGAGTGAAATGCAATTATTACCACATCCAGATTGAACTTGAAGGCGAAGGGTCCATTTCCCTGACTTTAACACCCCATTACACCCACGCAGCTTATTCCTAAGATAAATGAACATTGGTTATGAGTTGAATCAAAGCCTACTCCTAACATAAATTCTAAGCTCACAACAGAAAAGCAAAAAAATATAAAAAAAAGTCGATGTTTGTGCCCTAAAGTCGGTTCAGCCAGGTAGGGAGGAGAGTCTATCTCCCCATTTTAAACTAATAGCGTTTTTTACGTACAACTTTAATGGTCCGCCCCATCTGGTGTAGCATGTGTAAGATGTCACACTGGAAAAACGTTAACTTCTTGGAAATTTTCCGTACTTCAGCAGGGTCGCAGATTGTCGTCTTTGTGTCTTATTTGGATGGGGTTGGTGTGATAGGATGTAAGTGGCCACAACACTTTTTATGGCCTGTTGATTTGGTCATGAACAGCAAGCGCAATCAATCGTGTAGATTATAGTTTTAAGTATCAGATAACCACAATAGGTTAAATATACAAATACTAAAAAAATAATGTGTTTCATGTACATTGAAGATATAAGTGATAATATAATATCAAGATTCATTATATTTTTATATATTTCAACATTACTATATGTGCATTATTCTGTGAGTAATTTTCTGTCTTTCCTGTACCGGAATATCCAGTGTTTGTGTAATCTCTAGAGCCAATTCATACATGTATAGGCGACCTTATTATTATTAGAATAATGACGGAGAATAAATTTGTTGTATTTAAAAAAACAACTCGGGAAGGTGCATGAAACTATTTCCACTAATAATATTTAAATGACGAATAAAATATGAACACAGTTTAGGTAAAAAAAAATACGGAGAAAATGATAAAACAAATGCATATGATTAAATGTAAAAATAAAATTTTTATTCGGGAATAAATTTGCATAATTTCAACAAAAAATTTGTTCAAAGAAATAGCGTAGGATATGATTTAGAAGGTGTTTTGCTATGAAATGTAAATGTAAAGTTCGTTTCCACGAAATGTGTAAATGTGAAATGTCTGTGTATTCGCAAAGTTTTTAAGTTACAGATTCCAAAGGTGCAGCCTTACAAAGCACTGATACGTCAAAGCTAAGTAGAATTCATGGCTGATCATATCGGAAGAGATCGATCAGAATATCTTTGATAGGTAGCGTTTTGAAGATATGATTTTCCAGACACTTAATCAATTTTTTTTCTAACTTCATGATTTCCGGGATAAAAGAATACTTTTATTTAGAATAAGCAACTATGAAAAATATTAATCACTTAAAAGCACTTACCTACAGAATATTATATTTATAGTATATATATATATATATATATTATATTATATATATATATATAATATGTGTGTGTTGTGTGTGTGTGTGTTGTATGTGTGTGTTTTATTTTATATAAAGCAATATATATATATGTAATATATATTGTATGTATAGTATGTTAATATGCAATGTATATGGTACTATTATGATGTGTGTATATAAAATGTAATATATATAATGGTGTATATATATGTATAATATACTTATGTGAATAGATATATCTATCATATTATATTGCCATATATAATCTGGCGTAGTAATA
>CM042145.1:96243633-96268633 GCA_023376005.1 Doryteuthis pealeii
ACCAATCTCTATTCAAGACTTATTACTAAATCATACAACATACTGGGACACCTTTCTCTCAAAGAAGTACGCTATTAAAATTCTATTTCAAGACTAGTTTACTAATCATTACAACATGATGGGACACTTTTCCCGCTATTACAAATTCTATTTCAAGACTAGTTTACTAATCATTACAACATGATGGGACACCTTTCCTGTAAAGAAAGTAACGCTATTTACAAATTCTATTTCAAGACTAGTTTACTAATCATTACAACATGATGGACACCTTTCCTGCTAAAGAAAGTAACGCTATTTACAAATTCTATTTCAAGACTAGTTTACTAATCATTACAACATGATGGGACACCTTTCCTGTAAAGAAAGTAACGCTATTTACAAATTCTATTCAAGACTAGTTACTAATCATTACAACATGATGGGACACTTTCCTGTAAAGAAAGTAACTATTACAAATTCTATTTCAAACTAGTTTACTAATCATTACAACATGATGGGACACCTTTCCTGTAAAGAAAGTAACGCTATTTACAAATTCTATTTCAAGACTAGTTTTACTAATCATTACAACATGATGGGACACCTTTCCTGTAAAGAAAGTAACGCTATTTACAAATTCTATTCAAGACTAGTTTACTAATCATTACAACATGATGGACACCTTTCCTGTAAGAAAGTAACGCTATTTACAAATTCTATTTCAAGACTAGTTTACTAATCATTACAACATGATGGGACACCTTTCCTGTAAAGAAAGTAACGCTATTTACAAATTCTATTTCAAGACTAGTTTACTAATCATTACAACATGATGGGACACCTTTCCTGTAAAGAAAGTAACGCTATTTACAAATTCTATTTCAAGACTAGTTTACTAATCATTACAACATGATGGGACACCTTTCCTGTAAAGAAAGTAACGCTATTTACAAATTCTATTTCAAGACTAGTTTACTAATCATTACAACATGATGGGACACCTTTCCTGTAAAGAAAGTAACGCTATTTACAAATTCTATTTCAAGACTAGTTTACTAATCATTACAACATGATGGACACCTTTCCTGTAAAGAAAGTAACGCTATTTACAAATTCTATTTCAAGACTAGTTTACTAATCATTACAACATGATGGGACACCTTTCCTGTAAAGAAAGTAACGCTATTTACAAATTCTATTTCAAGACTAGTTTACTAATCATTACAACATGATGGGACACCTTTCCTGTAAAGAAAGTAACGCTATTTACAAATTCTATTTCAAGACTAGTTTACTAATCATTACAACATGATGGGACACCTTTCCTGTAAAGAAAGTAACGCTATTTACAAATTCTATTTCAAGACTAGTTTACTAATCATTACAACATGATGGGACACCTTTAAAGAAAGTAACGCTATTTACAAATTCTATTTCAAGACTAGTTTACTAATCATTACAACATGATGGGACACCTTTCCTGTAAAGAAAGTAACGCTATTTACAAATTCTATTTCAAGACTAGTTTACTAATCATTACAACATGATGGGACACCTTTCCTGTAAAGAAAGTAACGCTATTTACAAATTCTATTTCAAGACTAGTTTACTAATCATTACAACATGATGGGACACCTTTCCTCTAAAGAAAGTAACGCTATTTACAAATTCTATTTCAAGACTAGTTTACTAATCATTACAACATGATGGGACACCTTTCCTGTAAAGAAAGTAACGCTATTTACAAATTCTATTTCAAGACTAGTTTACTAATCATTACAACATGATGGGACACCTTTCCTGTAAAGAAAGTAACGCTATTTACAAATTCTATTTCAAGACTAGTTTACTAATCATTACAACATGATGGGACACCTTTCCTGTAAAGAAAGTAACGCTATTTACAAATTCTATTTCAAGACTAGTTTACTAATCATTACAACATGATGGGACACCTTTCCTGTAAAGAAAGTAACGCTATTTACAAATTCTATTTCAAGACTAGTTTACTAATCATTACAACATGATGGGACACCTTTCCTGTAAAGAAAGTAACGCTATTTACAAATTCTATTTCAAGACTAGTTTACTAATCATTACAACATGATGGGACACCTTTCCTCTAAAGAAAGTAACGCTATTTACAAATTCTATTTCAAGACTAGTTTACTAATCATTACAACATGATGGGACACCTTTCCTGTAAAGAAAGTAACGCTATTTACAAATTCTATTTCAAGACTAGTTTACTAATCATTACAACATGATGGGACACCTTTCCTGTAAAGAAAGTAACGCTATTTACAAATTCTATTTCAAGACTAGTTTACTAATCATTACAACATGATGGGACACCTTTCCTGTAAAGAAAGTAACGCTATTTACAAATTCTATTTCAAGACTAGTTTACTAATCATTACAACATGATGGGACACCTTTCCTGTAAAGAAAGTAACGCTATTTACAAATTCTATTTCAAGACTAGTTTACTAATCATTACAACATGATGGGACACCTTTCCTGTAAAGAAAGTAACGCTATTTACAAATTCTATTTCAAGACTAGTTTACTAATCATTACAACATGATGGGACACCTTTCCTCTAAAGAAAGTAACGCTATTTACAAATTCTATTTCAAGACTAGTTTACTAATCATTACAACATGATGGGACACCTTTCCTGTAAAGAAAGTAACGCTATTTACAAATTCTATTTCAAGACTAGTTTACTAATCATTACAACATGATGGGACACCTTTCCTGTAAAGAAAGTAACGCTATTTACAAATTCTATTTCAAGACTAGTTTACTAATCATTACAACATGATGGGACACCTTTCCTGTAAAGAAAGTAACGCTATTTACAAATTCTATTTCAAGACTAGTTTACTAATCATTACAACATGATGGGACACCTTTCCTGTAAAGAAAGTAACGCTATTTACAAATTCTATTTCAAGACTAGTTTACTAATCATTACAACATGATGGGACACCTTTCCTGTAAAGAAAGTAACGCTATTTACAAATTCTATTTCAAGACTAGTTTACTAATCATTACAACATGATGGGACACCTTTCCTGTAAAGAAAGTAACGCTATTTACAAATTCTATTTCAAGACTAGTTTACTAATCATTACAACATGATGGGACACCTTTCCTGTAAAGAAAGTAACGCTATTTACAAATTCTATTTCAAGACTAGTTTACTAATCATTACAACATGATGGGACACCTTTCCTGTAAAGAAAGTAACGCTATTTACAAATTCTATTTCAAGACTAGTTTACTAATCATTACAACATGATGGGACACCTTTCCTGTAAAGAAAGTAACGCTATTTACAAATTCTATTTCAAGACTAGTTTACTAATCATTACAACATGATGGGACACCTTTCCTGTAAAGAAAGTAACGCTATTTACAAATTCTATTTCAAGACTAGTTTACTAATCATTACAACATGATGGGACACCTTTCCTGTAAAGAAAGTAACGCTATTTACAAATTCTATTTCAAGACTAGTTTACTAATCATTACAACATGATGGGACACCTTTCCTGTAAAGAAAGTAACGCTATTTACAAATTCTATTTCAAGACTAGTTTACTAATCATTACAACATGATGGGACACCTTTCCTGTAAAGAAAGTAACGCTATTTACAAATTCTATTTCAAGACTAGTTTACTAATCATTACAACATGATGGGACACCTTTCCTGTAAAGAAAGTAACGCTATTTACAAATTCTATTTCAAGACTAGTTTACTAATCATTACAACATGATGGGACACCTTTCCTAAAGAAAGTAACGCTATTTACAAATTCTATTTCAAGACTAGTTTACTAATCATTACAACATGATGGACACCTTTCCTGTAAAGAAAGTAACGCTATTTACAAATTCTATTTCAAGACTAGTTTACTAATCATTACAACATGATGGGACACCTTTCCTGTAAAGAAAGTAACGCTATTTACAAATTCTATTTCAAGACTAGTTTACTAATCATTACAACATGATGGGACACCTTTCCTGTAAAGAAAGTAACGCTATTTACAAATTCTATTTCAAGACTAGTTTACTAATCATTACAACATGATGGGACACCTTTCCTGTAAAGAAAGTAACGCTATTTACAAATTCTATTTCAAGACTAGTTTACTAATCATTACAACATGATGGGACACCTTTCCTGTAAAGAAAGTAACGCTATTTACAAATTCTATTTCAAGACTAGTTTACTAATCATTACAACATGATGGGACACCTTTCCTGTAAAGAAAGTAACGCTATTTACAAATTCTATTTCAAGACTAGTTTACTAATCATTACAACATGATGGGACACCTTTCCTGTAAAGAAAGTAACGCTATTTACAAATTCTATTTCAAGACTAGTTTACTAATCATTACAACATGATGGGACACCTTTCCTGTAAAGAAAGTAACGCTATTTACAAATTCTATTTCAAGACTAGTTTACTAATCATTACAACATGATGGGACACCTTTCCTGTAAAGAAAGTAACGCTATTTACAAATTCTATTTCAAGACTAGTTTACTAATCATTACAACATGATGGGACACCTTTCCTGTAAAGAAAGTAACGCTATTTACAAATTCTATTTCAAGACTAGTTTACTAATCATTACAACATGATGGGACACCTTTCCTGTAAAGAAAGTAACGCTATTTACAAATTCTATTTCAAGACTAGTTTACTAATCATTACAACATGATGGGACACCTTTCCTGTAAAGAAAGTAACGCTATTTACAAATTCTATTTCAAGACTAGTTTACTAACAACATGATGGACACCTTTCCTGTAAGCTATTTACAGACTAGGATGGGACACCTTTCCTGTAAAGAAAGTAACGCTATTTACAAATTCTATTTCAAGACTAGTTTACTAATCATTACAACATGATGGGACACCTTTCCTGTAAAGAAAGTAACGCTATTTACAAATTCTATTTCAAGACTAGTTTACTAATCATTACAACATGATGGGACACCTTTCCTGTAAAGAAAGTAACGCTATTTACAAATTCTATTTCAAGACTAGTTTACTAATCATTACAACATGATGGGACACCTTTCCTGTAAAGAAAGTAACGCTATTTACAAATTCTATTTCAAGACTAGTTTACTAATCATTACAACATGATGGGACACCTTTCCTGTAAAGAAAGTAACGCTATTTACAAATTCTATTTCAAGACTAGTTTACTAATCATTACAACATGATGGGACACCTTTCCTGTAAAGAAAGTAACGCTATTTACAAATTCTATTTCAAGACTAGTTTACTAATCATTACAACATGATGGGACACCTTTCCTGTAAAGAAAGTAACGCTATTTACAAATTCTATTTCAAGACTAGTTTACTAATCATTACAACATGATGGGACACCTTTCCTGTAAAGAAAGTAACGCTATTTACAAATTCTATTTCAAGACTAGTTTACTAATCATTACAACATGATGGGACACCTTTCCTGTAAAGAAAGTAACGCTATTTACAAATTCTATTTCAAGACTAGTTTACTAATCATTACAACATGATGGGACACCTTTCCTCTAAAGAAAGTAACGCTATTTACAAATTCTATTTCAAGACTAGTTTACTAATCATTACAACATGATGGGACACCTTTCCTGTAAAGAAAGTAACGCTATTTACAAATTCTATTTCAAGACTAGTTTACTAATCATTACAACATGATGGGACACCTTTCCTGTAAAGAAAGTAACGCTATTTACAAATTCTATTTCAAGACTAGTTTACTAATCATTACAACATGATGGGACACCTTTCCTGTAAAGAAAGTAACGCTATTTACAAATTCTATTTCAAGACTAGTTTACTAATCATTACAACATGATGGGACACCTTTCCTGTAAAGAAAGTAACGCTATTTACAAATTCTATTTCAAGACTAGTTTACTAATCATTACAACATGATGGGACACCTTTCCTGTAAAGAAAGTAACGCTATTTACAAATTCTATTTCAAGACTAGTTTACTAATCATTACAACATGATGGGACACCTTTCCTGTAAAGAAAGTAACGCTATTTACAAATTCTATTTCAAGACTAGTTTACTAATCATTACAACATGATGGGACACCTTTCCTGTAAAGAAAGTAACGCTATTTACAAATTCTATTTCAAGACTAGTTTACTAATCATTACAACATGATGGGACACCTTTCCTGTAAAGAAAGTAACGCTATTTACAAATTCTATTTCAAGACTAGTTTACTAATCATTACAACATGATGGGACACCTTTCCTGTAAAGAAAGTAACGCTATTTACAAATTCTATTTCAAGACTAGTTTACTAATCATTACAACATGATGGGACACCTTTCCTCTAAAGAAAGTAACGCTATTTACAAATTCTATTTCAAGACTAGTTTACTAATCATTACAACATGATGGGACACCTTTCCTGTAAAGAAAGTAACGCTATTTACAAATTCTATTTCAAGACTAGTTTACTAATCATTACAACATGATGGGACACCTTTCCTCTAAAGAAAGTAACGCTATTTACAAATTCTATTTCAAGACTAGTTTACTAATCATTACAACATGATGGGACACCTTTCCTGTAAAGAAAGTAACGCTATTTACAAATTCTATTTCAAGACTAGTTTACTAATCATTACAACATGATGGGACACCTTTCCTGTAAAGAAAGTAACGCTATTTACAAATTCTATTTCAAGACTAGTTTACTAATCATTACAACATGATGGGACACCTTTCCTGTAAAGAAAGTAACGCTATTTACAAATTCTATTTCAAGACTAGTTTACTAATCATTACAACATGATGGGACACCTTTCCTGTAAAGAAAGTAACGCTATTTACAAATTCTATTTCAAGACTCGAAAGTAACGCTATTTACAAATTCTATTTCAAGACTAGTTTACTAATCATTACAACATGATGGGACACCTTTCCTGTAAAGAAAGTAACGCTATTTACAAATTCTATTTCAAGACTAGTTTACTAATCATTACAACATGATGGGACACCTTTCCTGTAAAGAAAGTAACGCTATTTACAAATTCTATTTCAAGACTAGTTTACTAATCATTACAACATGATGGGACACCTTTCCTCTAAAGAAAGTAACGCTATTTACAAATTCTATTTCAAGACTAGTTTACTAATCATTACAACATGATGGGACACCTTTCCTCTAAAGAAAGTAACGCTATTTACAAATTCTATTTCAAGACTAGTTTACTAATCATTACAACATGATGGGACACCTTTCCTGTAAAGAAAGTAACGCTATTTACAAATTCTATTTCAAGACTAGTTTACTAATCATTACAACATGATGGGACACCTTTCCTGTAAAGAAAGTAACGCTATTTACAAATTCTATTTCAAGACTAGTTTACTAATCATTACAACATGATGGGACACCTTTCCTGTAAAGAAAGTAACGCTATTTACAAATTCTATTTCAAGACTAGTTTACTAATCATTACAACATGATGGGACACCTTTCCTGTAAAGAAAGTAACGCTATTTACAAATTCTATTTCAAGACTAGTTTACTAATCATTACAACATGATGGGACACCTTTCCTGTAAAGAAAGTAACGCTATTTACAAATTCTATTTCAAGACTAGTTTACTAATCATTACAACATGATGGGACACCTTTCCTGTAAAGAAAGTAACGCTATTTACAAATTCTATTTCAAGACTAGTTTACTAATCATTACAACATGATGGGACCTTTCCTCTAAAGAAAGTAACGCTATTTACAAATTCTATTTCAAGACTAGTTTACTAATCATTACAACATGATGGGACACCTTTCCTGTAAAGAAAGTAACGCTATTTACAAATTCTATTTCAAGACTAGTTTACTAATCATTACAACATGATGGGACACCTTTCCTGTAAAGAAAGTAACGCTATTTACAAATTCTATTTCAAGACTAGTTTACTAATCATTACAACATGATGGACACCTTTCCTCTAAAGAAAGTAACGCTATTTACAAATTCTATTTCAAGACTAGTTTACTAATCATTACAACATGATGGGACACCTTTCCTGTAAAGAAAGTAACGCTATTTACAAATTCTATTTCAAGACTAGTTTACTAATCATTACAACATGATGGGACACCTTTCCTCTAAAGAAAGTAACGCTATTTACAAATTCTATTTCAAGACTAGTTTACTAATCATTACAACATGATGGGACACCTTTCCTGTAAAGAAAGTAACGCTATTTACAAATTCTATTTCAAGACTAGTTTACTAATCATTACAACATGATGGGACACCTTTCCTGTAAAGAAAGTAACGCTATTTACAAATTCTATTTCAAGACTAGTTTACTAATCATTACAACATGATGGGACACCTTTCCTCTAAAGAAAGTAACGCTATTTACAAATTCTATTTCAAGACTAGTTTACTAATCATTACAACATGATGGGACACCTTTCCTCTAAAGAAAGTAACGCTATTTACAAATTCTATTTCAAGACTAGTTTACTAATCATTACAACATGATGGGACACCTTTCCTGTAAAGAAAGTAACGCTATTTACAAATTCTATTTCAAGACTAGTTTACTAATCATTACAACATGATGGGACACCTTTCCTCTAAAGAAAGTAACGCTATTTACAAATTCTATTTCAAGACTAGTTTACTAATCATTACAACATGATGGGACACCTTTCCTGTAAAGAAAGTAACGCTATTTACAAATTCTATTTCAAGACTAGTTTACTAATCATTACAACATGATGGGACACCTTTCCTGTAAAGAAAGTAACGCTATTTACAAATTCTATTTCAAGACTAGTTTACTAATCATTACAACATGATGGACACCTTTCCTCTAAAGAAAGTAACGCTATTTACAAATTCTATTTCAAGACTAGTTTACTAATCATTACAACATGATGGGACACCTTTCCTCTAAAGAAAGTAACGCTATTTACAAATTCTATTTCAAGACTAGTTTACTAATCATTACAACATGATGGGACACCTTTCCTCTAAAGAAAGTAACGCTATTTACAAATTCTATTTCAAGACTAGTTTACTAATCATTACAACATGATGGGACACCTTTCTGTAAAGAAAGTAACGCTATTTACAAATTCTATTTCAAGACTAGTTTACTAATCATTACAACATGATGGGACACCTTTCCTCTAAAGAAAGTAACGCTATTTACAAATTCTATTTCAAGACTAGTTTACTAATCATTACAACATGATGGGACACCTTTCCTGTAAAGAAAGTAACGCTATTTACAAATTCTATTTCAAGACTAGTTTACTAATCATTACAACATGATGGGACACCTTTCCTGTAAAGAAAGTAACGCTATTTACAAATTCTATTTCAAGACTAGTTTACTAATTATTACAACATGATGGGACGCCTTTCCTCTAAAGAAAGTAACGCTATTTACAAATTCTATTTCAAGACTAGTTTACTAATCATTACAACATGATGGGACACCTTTCCTGTAAAGAAAGTAACGCTATTTACAAATTCTATTTCAAGACTAGTTTACTAATCATTACAACATGATGGGACACCTTTCCTGTAAAGAAAGTAACGCTATTTACAAATTCTATTTCAAGACTAGTTTACTAATCATTACAACATGATGGGACGCCTTTCCTCTAAAGAAAGTAACGCTATTTACAAATTCTATTTCAAGACTAGTTTACTAATCATTACAACATGATGGGACACCTTTCCTGTAAAGAAAGTAACGCTATTTACAAATTCTATTTCAAGACTAGTTTACTAATCATTACAACATGATGGGACACCTTTCCTGTAAAGAAAGTAACGCTATTTACAAATTCTATTTCAAGACTAGTTTACTAATCATTACAACATGATGGGACACCTTTCCTCTAAAGAAAGTAACGCTATTTACAAATTCTATTTCAAGACTAGTTTACTAATCATTACAACATGATGGGACGCCTTTCCTCTAAAGAAAGTAACGCTATTTACAAATTCTATTTCAAGTTTTAAAAAAAAGGAAAGTAGAGATGAAATATTGGATTTTTGATTTTTGATTTTTCTTTAAATTTAAAAAGAATGTTGTTGCTTTAATAGAAAATCTTTAAAATCTAAAAGGATGCAGTAAAATCATACCCATGCATCCCAGTGTTTTTCTTTTTTCTTCCCTCATCATTTGAAGCCAACTCTAAATACATTTCAATAGTTTCTTAGAAATCACTTAGACAGGATAGGTTACAAGGTAGAGGTTAGGCATTTCAGCATCACTGTTCGTTATTGAGTAGAAATAAATCTGCAAGGTTAGTTTACTAACCACTACACCATGTTGGTAAAAACGTTGGTAATCTTCAATTTGTTCCTTGTAAATTCCTACTATAAAATAAACTGAACCCTCATTTTATGTCCGTGTTTTTGCAATAAATGCTTTATTTTTCTTGCCCCCGTTATTTTACAATACTAAATATATTTTCTTTATTTTAATATTCTCGTAAGGAAAATATATTCGGTCTAGTAAAATAACGGGTGCAAGAAAAATAAAAGATTTATTGCAAAAACACGAACATAAAATGAGGGTTCAGTTTATTTCATGGTAGGGATTTACGAGGAACAAGTTAAGGATTACCAAAACGTTTTGGCTTACTTTTACCGTGCTTTTAGACTAATCCTACATATTTCTTTTTCAATAATCAAGGAGATTTTTTTGGGTGTTAATAATCCTGTTTTAAAACTGAATGCTATTTGCAAATTCTATTTCAAGGTCCGGTTTAGCTCAGTCGGTAGAGCGTTCATCTAGAAACCACAAGGTTCCTAGTTCGATAACGGCCCTCGCCAACTCGGCATATGAGTAGCACAGGGAGCTGATGGTAGATGTGGCGCTACACCTCATACGCAAAAACAATCTCCCCCTTATCTAGCGCTAGTGAAAAGGGGATAGACTCCCTTGCTTATTGGCTGATACCGACTTTGTGCCACCCCAACAAATTTTTTTAAATTTTTTTTCAAGTTTTAAAAAAAGAATGTAAAGATGAAATATTTGATAGATTTTTTTTTTTTTTTTTTTTCAAATTTTTAAAAATGTTTTAATATAAAATATTTAAATTTAATTTTTGTGTTAATTGCAGAATTCATCAGCAAATTGTGTGGAGAACCAAAAGAAAAAGCAGTGACCCAGTTGCTGTCTCATCTACCCCTCCTCCGCACGGGCAACGCAGATGCAAAGACCGCTTATCTGAAGATTATCCCTCAAGTTCTTTCCTATTCCATTGACAATGGAGTTCACATTGAAGAAAGCCGTCAGCTTCTCTCATTTTCTCTTATTCATCCTGCCATCACTTGCGAGGAACGATCACAGTTCACCATGTGGTTGGGGTACCTTGAAGAACGTTTCACCTATAGTATATACCATCAAAACAGGCAGAATAATTTCCAATCCCAGTCTTCTTTCTCAAATCGTAGTGGCGAAGAGGGCTTACAGCAACAACAGCAAGGCGTACCAGCACACATGAACCTTGCAAACAGTGGTTGCTTAAATGGCTGGAATGATAGAACTTCAGGAACGGATTCTATTCCAGCCTTGACATTAGATGGCGGCTCCACAGAGCGCCTTATTCCTATTCTTACAAACTATGCAAAACCAGGTGCTAATCGTAGCAACAATGCCACTAGTAGTAATGGTGATCGTGGGGCTCCATCTCATTCTGTTCATGGGAAGTTAGCAGGCCATGTCCCACTGCATGCCACGTCTTCAGCACCGCCAAATACTGGTTCTCTACAAGGTAAAATAGATTTATAAATTTTGCTTTTTTTCTACTTCTGAATATTTGCATGCATGTCATATATATATATATATATATATATATATATATATATATGAGAAGTAAACAAACAATGTGTTTGATATGGCTTTTAGCCGACAATTTTTGGGAGAATATGTGCTTAATTGAAGTCGTACCTAATTTTGAAAATTAATTAATTGATGATTAACAAATTAGGTGGGCATAACCTGTTCAACTGAGTTCAAAACAAACGAAAAATCTGGGAGGGCCAGCTGTTGTAATGGTTAGAGTCCCCGCCTGTCAGCTTGACAGTCAGGGTTTGAATCACACACAAAGCAGTCTTCATGCCTATAGCTTTGTTGATGAGGCCTAATGGGCTGAAATGTACATACAGGGATTGACTTTTTCTCGATTTGTTTAGCCTTACATTTGAACAGGTTATGCCTGCCTAATTCATTAATTATCAATTAATTAATTTTCAAAATTAGGTACAACTTCAATTAAGCACATATTCTCCCAAAAAAAAAAAAAAATATATATATATATATATATATATATATGTATATATATGTATATGTTGGCTGTCAACTCGTGCACGAGTATGACCATTTCCTGTTTTTTTTGTTTTTTTGAGTGCCAATAGCATTTAACACTGTATCCTTGTGTTTTCACAGATGACTCACCAGGCCAGTCCTGGACAGACATACTCTTCCACATAAACTACATACACACACACATATATTAATGTACATATACATAGATGGAAGTAAAATGAGGAAATTAATCCGACAGTATATGGAGAAATGTAGAACAAACACGGGGGATGTTACAATGGATGGAAATTTATTAGTCGTAGTGTTGATGTTTGAACATTTCGGTTTATAAAAGAAAACCTTCTTCAGGGCAATGAAACTAGTCAAGGAGAAAAAATGATTTATGTAGTTAAAAAGATGATGGATGTTTAACCATTCGTTGATTAGTGTTCATAAGTGAATCTATATAATCTATATGGAATACGTCACACCTTTTCAACATCTCCCCGTGGACCAATCATGTCTTGGCTTTTCGACTTGACATGTTCCAATCACATTTTGATTTTCGCTTTCGCATGTACCAATCACATCATTAACATTCAATTATGAACGCTAATCAATGAACGGTAACAAATCTTTTTTACACATTTTCCTTTGTCATTTGTCTTGACACATGAGTAGCACAACTTCTGTAATCTGATCTGTGCAATAAAGTGGGGATCTGGCAACTGGTTTAGCGCTCCACCTCAGCAAAAACAGTCTCCTTGTTCCTATCACATTTTGATTCTCGATTACGCTTGCACCAATCACGTTCTTTAATATTCAATTGTAAACGCTAATCAACGAACGGTAACAAATCTTTTTTTACACATTTTCCTTTGTCATTTGTCTTGACACATGAGTAGCACAACTTCTGTAATCTGATCTGTGCAATAAAGTGGGGATCTGGCAACTGGTTTAGCGCTCCACCTCAGCAAAAACAGTCTCCTTGTTCCTATCACATTTTGATTCTCGATTACGCTTGCACCAATCACGTTCTTTAATATTCAATTGTAAACGCTAATCAACGAACGGTAACAAATCTTTTTTTACACATTTTCCTTTGTCATTTGTCTTGACACATGAGTAGCACAACTTCTGTAATCTGATCTGTGCAATAAAGTGGGATCTGGCAACTGGTTTAGCGCTCCACCTCAGCAAAAACAGTCTCCTTGTTCCTATCACATTTTGATTCTCGATTACGCTTGCACCAATCACGTTCTTTAATATTCAATTGTAAACGCTAATCAACGAACGGTAACAAATCTTTTTTTACACATTTTCCTTTGTCATTTGTCTTGACACATGAGTAGCACAACTTCTGTAATCTGATCTGTGCAATAAAGTGGGGATCTGGCAACTGGTTTAGCGCTCCACCTCAGCAAAAACAGTCTCCTTGTTCCTATCACATTTTGATTCTCGATTACGCTTGCACCAATCACGTTCTTTAATATTCAATTGTAAACGCTAATCAACGAACGGTAACAAATCTTTTTTTACACATTTTCCTTTGTCATTTGTCTTGACACATGAGTAGCACAACTTCTGTAATCTGATCTGTGCAATAAAGTGGGGATCTGGCAACTGGTTTAGCGCTCCACCTCAGCAAAAACAGTCTCCTTGTTCCTATCACATTTTGATTCTCGATTACGCTTGCACCAATCACGTTCTTTAATATTTAATTATAAACGCTAATCAACGAACGGTAACAAATCTTTTTTTAAACATTTTCAAAACTCAACGCATTCAAAACATTCATCATCTTTTCAACTACATAAATCTTTTTTCTCCTTTACTAGTTTCATATTGCCCTGAAGAAGGTTTTTTTATAAACTGAAATGTTTGTACATCGACACTACGACCAATAATAAATTTCCATCCATTGTAACATCCCATGTTCGTTTTACATTTCTCCATATACATAAATGTACATTTCCTGTCAAAATGTCTTCTTTTTAATGTATTTGATTGCTTTTCTGTTGTTGTTGTTGTTGTTGTTGTTGTTGTTATTATTCGCATTATGTATAAGGTTTTATGTGGATGTGTTTGAAGGGGAGAGTTGTTTTTTACTGTTCTTATAAAAGAGAAAGAAAAGTAAAGAAAAACATATTTTCTCTATTCTAGCTTGTTTTCTCAGTCATTATGTAGTAGGCTATCTGATGAGACTAGGCTCATATTGAGTTCTGGTTGAAATAAATTTATTATAGCCAAATGACGGTTTGTTAAGTTATTCTTTCTTTGAAAGTATATATATATATATATATATATATATATATATATATGAAGATAGGAGGGTTGGAGTAAAATCCGACCTCATCCTTACCTCATATATATATATATATATATATATATATATATATACCTGATCTTCCATCTGATGAGACTGGATTTGGGGGAGCTATATCAAATCAACTTAGATTTATATAGGCCCCAATTTTGGTCGAAATAAATTTATTATGGAATTATGGTGTTGAGTTTTTCCTCCCTTTCTAAGATATATATGATGGACTCTCCCGTAGATCGACATATGAGTGTGTTATAAACCGTATTTGCATGCAAGCGTATGGTGATGAGGAAATGAACAAAACACAGATTTTAAGTTTTAAAATTGTATTAAGAAAACAACATGAGAACGGTGAAAGGATAGAAAGAGAATTACAGGATAAATTTGGTTATAGTTATGGGTGGATATTGAGTCCGTAAAATGTCCAGCTTGACTGTGGTATTGGGGTGGTGATGTAGGCAGAATATTGTGTGTGTAGTGGTAGGCGCTGTGTCTGGTAGGCGCTGTGTCTTGAATAAAAGTCAGTGAGTAGTGATGGGTGTTGGTAGGTGAGACGAGTCTTGATTATTTTAGATTCGTTGGCGGTTGCTGAACGAAATAGAATTTCCTTGTTTCACTCGGTATATCTGTTATTGATGTTGTTGTTGTTGTTGTCGTAGGCAGAATATTGTGTATTGGTAGTAAGCGTCTTTGGTTTCTTCGGATGATGTGGAAATGTTCGCGTGTTGACTTGTTGATTTGACTGCCTGGTGAGGTCAGGTTTGGGTAAGTTGGGGGTGTGATCCGCCGCCTTTTGATGTGTCCTTCGTTTTTGCTAGCGCTCGTCGGCCTGCGTTCGTGATGGTGCCTAAAGTTCTGACTGTCGGTGCCTTTCAAAGCTGTTCGTTTTATAGATATCGGCGGTCCCAAGTTGGATCAATTTGAGTTGTTTTCACTTCACCCGGGAATCGCTTTCATTGGATGATATTCGAATTTTATTTACCATTTTTTTTTTTTATTTAATTTTGGGAATTGACTGTCAAAGCGGAACTCCGATTGGAGCCCATGCGCAGATATATGTTGAAATGGTCATTCCGTTTTAGGTAACGATGGAGGGCACTTCCGACTTTATCCGTCCCGTTGGCGAGTGTATGTAGCTTGTATTAGTGAATCGGGAGATTTCGACTTTTGCATATACAACAAGTGTTCATACAATGAACATCGACACAGTGATTTGTTTATAGTGGTGAAGGCTTATGTTGGACCATCCACACTTTTTGGCACAGTCGATAGGAAAAAATTGATGCATCAAGGATATCACAAACCCAATCAACGACCGACCTCAGGAATTTTGAATTCAGAGTTATCCCTCTCCTAGACTGGTTACCTACCCATGGCTGAAGGGCCCAGTCTGCCCTACTATCCAACCCATAGTTGGAGGGAGAATATATGGATTCATACCTTTCCCAAGGGTATTAGCGCTGTGTGAAATGCCAACAGCTTCGTCTAGGAATTGAACTCGAATCAACGAGTCCATTTTCCACGACTCTAACCACTAGCCCACGCGCCTCTCTCTCTCTCTCTCTCTCTCTCTCTCTCTCTCTCTCTCTCTCTCTCTCTCTCAATATATATATATATATATATATATATATATATTATATATATTTGAAAATGAGTTTTTTCTCTTGCTGTAATTTTATTTCTGATTAAGATTCAATCACGTATAGGGCACTCAGTAAATAAAACTAGGAGTATGGGGCACTCAATTTGAAGAAAATCTTGATTGGGCCCATCAGCGTAAGTTGTAAAAATATGAAGACCTACGTGAACAATGCGTCAGAAACGGATGAATAACAAATGTATTTCCCATCGAAGTCAGATGCCGGGGATTTATTACCAACTCAACCTCGGCATTTTTGTCTAAACTTGGACTTTTTCCACCAGACCAGAGGAAATACATAAAAAAGATCCAGGAGAAAGCTCTAACTGCATCAGCGTGGATATGGCAGTCCTATATTGTGACATCAAACCGACAAAGTCTGGTGGTATCGTGAGATACTGCTGGGGCGTTCTGGGTTAGTGGTAATGATGCTTCGGCCCCGAAACCATGCCTGAACCCAAAGTCATCATCTGATGAAGGCTTTGTTGATTGCAATGCTACTGTGTAAATAGCAGTCATTGTAGGAAGATTATTATTATATTATTAAAACAAAAAATAATGAAAGTTAAAACAATATGTAAGGGGGTGACAAGACTTTCGGACCACCCTGTAGATTAATGTACAGCATGGTCGGAAAGTCTTGTCACCCCTACATATTGCTTTTTTTAGAGGTAAAATAATTCCATAACTTATATATTATATTATTAAAACAAAAAATAATGAAAGTTAAAACAATATGTAAGGGGGTGACAAGACTTTCGGACCACCCTGTAGATTAATGTACAGCATGGTCGGAAAGTCTTGTCACCCCTACATATTGCTTTTTTTAGAGGTAAAATAATTCCATAACTTATATATTATATTATTAAAACAAAAAATAATGAAAGTTAAAACAATATGTAAGGGGGTGACAAGACTTTCGGACCACCCTGTAGATTAATGTACAGCATGGTCGGAAAGTCTTGTCACCCCTACATATTGCTTTTTTTAGAGGTAAAATAATTCCATAACTTATATATTATATTATTAAAACAAAAAATAATGAAAGTTAAAACAATATGTAAGGGGGTGACAAGACTTTCGGACCACCCTGTATATTTAAAAAGATAGCCTGCATGAATAAGAAATTTAATTAATTCAAAGTACATAATATAAATAAAGACTCCATTCATTTTAATGACATAGATAATTTGAATGTGTTGAATATTCTTCCTGTTAAACTGAGAAAATAAGGGGAAGTAGAAATTAGCAAGTCTAATTTGAAAAATGTTATGAGAACAAAAAACATTGTATATTTAAAAAAACAAGCTTTTTAGTCTGCTAAACTAACTACTTTAAAGATATTGTCAGAATAATTAATTATATTTGACTTTTATCTAAAGTTAAAAAGATATGTGTCTACACTGAAAAGATAAACAAAATCACGGCCCACTAATATATATACTAGCAATAACAGCTTGTTTTGTAAAATCGTTGGACATAAACAATTTTTCACCTTAATTGGTTAAAGTCACAATTTCCCTGGCATTTCTGATCCAATCTTTAAAATATTTATATGGTTGGAAAGAAAAGAAAATAATCTTTCTAAATAGGTAATTTTTATGTGTTATTATCCATTGAATTAAATTTCACAGTGAGTTAAAATTAATATTTTGTGTTGAAAAGCCGAAAATATAAAATATGACTTTTTTTTTGACTAATTTTTATACCCCACTTTGTTTTTTCAAAATCATAGTAGCTAATCTTTATCAATATTCTTGAAATTTTACACTCACTTAGAAGACACCTGGAAGTACAAATAGGACATTTTTTTGTTTCTAGGTCCTGTGGAAGAGCCAATTTGAAAGCAATTTCTTTAAAAAATATAAGAGAAGCACAAAAAAAAAGCACTATACCAGTAATAGAAGACAGTACGAAAAAAAAGAAAAAAGACCTTGCATTGATCCAGCCACTCTGCAAAGAAACGTTAATGTCTACTATTTAAAATATTAAAGGCAAAAAAAATTCCATGCTGTTATTAGTTAAATTTTATTTTTTAATTATCTTCACTAATATAAATCAAATCTTGCTCAAAAACCAAGCCCTGGTGATATTTAATGTATATATATATATATATATATATATATATATATATATATTATATATATATTTACTTTGTTATTAATTGTTTTATTTTCAAAGTTTCCTCTGGACATACAGATTCACACAACTGCCTTTTATATATGTATAGAATACCAAGCCCTGGTGATGTTTAATGTGTATATATATTTACTTTGTCATTAATCGTTTTGTTTTCAAAGTTTCCTCCGGACATACAGATACACACAACTGCCTTTTATATATGTATAGAATACCAAGCCCTGGTGATATTTAATGTGTATATATATTTACTTTGTCATTAATTGTATTATTTTCAAAGTTTCCTCCGGACATACAGATACACACAACTGCCCTTTATATATGTATAGAATACCAAGCCCTGGTGATATTTAATGTGTATATATATTTACTTTGTCGTCAATTGTTTAATTTTCGAGGTTTCCTCCAGACATACTGATACACATAACTGCCCTTTATATATGTACAGATAGATAAATGGTTGGATACTTTCCAGATAGATAGTATATATTGAACATTTTTGAAAAAACAAATTATGTTATCTAACATCATTTGTTTTTTCAAAAATGTTAAATTTCAAACTGTCGGATTAATTTCCATCTATTTTTCATATTTGTCTAATGAAAAAAACAATATATCTGGATTTTTACACCTCTGAAGGCTTTCATCTACAACACTACGGATTTATCAACACCACAAGTGATTTGAAACTTTACATCTTTCTTCAATTACGCTGTGGACTTGTAAATTACTTTTTTTTAATAGCTGGAATATATCATGAACAATTTTGATACTCATTATACACTTTTATATAATTTTACATCAAACTCTTTTGAGTTTTATTATGAACTATAATGCTTCTGATTTTTAAAAATAAAATTTATTTTATTTTTAACACAGAACACGCATTTAAATAAAAAAATTCCAGCATTGAATAATAGCGTTTTGTTTGTACCCTGTCTTCTAACGGTTATTTTTTCTATCTTTCTCTCATATGTTGCTCTTGAGGATGACCGATCGATTGAAGTGGTCGAAACAGATTTCTGTCAGCAACTATATAACATCATTTGTTTTTCCAAAAATGTTAAATTTCAAACTGTCGGATTAATTTCCATCTATTTTTCATAGTATATATTGTATATTAATAATATATACTTTGCTTTTACTCACTACCAATCATATTATTATTATCATTATTATTGATAATGAATGTAAGCAAAATATTCTCATAGAATGTGACTATTATTTGTATGTTACATTCCTCTTTCAAAATTCTTTCAGTTCTTGTAGACATTTGAGTGAAAAATATTTCTTTATTGTTTTGAGATAAAAAAACAAAACAATATATGCTTATTGGTTTGAATTCAGAGTATTTTTTTCTCCTAGACTGGTTGCCATGTGAAGATTAAAGACACCAGTCTGCACTACTATTTACCCATAGCTAGAGGGAGAATAGTTGGATTCATACCTTTCCCAAGAGTATTGTAGACTAGGGAGATTGTTTTGTTTTTTTGCTGAGGTGGCTCCCAAATGCTGTTTTTCTGCACAGATCAGATTACTCTTTATTCGCTGAGTTGTAGAGGACCTGTAGGAAGATACATTACTAACTGAGTTAAACCGCCCCCCTTCTAAAGTTGTACTTTAGTTGTTTGTTAGGGGTTAGGGGTTAGGGTTAGGGGTTAGTTTAGAGTTGTACTTTATTTACTTTTTGCGAATGTTTATAGTTTAGTGCTTTTTAAAAATTTTGGACCATATGACCATAAGGCACCCCCTTCTGCAATCTTGACTCATGGGGACACTTTTCTCATTTACACCATAAAAATCCAGTTGTTTGTTAGGGGTTAGGGGTAAGGGTTAGGGTTAAGGGTTAGTTTTATAATTTAAAAAAAACCTCTAAGAATCGTCTGTAAACAATAAACTGGATTTTGACAGAGTAAATGGAAAAAATGTCCCCACAAATCAAAATCGCAAAAGGGGTGCCTTAAGGTCATATGGTCCAAAATTTTATCTTAAAAAGAAAAAAAAATTCATAGGGATAAAATTAGTTGACATTAGAATAAATTAATTTTCAAAACTTTGTTGAGTCCAAGTAAAAATGAAACATTGAATTTGTACCTCGGTTGTTCATTTCTTTATCTTTTCCTTCATCTTCACCCTGTGATCTGCTGGAACCGCAAAATCCACCAGTTGAGAAGTTTTTTTTCTTTTTTGTTAATCAACACTAGGTCTGGTCTCCTGGCTGGGATAGGGTGATCAGTCTTTATTTCAAAGTCCCAGAGAATTTCATGCGTTTCATTCTCAAGAACAGATTATGGTTTATGCATATACCATTTTGTTCTATATTCAAAATTTAATTTTTTGCATAATTCCCAGTGGATCACCTTCCTAACCCAGTCGTTCCTAGTTTAGTATTCCCCTTGTGCTAATTTGCTACATTCGCTTAGTACATGGTTTACAGTCTCATCTCTGTCACTGCATAGTCTACATTTACTATTTTGTTGGGTCCTATCAATTTTTGCTTTGATATAGTTTGTTCTCAAGGCATTATTTTTATTCATATTTATTTAGATATTTTATAACAATTAATGGGCGCCCTGTCGTCTGAGGCGTTAGAATGCACTGACTGCACCTCTGCAGAGGGGTAAGATATTATTATTATTATTATTAGTTTTCACACCAGCGTTAGCTAATGGTATTTCACTGGAGTCTGAGTGACAGCAAGTCTCCTCAGGTCTCCAGGACTCTTCTCAGTATTCTAGCCAATTGCAGCAATGCAGTTGTCGGGATGGTCTCAATTCCTCCTCTGATTTCCAGTTCCTCCAGACTTTTTTTGATGATTTATGGTTCAAACACTCCGACATTTAATTTTTAACTTCCATCTCCTCAAGCAATATCTTTCAAAAATTTATTTTTACATTGCCCGGAGGTCGTTTTTTTATTTTGCTAGTTATTATAATTATCATTATGGGAGTTTATGGCAACATTAATGTTATATTGTTCAGGTTAAAAGTGTGGTATGGTTAAAACAAAACCAAAACTAAAAAAAACCTTATTTTTATGATGCAGGTATCATTGGGGATCAAGAAAGGTTTTGGTAAATAGGCCAAAGCTACTGTGTTTATCAAATATGTGCATTTTTATCAGGTGAAGAACATGGTAAAAAATAACCTAAAGTTGATTTTTAAAATTATTTTTTTATACCTTATTTATCCGATGCAGGTATCATTGGGGAACGAGAAAAGATTTTCTTCCTTGTCCTGATGTTTGTGTGTGATCGAGCATTGTCATATGGGGGAAATAGTCGATTGTCAAGTTGGGTCTTACTCGTCAGATTCTTGCTCTGGGCCTTGTTAGGGTCTCAATGTAGGCCTTAGTTTTATAATAATAAAAAAACGATTATTTCCTATAAGTCTAACACGATCAAAGGGGAAGCACTCTTGACTGATAAATTATTTATTTATTTTCCCATTAAACTAACCCTAAATCCTAATCCTAACCCTGTCTTCTTTTTCCCTTGTAGATCAATAAATAAATAAATAATTTATCAGTCAAGAGTGGTTCCCCTTTGATCATGTTAGATTTATAGGAAATAAGCCTAAACCTTAACCCTAACCCTGTCTTCTTTTTTCCTAGTAGATGAATAAATGATTTATCAGTCAAGAGTGGTTCCCCTTTGATCATGTTAGATTTATAGGTTATAACCTTAAAAAAAATCATTATGTGAAATAAAGAAGATGGCATTAGTTTTTGACTCACCTTTGTAGAATTTAAAATTAACAACAGTGATGGTAGGTGTGGCGCTCCACCTCAGACGGCAAAACAATCTCCTTGGTCTAGCGCTAGTGAAAAGGGGGCTTTAGACTCCCTCGCTGACTGGCTGATATCGACTTTAGGCCGCCCCGGCGACTTTACTGGAAAATCATGTGGTACCGAACACAGAATCATACAGTGAATTCAAACATGTTTTCACAACTGTTTGATCTCATTGGGAAAGGTAAGATATTTGGTGAGAAACCCTTTGGGTTCAAATGAATAATGGCATGCTCTGCTGATTGTATTATTTACCACTTATCCCGGTCAGGCACAAGGCCCTATTAATGTGGGATCACCACGAACCGAAGCTCATGGGAGGCGGGTGCAAATAATACGTTCATCCCGTCGGCATTCCTCCTCAGGCACCAGGCAATAAACTCAGCCCTGCCCGTTTAAATCGATGGAGGCAGGTGTTGCCTGAGGGTTGGCCCCCTGGGATCAACGTTGTTAACTTCTGTGGTCCAGGGCCAATGCCACTAGACTCCGGCCAAAGGGTTGAGGCTGATTTCCTCCTTGTGTGTTGTGACATAAAGTGGGTGTTTGGAAATGAGAATAAAGATTTATATATCAAAATGAAATACGTCTCTGTGTTCATAATTGCTGAAGTGAGTTAGTATTATGTTGGTTTGAACAACAACTAACTAAGCACTACTGAACTGGTGCCCAAAGCAGCTGGTATTTATGGCACGCAGGAATACTCCATCCATGCATTCCTTGAGTCCTGATTGGCTTCTTGGTTTCTGTGGTGTTATAGTGTTTGATAGTGTAGCGATTGTCTGCCCGTTTGGTCTGGAAGAGTTACCTTCCCTTGTGTTTCAGGTTTTGACTGTGAGGCGTCCCTGAATATTTAATCAGGGACGCGCCAAATTTGAACCCTCTATTCTCCCTTGACTGCAACCAGCACACAATGTGTTAGACAGTTACGTTTATGCTCTTTAGGTGGGTGGCTTTGCATAATTTGCTTGAAGCATTGTGTTTATATTGGTTTGTTGGTTGGTTTTGAAGGCTATCACAATGCAAGTGTAAAGAAAAATGAAGGAAACTATGGTGTTGTTTGTTAACCTGTGATTTATTCTCAATATTTTGGGATAAAAATCCCTTCTACAGAAGATTACCAGAACTGAAGTTGTTGCTAGTGGCTGTTCATTTGGTTCTGTCTCATGCCTTCCAAACTCTCTGTCTATGTGTGTGTATGTTTGTTCATGTGTGTGTGTCTGTCCTTTTTTTATTTTTTTTTTTTTTTATTATCATTCCAGACCGGGCTCGCCCTCTAAGCATGAATTTTTTTGTTTACCATATTTGAAAATATTACTGGACCGTGTGAAATCCCGTTAGTAATGAATTATTATCAAATGACATATTAAAATTAATGATTGTTGGGACTGAGTTTTTGTTATTCTAACCTATTCCAAAATAAGTGGAAAATGGTTTTGTTTACCATATTTGAAAATATTACTGGACCGTGTGAAATCCCGTTAGTAATGAATTATTATCAAATGACATATTAAAATTAATGATTGTTGGGACTGAGTTTTTGTTATTCTAACCTATTCCAAAATAAGTGGAAAATGGTTTTGTTTACCATATTTGAAAATATTACTGGACCGTGTGAAATCCGTTAGTAATGAATTATTATCAAATGACATATTAAAATTAATGATTGTTGGGACTGAGTTTTTGTTATTCTAACCTATTCCAAAATAAGTGGAAAATGGTTTTGTTTACCATATTTGAAAATATTACTGGACTGCGAAATCTCGTTAGTAATGAATTATTATCAAATGACATATTAAAATTAATGATTGTTGGGACTGAGTTTTTGTTATTCTAACCTATTCCAAAATAAGTGGAAAATGGTTTTGTTTACCATATTTGAAAATATTACTGGACTGCGAAATCTCGTTAGTAATGAATTATTATCAAATGACATATTAAAATTAATGATTGTTGGGACTGAGTTTTTGTTATTCTAACCTATTCCAAAATAAGTGGAAAATGGTTTTGTTTACCATATTTGAAAATATTACTGGACTGCGAAATCTCGTTAGTAATGAATTATTATCAAATGACATATTAAAATTAATGATTGTTGGGACTGAGTTTTTGTTATTCTAACCTATTCCAAAATAAGTGGAAAATGGTTTTGTTTACCATATTTGAAAATATTACTGGACTGCGAAATCTCGTTAGTAATGAATTATTATCAAATGACATATTAAAATTAATGATTGTTGGGACTGAGTTTTTGTTATTCTAACCTATTCCAAAATAAGTGGAAAATGGTTTTGTTTACCATATTTGAAAATATTACTGGACTGCGAAATCTCGTTAGTAATGAATTATTATCAAATGACATATTAAAATTAATGATTGTTGGGACTGAGTTTTTGTTATTCTAACCTATTCCAAAATAAGTGGAAAATGGTTTTGTTTGGACTCATGTCAAAAGAGGCAATGCAGTAGTACCTTGACTTACGACTGCTCCAACTTACGGCTTTTCCGAGTTACGACTTGTAACTCGGTCTATTTTTTGCTTTGTATTGAGAACTAAAATTTCCAGGTACAAGCAAGCTTCAGATAAGCTTATGCTGACAAGTTCACTAAATTAAGTATTCTAAAACTCCTTCAAATAAAATCTGAAAAAAATTTTTTTAAAGATTTCAAAACTAAATAAGTGGAGAGAAAAAAAAATCTTAGATCAAATATTAGTTCCATTTTGGTTGTAAAAAGAAAATTTTCAACTGGTTATGTGTGAAAGGTAAAT
>CM042145.1:96276133-96291294 GCA_023376005.1 Doryteuthis pealeii
GCCCTTTATATATGCATAGATTTCATCCGGACATACGTACACACCAACTGCCCTTTATATATGTATAGATTTGATCCGGACATACATACACACAACTGTTCTTTATATATGTATGGATTTCATCTGGACATACATATGCACAACTTCCCTTTATATATGTATAAATTTCATCCGGACATACGTACACACTAAATGCCCTTTATGTATGTATGGATTTCATCCGGACATACATACACACAATTGCCCTTTATATATGTATCGATTAAAATATATTTGCATGCATTGCGGATAATTTATTGACCAGAGGAGCGGGGGGGGGTGTTTGAGGAAGCAAAAAAGTAAAGCAGAACAGATTGAAAGATGTATAGTGGTTCATCGGGTAACCAAATTATAGTAGTCGTCAATTTACGGTGGTTGTTTTGTGAAGTATATATATATATATATATATATATATATATATATATATATATATATTTAATTATTCAGACTCTTATCTTTAGAGAAAAATTTAAAAAAAACGTATGAGTAAAATATATTTTGTTCAGATTCCATAAAAGGAAATAAGGGGTGGGGGTTAAAAATATTTCCTCTAATATATTTTTAGGAAACAATTATTTTAAAAATAAATTCATCTAAAGGTGAATAAGTATCAACATTTTCATGAAAATTTGACTCTTAATTGATTTTTCATAGAATTTCAACAAAGAATTACCATGATGTAAGCAGTGACATAGTTTTGGTTACAGACAAAAAGAAACCGGGTCTCCATTATTAATAAGATTTGTTTCTTGGTAGTCTGAGAATCATTTATGAAAAAGTTGGTGCAAATTATACAATTATTTGATATTATTATTTTTTTTATCTAAAAAAAATTTTTTGAGGAAAAAAAACAAAACCCCAAATAAACACTTATCAATATATATATATATATATATATATATATGAGAGAGAGAGAGAAATGGATATGAAAACACACAATATGCTGTTAAAGTGAAAATATTTTATATCATATACCTTTTCACTTTAACAGTATATTGTGATTTTTCATATACTTTTATCTATACTTATACCGTCGGATTCATTTCCTTTCTCTTAACATATATATATATATATATATATATATATATATATATATATATATATATATAAAAATCTATTAAATAATCCTTAAATTTAAAAAAAAATTGTTTTAATAAGAAACAAAAAAGAAATGATTATTTATAATCTCTACAATTCTATTAAATATATTCTGGTAATGCTGTGTTATTCTTTGTTCCGATCTTAATTTTCCTTTTTGGATCTGTCGTCTATTCGGCCGTTTTTTCCTCTTTTTTATCTTTTTTATGCATTACTGCACCAAACCACTCCAGACAAACATTATGTATAATTCTGCAGAAGGATGTTATTTGTTGGTTATTTAATACTACCTCTGTCCCATAATAGTGGTTATGTTTCTATATGAATTTCACACACTAAATCTAACAGTTATTATCAGAGAAATAGTATTATTAATAATTCTTTTGTATCTGATCCTTATCAAAGTATTTGAAGGTTTATTTAAACTTGTATTTAAAACCAGCCTAAAAGTAGATATGCTTTATCAGAACTTCTGATATATATATATATATATATATATATATATATATATATATATATATATATGAATATGATATAATGAAAAAACAAAAGATGTTTACAACTGAAATAGGCTCATCAGGAGAGAAGTGTGCAAAACCGTTTCGGGGCCAAATCTCTCGATGGATGGGCCGGTGTTGCTTTTTAAAACCGTCGAGAGATTTGGCCCCGAAACGGTTTTGCACACTTCTCTCCTGATGAGCCTATTTCAGTTGTAAACATCTTTTGTTTTTTCATTATATCATATTCATACTGTCGGATTAATTTCCATTTTATTTTCACACACACATATATATAAGGTATCCAAAACTTGATAGTAAGGGATGATTCCATATGTGATTTCTAAGACACACTGTATTATTATTGTATGATCCAGTATGTATAAATACAGTGAATTGTTAAATCTCTACAGAGAGCTCAAATGATGATAATAATATTATTATAGGAAAAATTAAGGGTCTACCATGGTTTCAATCAAATTGAAATGATTTCATCAGAACCCTCCCCTATGTTTAACAAAGTCGATGTAATTCTTTAGTTAAATATATTTTTCGGATAATAACGGTTGAACACTACGTTATTTTTCTCTCAATGTTAATATTATTATTATTGCTCTATGTTTTTAGTATATTGAGCCCTTTTGGATTATTTATTGATGCCACTGCAACGGAAAAGTTAAAGCGGCAATCGGATACTATATATATATATATAAAGGACATGCCAAAAAAATAATAACGCACTAATGATTTTCCCTTCTGTTACTATATAAATTTTGATTTTTTAAATATCTTCATTATTTTTGGACAAAAGCAAGCTTTTGTGATAGTGAATGTGTATATATATTTACTTCATAGTCAGTTGTCTTATATTCGTAGTTTCCTCCGGACATACATACATACACACAAACTACCCTTTATATATGTATAGATTTCCTCCAGACATACATACACAGCATTACCTTTTATATATGTTAGATTTCCTCCAGACATACATACACACAAACTACTTTTATATGTATAGATTTCCTCCAGACATACATACACAAACTACCTTTATATATGTATAGATTAGATAGACATACATACACACAAACTACCTTTTATATATGATTTCCTCCAGACATACATACACACAAACTACCTTTATATATGTATAGATTTCCTCCAGACATACATACACACAAACTACCTTTATATGTATAGATTTCTCCATGTATAGATTTCCTCCAAGACATACATACACCCCAAACTACCTTTTTTATGCTATAGATTTCCGTTTACCATAATTAATTTTATTAGTGATTTAATGACTAGCTTGTATATTAAATATATTCAATAAAATTTAATTCTGGGAGATTCCTTATTGGCTTTTCAATCATAGGTACCTTGCTTATGAGTGCCACAGCTTATCAGTTTACCATAATTAATTTATTAGTGATTTAATGACTAGCTTGTATATTAATATATTCATAAATTTATTTCTGGGGAGATTCTTATTGCTTTTCAATACATAAGGTACTTGCTTATGAGTGCCACAGCTTATCAGTTTTACCATAATTAATTTTATTATGATTTAATGACTAGCTTGTATATTAAATATATTCATAAATTTAATTCTGGGGTAGATTCTTATTGCTTTTTCAACACATAGGTACCTTTGACTTATGAGTGCCACAGCTTTATTCAGTTTACGCATAATTAATTTATTAGTGATTTAATGACTAGCTTGTATATTAAATATATTTCATAAATTTAATTTCTTGGGGAGATTCTTATTGCTTTTCAAACCACATAGGTCCTTGACTTATTTGAAACAGTCATTCAACAGCTTGCGGCCTGTTCCTACAGACATCATGTTTTAAAGCAATCTAGCAGAATTTGAAGGCTGTTAGCGGCCTTAGGACACGGAATTTCACACAACAGGTGCAAAAAAGAAATCTGTCCAAAAGCGACCGGTACCTTATCAGTTTACCATATTCTGTCTGTTCGGTAAAGATGCCTGCTTCTGTTACCGATTTTAACTATTTACTCACAGAGAATAGGTCGTTAATTAAATAAACGCCCTGCCTCATCGAAAAAAAAACGTGTTGGAATATTTGGATATATATATATATTTACCAACTCCTCCGCACGAGCAGGATACGACTCAATTTCTTAAGCGGAGTTCAACAGGTTTGAACTCAGAGTTTTCCTTCTCCTAGACTGGTTCCCTAGCCAAGGTTAAAGAACCCAGTCTGTCCTGCTATTTACCCATAGCTAGAGGGAGAGTAGGATTCATACCTTTCCCAAGGGTATTAGCACTAAGTGAAATGCAATTACCGCGTCCAGGATTTGAACTCGGGGCGACGAGTCCATTTCCCATGACTTTAACCATTACACCACGCGCTTCTAATATTTGGATATATAAGGTGTCCTGAAATACACCACCTGAATTTATAGACTGGGCGAGGTCACATGGTTTATTCCTCTGCCAATCAACAACCATAATGCGTGGCTGGTTGACTACTTAAGCACTGATACTGAATAGATGTTCATTTGCAATCATTGTCAAAGAAACTTACAATACTATGGAGCACCAAGGATTATGTGCCAATGATTTCCACTGGACAAGCGCTCTTGCTTGAAGCCCTAAAGGATGGCCCATAAAATCGTAACAAAACGTTATGCCAACTCATCTCTTGTTAGCCCCTTCGATACGTTTCTCTTAGCTCCAATTGCAAAGCAAAACCAGCTGCGTCTATCAGTGTGCAGATTCCAGATGCTGCATGGAGAACCTTCCTGCGATGATAACGATAGGAACGGTTGGCGTGAGAGTCAGAGACATTCGTGCTACCAGCACAACTTGAGGATGATGTATGTGAGGGAGTGGATGAGATAGTGGCTGTTAATGTATGACTGTTTATGAGTGAATGTGTATGTGTGTGTATGTGTGTGTGTGGAGTGATTTCGTGTCCGTGAGTCTATGCATCTGAATGGGTCAGTTTGTGTGTGTGAGTCTACCTTGGAGTAATGGCAATGAAGGGGTATTCCACACTCCGCAGAGCTCCAGAATTAGAAAATCACCACTGGATTCAGTTTAGCATCATACGCAGAACACTAAGACTCTCAGCTGCCGTCATCAAGCACATATATGATAAAAAGGGATTGTGTTCGCCATAAGAGCAATAGGCGTCGGACAATCATTAACGTGCTATAGCTTTACATGATCAACCGATTGATGTGTAGATTCAAAGTGATAAATACTTGAAGATAAAACTCCGACAAAGGTTGATAGACAAAATTTATATACAGCACAGAATAAACAGGGTACATAATACATTGAGGTGTACATGAACATACATACATAAGTAATACAAAGTTACATGTAAAAGGATAAACATAAAAGCAATATACATGAGACTAGGAATAGTCCATGCTGTAAGAATCCCTTACAGTAATTTAAGGGGGGGGCAAAGCCCCAACAAGAAGGTGTAGACCAGTGTCTCGTAGCTCGAGCAGTGGCAAAGAGAGGGAGACAAGTTCGAATCAGGCGCTTTAATACACCCGAGGCCCCTAGCGGGAACCAGCGAAACTAAACGGGCAGACAACTCCCCAGGCAAATACGAAAATAACGCCACAGATGGAAGGGTGCCTCTCCGACAGCCTGTCTCGCCAAAATAAAGACCAAAGTGGAATGTTTCAAATCATGGCCTGCTAAGCGACCAGGATTCTGCTTAATCAACAGACCCACGACCAGCAGGTATCCCCATTTTAAGAGGGGGTCTTTCCCCTCTGCAGATATGCAGGCGTGTTCTAAACCGAGGGGTTTGACTGAGTTTGGTGAGGGCAATTTAGTTTTTGATCAGAATGATTTCCAAAGTTTTTCCTTCCTACACGAATCGAACTAGCAATTCAAACGTAATGGATCTGCAAGACTAGTTTGCTGACCATTACACCATACCGACTACCTGCATGTTTGAATTCTCTTAAACTTCACGACCCAATTTTTTGTGTTCGTAAAAAGAACAACCACTCACCCACTTACCTATGCCTGGGCTTTAACACGTCCTATTTTTATTCATATATTTATTTATTTTTATTCTGAACATGTTCTCCTTTCATCATAGTATCACAACAGCCAATCCCAGGTTGCACTGGAAAAGCATGTCGTGTATGCCAGGGAGTCCAGTTCTCTTCAGGATGGTCCTGTTGGAAACATGCTGTCACCACTTGATATTTAATATACTGCGCAAGAGACGCGTGTCGTAGACATGTAGACTGTGGGCATCCGGTTTATATTTAGAATTATATTTATTTAAAAGGTTTGTGATCTACTATTGATCTACTATTCATGGCATGTGATCTACTAGAAAAAAGACAGGATAAGGGTTAGGGTTAGAGTTAGGGTTAGTTTAATGGGAAAATAATAGGTAGTTAATGGGTAGATCACATATTGGAATGTAAACAACTCGGTAGATCACATATTGGATTAGAAACCATTCGGTAGATTCCAACACTGTCCTATTTCATATCCAGCTGATTTTTGATCATTCGAACCGTCTACCTACAATCACCACACACCATCTCCATAACACGCACGACGTTGACCAGTTCTCTTCCTGAAGTCATCTTCCACAGCATCACGCCTTTCTTTGAACCTTTTTTGCCATTCATAAACACGAGTGCGGAATATGGTGTTATCTTCCTACTCTTGCTGATGCATTCCAATCGGATCATATATTTCATTCCAGAAGTGTTGCACGGTGATCATCGTTCATTCCTGAGGGTTCATAGAAAAATCATGTGAAAAAATGCAATGGTTGTAGAAAGATAAGATTACAATTATTTACTCTGAAAGATATCATGTTAGATGATAATATAATCCGCTTATAACTTTTTCGTCAAAACCCCAGAGAGCACGCCCAGTCCCGTTACTTTTCAGACAGATCTAATATATATATATATATATATATATATATATATATATATATATATAAAGAACGTGGGTCAACCATTGACCCCATTGTAATCAGAAAAGAAGTGAGTTTGCAAAGCAAATTAATTTTTTTTTTTAAATAGGGCCGGAGAATTTTTTAAAATGATTATTATCATTTTGTAAGATTTCTAAGAAAGGGAAAGTTCGACCAAATTTAAATTTAAATGGGTCTGATTATTGAAATTCTATTAATAGCCACATTGTTGGGAAGTTAAGTTGTGGGGATGACGGATAATCATTTTTTATGCAATATCAAAACTAATCACAAACAAAACTGTAGTGAAAAAAGCTTAGAAGATAAATTAAAATGTTTTTATACTTCTTCGGTAAATTAACAAAAATCTAAAAAAATACTGTTGACATGTTTTACCATGCCAGAAGTGAAAGCGAAACAGAAGAGTCGGGGACGGTTATTAGCTAAAGAGTTTGGTAAAAAGAGATTTCTCCTGACGGCTGATTTTGGTGGTGGTGGTGGTGGCTCATTGCTCTCATAGATATACTAAGAATTTAACAGCGATGGGGATGAAATATATAGAGGGGATGGAAATTGATAGATAAGAATATACATCAGGGATGCATTGATTTATGGGTTAATTGCAAATTTCTGCTAATCAAAACGATGAAAATTATTTATTTTTCAAACATAATTCAATCCCACAAGTAAGGAATATGTTAGTATTTAATTTTAGTCATTAAACTAAACAGAAAAAAAGATTTAGCAAAACAAAAGTTTGATTCGCTCAGTTTTAGTATAATATATTATATATATATATATATATATATATATATATATATATATATATCAGACTTCAAATTTTAAACAGACCGATAAACAAGGACTATTACTCGCCTTTCTCCTTATTCTGAGATAAACAACATTTTTTATCACCTTCCACATACCAACAAAAGCCCTGAAGATGATCTAATTAATAGATCGAAACACTGCAGCGTCGGCTAATAAACTCACCACTTAACTCATTTAAACCTGTGTTTTTTCATTTTTATTATACTACATACCTTTATTTTTTATTATACTACATACCTTTTATTCATATACATATGTATGTGTGTGTGTGTGTGTGTTCCCCTCCATAATAATTCCTTTACTTATGTATTTATTCAAATGAAGTTGTGATTTACACTACATAGGAAGAACGAACTAAAGACTAGACGTCAGGATTAAACATGTTCCTAAGAAAATAAAAAAAAGTCAAAGTAAAGTCGTCGAGGCGGCCTAATGTCGGTATCAGCCAGTCAGCGAGGGAGTCTATCCCCTTTTCAATATGCTAGACCAAGGAGATTGTTTTGGCATCTGAGGTGGAGCGCCACACCTACCATCAGCTCCTTACTTTACCGCACACATCTCTGTGCTACTCATACGCTGAGTTGGTGAGAGCCGGTTTCGAACTAGGAACCTTGTGATTTCTAGCCGAACGCTCTACCGACTGAGCTAACCAGGCCCATCTAACTTTTCGGTCGGGTTGAGTAATTTGGTCTTGATGGGATCCCTCTTCATCTTAGTTGGAACGCTCTAGTGACTGAGCTAACCCGAGGGAATTGTAATTTTGGACCAAACGATGTACTTATCAATATATACGGTACTTTGATTGCCGAACACTTTATAAATAACCGTAATTATATTAACAAATTCACCGTTGACTTGTTCTCCATTTTGAGCAAGTCGCACTCTTACTTTTTATTGGAGACCCTCTATATTTTGTCAGGGCTGATTTTATTATAGTTAGTGTTGCAGTTTTTTAGAATATAAGGCATGGGGCAAATGGTCACTCCTAAATATAGACTCGTCGACAACCACGTGACCCGAGAAAGATTCCCACTATCCAATCACTGGCAGTGCTGCTGCTGATGTTGGTGTATATATAGAGGTCTGATTCTTAAACTTATGTCATTGCTATTTGGATTATCTTGGACGTCGGACTTACAAAGAATACTATAACACCGGATTCTTATTGGCTTGCTTACTTACTTACTACATCTGGAACTAAGGATGCCGACCAGATACTTAACAGTTAGCCAACGTTAAAACGTTTCGGTTTCTATATTAAATCATCATCGAATAATTTGGAACACAAATTATGATACTTAGTTTTGAAATAGAACGCTATTAACGGCTATCCAATGCTACGTTTTGTCTCTCTTTTCTTTCCGTATTTATATTGCATATAATTAAAAAGAATTAAAACACCACATATCAACGATGTCCTGATGATGGTTTAATATACAAATCAAAACGTTTTAACTTTGTTTGATACTTCTAACGATAATAAAATCATCTTCTGAAAACCTTGTTTATACATATAATATATATATATACAGTATTGAATGATTCACAAAAATTTTTCCTGTACTTTTTATTAATAGATTACCTTAATAAAATTACATTTCAAATGAAAAATAAAAAATTACATTTCTAAAATGAAAATAAAAATTACATTTCTAATGAAAAATAAAATACATTCTAAAATGAAAATAAAATTACATTTCTAAAATGAAAAATAAAAAAATGACATTTCTATAATTGAAAAAAATACTCTAAAATGAAAAATAAAAAATGACATTTCTATAATGAAAAATAAAATTACATTTTCTAAAATGAAAAATAAAAAATGACATTTCTATAATGAAAATAAAATTACATTTCTATAAAAATAAAAAAATTACATTCTATAATGAAAAATAAAATTACATTTCTAAAAATGAAAAATAAAATTACATTTCTATAATGAAAAATAAAATTACATTTCTAAAATGAAAATAAAAAATTACGTTCTTAATGAAAAATAAAAATAAAATTACATTTCTATATTGAAAATAAAATTACATTTCTAAAATGAAAAATAAAAAATTACGTTCTATAATGAAAAATAAAATTACATTTCTATATTGAAAAATAAAATTACATTTCTAAAATGAAAAATAAAAAATTACATTTCTATAATGAAAAATAAAATTACATTTCTATAATGAAAAATAAAAAATGGGAATAAAAATACCCCCCCCCAAATTTTAGCCCTAACCTAAGATATTATATAATATAATAAACTTATAAAGAATGATAAATTATATTATTAATAATATCAATTCAAATAATAATAATAAATATTTTTGGACTATTATTTCATTATTTTGTATCTTTTATGATTATGTGTTGTTTGTTCATACTTTTCATCATCCCTCTATTACAATAATGTTTTTATTATCATGAATACTGTAGTTTATTCCTTTTGCTGGTGATAGACTCATTTTATTAGTCAAATTAGATGACACATTGTTTTGTTTTTCTGATCAAAGTGTATTTTTTTTTATTGCACATTGATTGTTCAGGTGTGATTTAGCTGTGAATTATAGTGATAAAAATGTATCGGTGACTAAGCCCGGTAAAAGAATTTCATCAGAGATACATTCGCAGATCAGAATTCTCAGTGAAGAAGGATACAGTACTCTTGAAATCGAGTCCAAATTGGGGCTAAAACAACCAATAGCGGGCAAGGTCGATGAATGATATCAAAAGGTATAAAAATTATGACTATCACCTGCGGAAGGAATGAACACCGCGTGATGGAAAAGGCGTTTTAAAAATCATGTGAGTCATCCATCTTGCGCCAATAATATATTATATAATATATATATATATATATATATATATATATATATATATAATAGTATATATAAGTTTCATGGTTATGCAATCTCAGATGAGTCAAAATGCGTTGAGATCTTAAAAAACGAGTAGTTTTTTCTAGCGTTAATATTTAAAACGTGAAGCGTTTAAAATCGTGTGAGTCATCCATTCTGGCCAATACTAATATATATATATATATATATATGTATATATATATATAATATATATATATATATATATATATATATATATATATAATTGCCTTCAAGCAAAATATAAATAATAATTTATTCAACAATGCTTTTATAAAAAAAAAAACATCCAAAAATCGTATTCACTTCGCCGAAGAGCTTACGCCGGGTTTGTTTACTACACAATAAACGTTCCACTTACCTACTATGTAGAAGAGGGGCGTGTAGTATCATGACAAGTTAATTTCGCAGGGATTGTTCGCTATGTACCGGGCCCCCGAACGGGTATGGTCTCTGACTGTTGAGGTCCCGGTTTCCGATTCCTGTCGGAGGGGAGTCGTTAGTATACACTGCTGATGAGACTTAATAAAGTCGAAACAGTCGTACGGTGTTCTGCATAACGAGTCATCCTTTGCCGGGATTCACTTGTCAAGTTTATTTTCTATAATTATCGAATTTTATGCGATACATGCATTTAATTGCCTTCAAGCAAAATATAATAATATATATATATATAATATATATATATATATATATATTATATATATATATATGATCCCACCTCCATGGTTGAGCACTGTAGGAGGGACATTAATTGAAATTTCACCGTTTGGTGTAAAGCCGTTACTCGTCTGTCCGCTGTTTACCGTTCTTGAGTTCTCTGGTGATTGTAAAAACATTCCGCGTAGGGATGTACAAATCAATTGTTCATTTCAGACTTACAGCCCCTGACAGTCTCAAGGGTAAGGGACTTGGAAGACGAAAATTCTGTCAGGTTTCGATCCCGGATAGAGGTAGCTGTTAAAAAAGTCGAGCCGCACTGATGAGAAGTAAACTTCGAAACACGTGTCTATGGATGACTGATATATATATATATATATATATATTATATATATATATATGAGTTGTGTATAAAGTCCATGTGCACTTTGAATAATGTATTCATTTAAGTGCACTTTGACTTTGTGGACACACTGTATATCTTATTATAATGGAGATTGTGGGTTTGTCTGTCTGTAACCGAAACTATATTACTATACAAGTCACAATTCCTTTCGTTATTTACATCATATTCTCCATGATTTTATTTTTATTTAAATCTCAATTATTAATAAAATTGTTTTACATTACTTACACTGTTGACCATATATACATACTTATAACATGCAATTGTATTTATATATACAACAAAATAGAGGTTTACAGTATGAATGGGAAGGCTAATTTACATATTGATCTTAAAAAATTGATTTTAATAAATATATGCTTAGTATTATTGATTTCTAATTGTTTGGTTTTTATCTTATTGAATATGAGCAAAAATCTCTTCAATAAATCTTAAAAGAAATCCCTTAACAAGAAGAAATAACTGTAAAATTATTCTTTACTTCCTATTTTAAACTAAACAGTTTAATTAGGAAAATTTACCAATGAAAGACGGGAGTAACGGAAAATGATGGAAGAGTTAGTTTCAAAGTTGTTCTATTTTTCAATCATACCCCCTCTGTTCAAAATCTTTTTATCTACATTCTTATTCAGTTTCATTAGCCTTTCTTATTTAATATAATATTTTATTATAAAATTTAACTAAAATACTTGCACCCGGAGGGTGCATATATTTGCTAGTATTGTTAACGAATATTGTTGACAGTTCAGTGAAATTAGACTCTTACGTTCGTCCTCATCATATTTGTAAATTTCACTCAGGTTTAAAAATAAATACGTCTTCTCCGCGGCGGTCATTTTCAGTTTCAGGCAAATATTCATTTTATTCGTTTTTTTTATGATTATTTTGTGGCTTGCATAGTCGAATGAGTGTAACGAACCTTAATTCTATAATGACAATAATTGAACAATAAACTAATAACACACACACACACACACACACGCGCGCGCACATACACGTACGTACAGGTGCACACACGAAAACACGCACATGCACGCGCCTGCGCACACTAGACACACACACTTAT
The DNA here is from genome assembly GCA_023376005.1 of Doryteuthis pealeii. Classification (NCBI taxonomy): domain Eukaryota; kingdom Metazoa; phylum Mollusca; class Cephalopoda; order Myopsida; family Loliginidae; genus Doryteuthis; species Doryteuthis pealeii. Next base: position 96,288,550 of record CM042145.1, read on the forward strand.
GCAAGGATTGGTTAATGGCTAATTTACAAAAGATGTCTTGTCTGAATTTAGTAAGCACCACTCTCGCGACAGGAAACAGGAAACACAACAAAAAAAACTGTGTTTATCCTTCCAGCGTTCTCAGTCTTCCTTTTCTGTAGACGAAAAATCAAAAATGCTGTACTAGAAGAGTCATCTCCCGTTTTTATCGAAATCGTTGACCTCGCAGCAAGTGATCAACTCACTTCGCTGAAATAATCTCAGGCTTTTGCCAGACATCGCCACGTTTAGCGAAAGAGTACCTACTTTAATTCACTTAGTTTGAACGAATCAACCCTGTTAATAGAATCAACTTTGTATCGTCCTCTGACAAAATATTGTTAATACTAGCCATGTGTCTGACATAATAAAGACATATTCTGATACTTTTTTAAATTGACGTTTCGCTGATAGATAGATAGATAGATAGATAGATAGATGCATATTAGGATAAATAAGTAAGTTAAGTCGTCGGGGTGGCCTAATGTCGGTATAAGCCAACCAGCGAGAGAGTCTATCCTCTTTCCACTAGCGTTAGACCAAGGAGATGGTTTTCCATCTGAGGGATGGGGGGCGCCACACCTACTATCGACTCCTCACTTTACCGCTCAGATCCCTGTGCTACTCATATGCTGAGTTGGCGAGGACCGGTATCGAACGAAGAATTTTGCTATTCCTCGTACAGTACTCTACCGACTGAGCTAAACCGAAGGGAGATTATGTGTTTATCTGTCTGTAACCGAAACCATGTCACACCCAACGTCACAATTCTCCTATTTGTTTACGTTATATTCTTAATGGTTATTATTGAATAATCATTATTTAATCTTAAAGAGCATTAGCATTTTTTTTTATTTACAAGGTTTGCCCCAAAACAGCCCATGTTTAAAATCCTGCAATGTGTGTTATATATCATTAGGAAATAAATGTTTACATAGTATATGGTGCAAATAGTTTCCATACCGATTTTATCAAAATCGTATTTAATAAATCATTACTTGGTGTTATTGATGTTTAATGTTATTTTTTTTAATGATTTGCACACACGTATATAATTTCAAGTATTCCTATCTAATACTAATAATTTATGCACCATTATGTGGTTTCAAATAACTATTTCTATCCAATAAGGATAATCGATTTTTGTACGCAGGTATATAGATCTTAAATTCGTATAGTATACAAATATTTCACTCTCAGTTATATTGTGTTAAGTATTCCTATCTAATACAAATAATTTCACCCCAAAAGGAATTACTGGCAAAGCAGGGTTGCTACTACACTAATCAGAGATCGAGAACTAGAGTCTCCCAACCAGTCTCTTCTCTCTCTCTCTCTCTCTCTCTCTCTCTCTCTCTCTCTCTATCTATCTATCTATCTATCTCTCTCTCACACACGTACATATATATATATATATATATATATATATATATATATATATATATATATCAAGGTCGCGTGGACATGGATTCAATGACACATGGTTACTGATAGGTTCTCGCCTATGCAATCTTCAGACCATTCGATCTGAAGAAAACCTAGCTTAACTTAAATATCAATGATCTCTCCATGATATTGAGCACTCTTTACTTATAAAATATAGCACCCCTATCCTCTACATTATATATATATATATATATATATATATTATATATATATATCAACCTCTCCACACGAGCTCGATGTGATACACTGTCAATCTTTTAACCGGAGTTCAACAGGTTTTGATTCAGAGTTTTCCTTCTCCTATACTGTTTGCCTAATCATGCTAAAGAGTCCAGTCTGTCCTACATTTTACCCAGAGCTGGAATATTTGTATAGTTCCATGTAATTATTATACTAATTTGAAACCAATGTTTGCTCAAAGAGTGTACTCAATAACCCTTCCGCCGTCAAACAGATAACAAAAATAAGTAAAAAAAAAACATTCGAATACCCAACAAGAATGAATAAAACAAAAAAGTCGTCGACATAGCATAACCCGAGGGTTTAGATGCCGTAAAATCCGACAAACAAAGCAAAACGAAACAAGTTGCGACCATCCTTGGTTATGAATAATGTTCTGTCGCACTTCAAGTTTAAGCTGCATATTGGTTAATTTTTTAACCTCTGTAATTCCACAGATTTATCGCGAATTTTGAATTTGCAAAACATATTCACATCAAACGTTTATGTTTAATTGATGTTAGACTGCATAAATTGAGTTGGGATATTTAATAAATGACGCCAACAAAAAGCGACGAACAGAATTTCGCAGAAGAAGAAGAAGAAGAAGAAGAAGAAGAAGAAGAAGAATCGAAGTAATAGTGAAGAAAGAAGAAGAAGAAGAAGAAGAAGAAGAAAGAAGAAAAAAAGAAGAAAGAAGAAGAAGAAGAAGAATCGAAGTAATCAGTGTAAAGAAGAAGAAGAAGAAGAAGAAGAAGAAGAAGAAGAAGAAGAAGAAGAAGAAAGAAGAAGAGAAGAAGAGAATTATTGAGTAATAGTGTAAAAGAAGAAGAAGAAAAGAAGAAGAAGAATCGAAGTAATAGTGTAACGAAGAAGAAGAAGAAGAGAAGAAGGAAGAAGAGAAGAAAGAAGAAGAAGAAGAATCGAATAGTGAAGAAGAAGAAGAAAAAGAAGAAGAGAATTTTTGAGTAATAGTGTAAAAGAAGACGAAGAAGAAGAAGAAGAAGAAGAAGAAAGAGAAGAAGAAGAAGAAGAAGAAGAAGAAGAAGAAGTATAGGTGTA
>CM042145.1:96291394-96303894 GCA_023376005.1 Doryteuthis pealeii
ACGAGTTTAATTAGTTCCGCTCGTATGTCAATTTCTTCGTATATCACATCAATTTTCCCCATTGAAATGAACTGAAATGCTATTAATTCTTTTTGTTGCGTCTTTTTTAAAGAAGAAAAATAACACTGCATTATGTAAAACATAATAAAATAGAATATAATGCATTATATGCTGTGATATGGGTTAATGTTTATTTTTTATAAATAATATTTTTCTTTGGCCTTATAAATTTGGAAAATTATATATATTTACCAACCCCTCCGCACGAGCAGGATGTGACACAAGATCAATTTCTTAGTTTAACAGGTTTGAATTCAGAGTGTTCCTTCTCCTAGACCGGTTGCCTAACCAAGGTTAAAGTGACTAGTCTGCCCTACTATTTATCCATAGCTGGAGGGAGAGTAGGATTCCTACCTTTCCCCACGGTATTAGCGCTAAGTGAAATGCAATTATTTCCACATCCAGGATTTGAACTCGGGGCGACGGCCCATTTCCCATGACTTTAACCATTACACCACGTGCTTCTTTTACCTTCAATTTCCGGAGTTCAACAGCAGAGTAACCTAGCCATGGTTAAGAACCCAGTCTGCCTGCTATTTACCCATATGGTGGAGGGAGAGTAGGATTTATACAAGTGAAATTGTCAGATTTGAACTAAGGCGACGAGTCCATTTAAACCATTACACACGCGCTTCCTAAGATAAAGTGAACATTGTTATAAGTTGATCCAAAGCCTACTCCTAACTAATATTCTAGCTCACAACAGAAAGCAAACAAATAAAAAAAAGTCGATGTTGTGCCCTAAAGTCGGTATCAGCCAGGTAGCGAGAAGTCTATCCCCATTTTACTAGCGTTTTTTAACGTACAACTTTATGGTCCGCCCATTCTGGTGTAGCCATGTGTAGATGTCCACTGGAAAACGTTACTCTTGAATTTTTCCGTACTTCTCCAGCAGGGTCCAGAGTGTCGTCTTTGTCTTATTTGGATGGTTGGTGTGATAGGTTGTAAGTGGCCACACTTTTTATGGCCCGTTGATTTGTTCATGACAGCAAGCAGTAGCATCGTGTAGATTATAGTTTTAGTATCAGATAACCTACAATAGGGTTGGAATATACTAAATACTAAATATGTGTTCATGTACATTGATATAAGTGATAATATAATATCAAGATTTCATTATTTTATATTAAACATCTATATGTGCATTATTCATGTGAGTTAATTTTCTGTCTTTCCTTACCGAATATTCAGTGTTTGTGTATCTCTAGATGCATTCATACATGTATAGGCGACCTGTATTATTATTAATGACGGAGAATAAATTTGTATGTATTTAACGTCGGGAAGGTGCGTGAAACTATTCCACTAATAATATTTAAATGACGAATAAAAATATGACACAGTTTAGGTAGAAAATACGGAGAAATTATAAAACAAATGCATATGATAAAATGGTAACAAATAAATTTATTCGGAGAATAAATTTGCATTAATCAACAAAATTTAATGTTCAAAAGAAATAGCGTAGATATGATGTAGAAAGGTTTGCTATGAAATGTAAAATGTAAAAGTTCGTCACGAAATGTGTAATGTGAAATGTTTGTGTATTCGTCAAAGTTTTTAGTTACAGTCCAAGTGGTGCAGCCATACAATGCACTGGTACGTCAACAGCTAAGTAGAATTATGGCTTGATCATATCGGAGAGATCAGATCAGAATATCTTTTGATATGGTAGCGTTTTTGAAATATGATTTTCAGACATCTTATCAATTTCTAACTTCATGATTTCCGGATAAAAACGAATCCTTTTATTAGAATAAGCAACTATGAATACGTCTAATAAGCACTTACCTACAGAATAAATATATAATATATATATATATATATATATATATATATGTGTGTGTGTGTGTGTGTGTGTGTGTGTGTGTGTTTATTTATTATATATATATATATATATATATATATGTATACATATGTGTATGTATATATGTGTATATGCATGTATATGTATATTGTATGTGTGTATATAAATGTATATATATATATTTGTGTATATATATATATACATATGTGAATAGATATATCTATCATATATATATGCATATATATCTGCGTATGTATATATGTATACATATGTGTATGTATATATGTGTATATGCATGTATATGTATATGAGTATGTGTGTATATAAATGTTTATATATATTGTGTATATTATATATATATATATATATATTATATGTATATACATATGTCAATAGTTTGTCTATCATATATGTATGCATATATATCTGTGTATGTATATATATATATATATATGTGTGTGTGTGTGTGTATATTTATATATGTGTATGTATATATGTATATATATGTATATGTATATATGTGTATATATCTATATATATATGTGTGTGTGTATATGTACATATACGTATATCTATGTGTGTATGCATTTATATATGTGTGTTTATATATAAGGATATATGAGTATATATATGTATGCCTTTGTATATATATATATATATATATATATATATATATATATATATATATATATATTCATATGTGTGTGTGTATATATATATATATATATATATATATATGTATGTATTGTATGTTCATATATGTATGAATGTATATATGTGTATGTATATGTATATATAAAAATATATACATAAATTGTGAGGGACGGAACAAATCTGCAAGAATTATGCAATTGCTATATATGTATATATTTGTATATATGTATACATATATATGTGTATATACATATATATATATATATATATATATATATATATGCGTATATATATGTGTGAGTGTATGTATATATATATATATATATATATATATATATATATGCGTGTATATATGGACATATATGTCTGTGTATGTATGTATAATTCAAAATCTTACGAACAATCTTTTTTAAAATACGATTAATTTTATATTTGGCTAAATATAAAATCTCTATTTACACAGCAAAAAATAAAATAAGATAATAAATAAAACATATATAGCAAAATCCTCAAATAAACAACCATAGTAGAAGTGAGGCCTTGAAAATTTCATAGTCACAATACGCAGACAAAAATACAACTCGGAAGAAAATTTGACATGTGATGAATTTTTGAGATTCATGCCGAAGTGAAAATCGCGGGATGCAATTCCGGTCAATCTGGCAGGTGAGGAATTCGAGATTAAAGTTTGAGGGTTCCTGAATCAAGAAGGATGCAGCTCTTAATATGAACTGAAATAGAATGGCAGAAAAGAAATGAAAAGGGAAATATATATTTATATATATATATATATATATATATATAGAGAGAGAGAGAGAGAGAGAGAGAGAGAGAGAGAGAGAGAGAGACAGACAGACAGACAGAGACAGAGACAGACAGACAGACAGATGCAGAGATAGATGGACAGATAGATGGACAGATATATAAAAAGTATTTGGGGTGGCCTAAAGTCGGTATCAGCCAGACAGAGAGGGATCTATCTCCTTTTTACTTGCGTTAGACTAAGGAGATTGTTTAGGCTTCTGATGCAGAGCTCCACACCTACCACCAGCTCCGTACTTTATCGCATGGATCCCTGTTCTCTTCATACGCTGAGTTGACAATGGGTGGTATCAACCTGGAACGTTGTGGGACCACCTGTTGAACGTAGGTGGTGATCCGTAATGCCACAGTGCAGAACCGTGTTGACTGAGCGTATGTTATCTGGGTACTAAGGGGTCTACAACATGTGATACTCCACTTCGGCCCATATATGGGCTTAACAGGCGATCGGAGAGGTCTCACCCTATTATGCAGCTGATGATGTCAAGCCATAGCAGCTATCTGTTTGTCCCGACGGTATACTTCAAATTGCCCCTATGATAAACATCCACCCACTTTTTTATCATGTAGGTTCTTAAAGTAGGTGACTGTTGGTAAACCACAAGTATTTATTGATACACATGAAATTAATGAAAATTATTTCTTAAATCATATACAAAAAAAGATTTGGCATTAAATGACACACAAGGATATGCCATTAAGCCAAACAACAATGAAGTCAGCACTAAAACACTTGACATATCAGCCTTCTTTGATTGTAACGGTCAAAGTGTAATCTATACATATATAAAGGGCAGTTGTGTGAATCTGTATGTCCGGAGGAAACTTCGAAAATAAAACAATTAATAAAATATACATACACATTAAATATCACCAGGGCTCGGTTTTTTATCAAAATTGTTGTGTGTGTTTTTTTTGTTTGTTTTTTTTTTTTGGGTTTGAAATATTAATTTGAAATTTATCCAAACGCGTCATTTATATTTTATTTAAAAAATATAGTTAATCATTGAATTAAAATTTGTTACTATATCATTATGTGATGTCATTCCCTCTACTCTGACGAAAAGAAAATTTGCTGACCCCCCACTAAGCTGGATTAAATTAAGATCTTTTTTGTGGGGTGATTTTTATGGGTCATCCTGCGAGGATCGAACTCACTATTCAGTAGTAATAGATCTGCAAACGATTATTAAACTATGTTTTTTTTCTCCTCTACCCGGGGTTCGCCGGGTAGCCGCTGCTAGTTAAAACAATAAAGCATATCTCATTGGCATCTGTCATTAATTAAAGAGTCGTGAAATAATGACCGTCTGACAAGAATAAGGATAGTAATGTGGTGGTGTAATGTTTAAGAAACTAGTCTAGCAGAATATTGTTAGAGAGTTTGATTCTCACTAAGCGATCTATAAGTCTGGCATTATGTGACATCTAAGCTCAAATGGCTTTCTCATTAACGTAAATTATCCTCGAAACCCGGCTTTGATAATGAATGCATTAATCAGTAACACTCATGTATCATTATTACTCTTGGAATGGTCAAATAAAAATCAAACCGCCCTAGGGTGTTAGAATGCACCAACTGCAGAGGGTGAGATTCCCCCAAATGGGGCCAGCTGTTGGCCGTGGATGGTGACCCATGATGCTTAAAGATAGAACCCAGGTGGATGAGTAGTTCATGACTTGCAATACTCCACTTTGGCCCTATCTTGGGCTAGACGAGCGGTCGGAGAGGCCCCCGCCGATCAATCGGCTGGTCACGTCCAAGCTCTAGCACCTATATAATTGCCCCAACTCTATTGCTCTTATAGCAAGCCCCAACACTTTTTATCATATGGGTGCTAAAAGGCGGTGAGTGAGGGTCTACCTGTCCTGGGAATGACGTTAAACTCTATCTGATGGTGAGGTTCGAGTTTTGGAGGTTTGGGGAATGTGGAGCACCCCTTCATCACCATTGCTCCCTGGTCCACTCTGACCCGGAGTGGTAGTACCTGTTAGAGTACCATCGATGGGTTAAATAGAAAAATGTATTCATAAGAAAATTGTATTATCCATTAAGAATTGATTTATTTCAAAACTTTATCGGCATTAAATGACCCACTGAGGTTGATATGCCGTAAAACAAACCAAACCAAACTAAAAATCAAAAGGCTTTGATTCAGGGTAAGAGGCTATGGGAAGTCCTCTACAAGAATGTCTTTTCCATTACATAAAACACAGAAATTGATATTCAAATCAACCCTCAAAAAGCAAGTAATCTGACAAAGGGGATTTCTAATTACTCAGTGTCGAGATGATGTTCCTAATATACTACAAAATGTTTTTCATACAATTACTTATGTTTGCGTTTCGAAGGTGTGGCAGTAATATGGCCGTGTTACCATAACAATGCCACTTATCATCATTCCACTGAAACCAAGTTACACCACCTATATATATATATATATATATATATATATATATATATATATGTGTGTGTGTGTGTGTGTGTGTGTGTGTGTGTGTGTGTGTGTATATATGAGGGTAAGTAAACAAACAAATGTGTTTATGTTTTATATGGCTTTAAGCCGACAATTTTTGGAGGATATGTGCTTATTTGAAGTCATACCTAATTTTGAAAATTAATCAGTTAATAATTAATGAATTTAGGCGGCCATATATGTTCAAATGTAAGGCTAAACAAGTCGAGAAAATCTTAATCCCTAAATGTACATTTCGACCTATTAGGTCTCATCAGCAAAGTTATAGACATGGAAGATATATATATATATATATATATATATATATATATATATATATATATATATATATATACGGCTCAGTATTAACCTAAGTGCTTTGGAAAATCTAGCATCAAATCGGAAAAAATGTCGTAAGACATGTTTCGCTAGACTAAAGAGCTTTGAAGAAAATAGTCTGAAGCATCGAGATCAGCTCCGCCTAACTTTAAAACAAAAACATTAGACTCTCGCCTTAGAACATTTCATCTGTCAGTGTGGCTTCAGAGCTCCCAGCAAAGCTGGGCTGCTATCACACTCGAGGAAACACAAAATGTCTTCTTGATAGCGTGCATAACATGGGAGGAAACAAATCACTCACTGCTGACACTCATCTATCGTTGACGATAGGAGAGTCCACCACCACATACATATATATATATATATATATATATATATTATATAGATATAATATAATAAAATAAATATATAAAGCTATTACATATCTATTTATTTGATGGCAATATTACAGTCACAACCTTGGGTTTTATACATGCAAAATCGCATGCATTCATCAGGTGATGCTGATACGAATACAAGGAAAATCGAAAAAATCGAAATGCCCGTAAAAACCTTTTGAATTTTTTGATTTTTTTTCGATTTTCCTTGTATTCGTATCAGCATCACCTGATGAATGCATGCGAATTTGCATGTACGAAACCTAAGGTTGTGACTGTTCTATTTCCATCAAATAAATAGATATGTAATACCTTTATATATTTATTTTATTCCATTATATTATAGCTCTATTCTTTATATCGAGCACTCTCCTAATACTACTGCAATTTGGCGCACCATTCCAGTGAAAGCTGAAGTGTGACTATCCCAGGCTATAGTTATATATATATATATATATATATATATATATATATATATGTATGGGTTTGACGAGTTTAGCTTGGGGAAATTGAGAGAGTGGTTATGTTCTGCGATGTGTGTGAATAATGCGTTTAGTTTAATCCACAGACATCGTGTTTCGATGTATCACATCTCCTCAGTGTGGCAAGAGTTAGCAGACTACTTCCAGCCGGGGGTCGACCGATTTTACATCAGTCAGAGTCGCTAACCCTTCGGTCGTCAGCACCTACAAGCGAGAAGCGGAATTTTAACAGATAAATACATACATTGATATATATGCCAATGACACTAGAGAACTCCTTTCCGCCAATAGCAGAGTCTTTCCTTAAGTGTACACAGTGTCTGTTAGCTACATTCCCTTCCAAATAACTCTTAACTAGATTTGGAGCTTAGATTTTTGTCTCGAGAGTGCTAATCCTCCTTGGGCACGTAACCTTGCAAGCCATTAGTTCTATCAGGACAACACATATATATATATATATATATATATATATATATATATATATATATATATATATATATACTAATCTTATTAGTATCCCTTGCGTTAACAAAATAAAAGAAAATAGTATTTTCTCTATTCTGTTTTTCTCAGTGTTTATGTAAATGCTATCTGAGGAGACTAGACTCATATTGAGTTTCTGTTCGAAATAATTTTTTAATAGCCAGATGACAGTGTATTAAGTTTTTATTTCTTTGAAAGTATATATATATATATATATATATATATATATATATGTGTGTGTGTGTGTGTGTGTGTGTGTGTGTGTGTGTGTAATACTGTAGACGTCAAGGTTGTGGTCTAGAGATATACATAGGCTCGACAATAAAATAATGAGTATATATATATATATACTCATTATTCTATTGTCGAGCCTATGTCTAGAGATATACATATCGACAATAAAATAATGAGTATATATATATATATATATATATATATATATATATATATATATATATATATATAGAGAGAGAGAGAGAGAGAGAGAGAGAGAGTACTACAGTATCAACTACAACCTTTAATTCGGACACATTTGATAAGTCTACAGTATTTTAAAACATTATTTCATTTTAACTCGAACATCCATCATATTTTCATGCATCAAAAACAACCAGTACTTTTCTTCTTTATCTTTTATAATACAAATATGTTAAGCATATCGAGAAATCCTTAAAATAGCAATATATATATATATATATATATATATATAATATATATATATATATATATATGAAAGGGTTTTATAAACTGTTGATATCATTTCCATATATGTATTATATATATATATATGTGTGTGTGTGTGTGTGTGTGTGTGGAAATGATATCAAACGTTTCCTTAATAGGATTAAACCGAAATTGAAAACTCAAACATATATATATTAAGATGTTGCCTATATACATATAAACATCAGTGTACGTACATATTTGTACATATAGGTAGTATACTATAGATAAATATATGAAAAACTTAATTCATTAGAAATTCATCTATTTCAGCTATCTTCGCATCTTCAATTCTGATTTCAAAATTCCATTATGAAATCAGAATTTAATTTTTTTGCGTCTGAGGTGGAGCGCTACATCTACCATTAGCTTCTTATTTTACTGCACAGATCCCTGTGCTACTCATACGCTGAGTTGGCGAGGGCCAGTATAGAACTTGGAAACTTGTGGTTTCTTGCTGAACGCTCTACCGACTGAGCTTACCCGGCCTTGAATAGTATAGATGGATATAATGATTGAGAAAATGACCTCTAAAAACCCACCATGTTTTTTTTTTCTGTCTGTCGTTCTAATCACATGTGTTGAAAAAAGCCATTAAGTAGATATCTAAGTTGGAGAAAATGTTGCTCCACATGACAAATCACACAGAGTGGGGATGATGACAAAGGCGCTTGATTATTGACAATTTCTCGCCTATGCGATTTTCAAACATATATATAAAAATCTATCTATCTATCTATCTATCTATCTCTCCCTTTCTCTTTAATATATATATATATATATATATATATATATATATATATATATATATATGATAAGTTGTAAACAAGGTATGTTTGGAATGGCTTTTTTGCCGACAATTTTTTGGAGAATATGTGCTTAATTGGAGTCGTACCTAATTTTGAAAATTAATTAATTAATAATGAATTAGGCGGGAATGTCTATTTAAATGTATAGCTAAACAAATCGGCCTTCCTATCTATAGCTCTGCTGATGAGGCCTAATAGGCCGAAATGTACATACAGAGATTGATTTTTCTCGATTTGTTTAGCCATACATTTAAATAGGCATTCCCGCCTAATTCATTATTAATTAATTAATTTTCAAAATTAGGTACGACTCCAATTAAGCACAATATATATATATAATATATATATATAGATAGATAGATAGATAGATAGATAGGGTATTATATCTATCTATCTATCTATCTATCCTCCCACTCTCTTTATATATATATATATATATATATATATATATATATAGATAGATAGATAGATAGATAGATAATATAGGGTATTATATCTATTTATCTTTCTATGTCTCTCTCTCTCTTTATATCTAAGTAAAGTAAGTAAATTCGTCGAGGTGGCGTAAAGTCGGTATCAGCCAATCAGCGAGGGAGTCTATCCCCTTTTCCTTAGCGCTAGACCAAGGAGATTGATTTTGTGTCTGATGTCGATCGCCACACCTACCATCAGCTCCTTACGTTACCGCTAAAATCTCTGTGCTATTCATACACTGAGTTGGCGAGGGCCGGTATCGAACTAGGAACCTTGCGATTTCGAGCCGAACGCTCTACCAACTGAGCTAACCCGGCCACTATGAATCCGACGGTATATATAGATAAAATGATAAGAAAAAAAAACACAGATGTTGTCTAATTGAATTTATTTTTACAACTTTGCATTGCTTGCTAATATTGCCAATATTTCGAATTCGATTTTCGATTTTTCAGTAGAAAAAATCTTATCCTAAAACGGTCACAATTGTTTTCCTATTAATATGCTCTGATGAAGATTTTTTTGATGAAATCGAAATATTGACAATATTAGCAAGCAATGTAAAAGTTATAAAAGTAAATTCAATTAAACAACATCTGTGTTTTTTTTTATTATACATATGTTTGAGATTTGGTCTATCAATCATATACCAAGCACACCGGAACACATCACTTTATCCAATCATACATATCCTATGTCTATTGAATTTTCTGGAATTTTTTGCAATTTTTTCGATTTTCCTTGCATTTGTAACATTTTCACCTGAATTGCCTCGCATGAAACCAATATGGTCGTGAATGTTACTTTGTCACCAAATAAATGTAAAACCTTTATATATTTATCATATCATATTATATTATATTATATATATATATATATATAATATGATATAATATAATATGATCCTTATGGTGAAACTCGAGTTGGTTATTACCGTGTACCTTTATAATATATATATATAATATATATATATATATATATATATTATGCTAAAGGCACACGGTAATACCCTACTCGAGTTTCACCATAAGGATCTTCAGGGTTAAATCCACTGGATTAATCAAGATATTGATTAATTGCAGTTGATTGCACGTGTGTATTTTTGCGAAACAAATACACACGTGCAATCAACTGCAAGTGATCAATATCTTGATTAATCCAGTGGATTTAACCCTGAAGATCCTTATAGTGAAACTCGAGTAGGTTATTACCATGTACCTTTATCATAATAAATTTGCTCTACTAACGTATTGAGCACTTTATATTTGTTATATCGCTGCCTTATCATTGTGAATCTTGAATCAACTAACTATTGTAACCTGTTTCACCGGTAAGTCACCTTTTCCACAAATACCATATATATATATATATATATATATATATATATATATATATATATATATATATATATAGAGCGTCATATTTATAAATAAAGAGCGCTCAATGTCATGTATAGAGTATTTATATCTAAGTTATTGGCAGTTTTTCAACTCTGTAATTTAAAAACCATTATTAATAAAAATTGAATTATGAAACCATCGATAATATTCTAAAATGATATAAATAGATATAATATTTTTTCTTCTAAATCTCTTTTTCTAGTACGTTAGGTATATTCAAATATGTTAATTTAAATCTTACAAAATAAACTACTAGCATTATTTAGCGTCACCTTAGAGACAAAACAAAACAATACTTTAGACAAATAATAATAAATATTAACATAATTAAACACCCTTGATAATGGTTCAGAAGAGAACTGGAACTATTTGGTTTCAAATGAAAACTAATTCAGACAATTCATTAATTCCTTTCAAGAGAAAAAATGGATATATATATATATATATATATATATATATATATATATATATATATATATATATATATATATATATATAGTTGTAGAAAAACCACGGTTTCGTGTTCAACGTACACGTTCCACAGGAGAACTAAAAATTGATTGTAGGTAGCTAATTTTATATATGGACAGGAATTATTTCTATTTCTATCTCTGTCATTTTAATTAATATAAACTTAAGCCTTTAAACCTAAAGTGTTCCCTTTGAAATTACAGATTATTTTTCCATACGCTAAAGCATTTATTGCAATTTAATTTTGATATATATATATATATATACTAGCAAATATATGCACCCTCCGGGTGCAAGTTTTTAAGTTTTAATGTAATAGAATATGATATTAAATTAGAAAGACTAACTAAATAAGAATGAAAAAAAAAAAAGATTTGAAACAGAAATAATCGAAAAATAGAACAACTGAAACTTACTCTTCCATCTTTCATTACTAAATTTTTCTAATTTAACTATTTAGTTAAAATGGGAAGTAATGAATAAAATTACAGTTATTTCTTCTTGTAAATAATTTTCTTTTTAAGATTTATCCCCGAGATTTTTGATCATATTCATTAAGATAAAACTAAACAATTAGAAATCAATAATACCAAGCATATATTTATTAAAATTAAATTTTAAATATCAATATGCAAATTAGCCTTCTTGTTCAAACTGTAAACCGCTATTTTGTTGTATATATATATACAATTACATGTTATTAGTACGTAGATATGGTCAACAGTATTAATAATGTGTATCAATTTTATTAATAATTGAAGGTTTAAAAGAATGAAATCATGGAGAATTTTATGTAAATAATTTAGGAAATTGTGACTTGAGTAGTGATATAGTTTCGGTTACAGATAGAAAAACACACAATCTCCATTATAATAAGATATATATATATATATATATATATATATATATATATAGTATCCAATTGTCGCATTAACTTTTCTGTCGCAGTGGTATCAGTAAATAATCCAAAAGTGCTCAATATATTAAAAATACAGAGCAGTAATACTACTACTAATATTATCATTAGAGGAAAAATAAAGGGTCTGCCAAACGGTCTTAATCAAATTGAAATGATTTCTCCAGGACCTTACCTTACGTTAACTAAGTCGATGTAATTCCTTAGTTAAATTTAACTTATTTAAC
>CM042145.1:96311394-96333894 GCA_023376005.1 Doryteuthis pealeii
GTGTATGCGCGTGTATGTGAGAGAGGTTGATAGAGAGAGAGAGAGAGAAGAGAAGAGAGATGAGAAGAGAAGAGAGACTGGTTGGGAGACTCTAGTTCTGGATCTCTGATGAGTGTAGTAGCAACCCTGTCTTGCCATTAATTCCTTTTGGGGTGAAATTATTTGTATTAGATAAGAATACTTGACACAATATAACTGAGTGTGAAATATTTGTATACTATACGAATTTTAGATCTATATAATTGCGTGCAAAAATCGATTATCCTTATTGAATACTTATTTGAAACCACATAATGGTGCATAAATTATTAGTATTATATAGGAATACTTGAAATTATATACGTGTGAGCAAATCATTAAAACAATAACATTAAACATCAATAACACCAAGTAATGATTTATTAAATACAATTTTGATAAAATCGGTATGGAAACTATTCGCACCATATACTATGTAAACATTTATTTCTTAATGATATATAACTCACATTGCAGGATTTTAAACATGGGCTGTTTTGGGGCAAACCGTGTAAATAAAAAAAAATGCTAATGCTCTTTAAGATTAAATAATGATTATTCAATAATAACAATTAAGAATATAACGTAAACAAATAAGAGAATTGTGACGTTGGGTGTGACGTGATTTCGGTTACAGACAGATAGACACATAATCTCTATTCGGTAGAGCACTGTACGAGGAATCGCAAAATTCTTCGTTCGATACCGGTCCTCGCCAACTCAGCATATGAGTAGCACAGGCATCTGAGCGGTAAACTGAGGAGCCGATAGTAGGTATGGCGCCCCCATCCCTCAGATGGAAACTATCTCCTTGGTCTAATGCTAGTGGAAAGAGGATAGACTCACTCGCTGGTTGGCTTATACCGACATTAGGCCACCCCGACGACTTTACTTACTTACTTATCCTAATATGCATCTATCTATCTATCTATCTATCTATCTATCAGCGCGAAACGTCAATTTAAAAAAGTATCAGAATATGTCTATTATCTCAGACACATGGCTTATATAACAATATTTGTCAGAGGACGATACAAAGTTGATTCTATTAACAGGGTTGATTCTTTCAACTAAGTGAATTAAAGTAGGTACTCTTTCGCTAAACGTGGCGATGTCTGGCAAAAGCCTGAGATTATTTCAGCGAAGTGAGTTGATCACTTGCTGCGAGGTCAACGATTTCGATAAAAACGGGAGATGACTCTTCTAGTACAACATTTTATTTTTCGTCTACAGAAAAGGAAGAAGACTGAGAACGCTGGAAGGATAAACACAGTTTTTTTTGTTGTGTTTCCTGTTTCCTGTCGCGAGAGTGGTGCTTACTAAATCAGACAAGACATCTTTGTAAATTAGCCATTAACCAACCTTGCATAAGTGTGTGTGGTCTAGTGTGCGCAGCGCGTGCACATGTGCGTGTTTTCGTGTGTGCACCTGTACGTAATGTATGTGCACGGTGTGTGTGCGCGTGTGTTGTGTTATTAGTTTATTGTTCAATTATTGTCATTATAGAATTAAGGTTCGTTACACTCATTCACTAGCAAGCCACAAAATAATCATAAAAAAACAATGAAATGAATATTTGCCTGAAACTGAAAAGACCGCCCGGAGAAGACGTATTTATTTTTAAACCTGAGTGAAATTTACAAATATGATGAGGACGAACGTAAGAGCTAATTTCACTGAACTTCAACAATATTCGTTAACAAACTAGCAAATATATGCACCCTCCGGGTGCAATATTTAGTTAAATTTTATAATAAAATATATATTAAATAAGAAAGGCTAATGAAACTGAATAAGAAGTAGATAAAAAAGATTTTGAACAGAGGGGGTATGATTGAAAAATAGAACAACTTTGAAACTAACTCTTCCATCATTTTCCGTTACTCCCGTCTTTCATTGGTAAATTTTCCTAATTAAACTGTTTAGTTAAAATAGGAAGTAAGAATAATTACAGTTATTTCCTCTTGTTAAGGGATTTCTTTTAAGATTTATTGAAGAGATTTTTGCTCATATTCAATAAGATAAAACAAACAATTAGAAATCAATAATACTAAGCATATATTTATTAAAATCAATTTTTTAAGATCAATATGTAAATTAGCCTCCCATTCATACTGTAACCTCTATTTTGTATATATAAATACAATTGCATGTTATAAGTATGTATATATGTTCAACAGTGTAATAATGTAAAACAATTTATTAATAATGAGATTTAAAAAAAATAAAATCATGGAGAATATGATGTAAATAACGAAAGGAATTGTGACTTGTATAGTAATATAGTTTCGGTTACAGACAGACAAACCCACAATCTCCATTATAATAAAGATATACAGTGTGTCCACAAAGTCAAAGTGCACTTAAATGAATACATATTCAAAGTGCACATGGACTTTATACACAACTCATATATATATATATATATATATATATATATATATATATATCAGTCATCCATAACACGTGTTTCGAAAGTTTACTTCTCATCAGTGCGGCTCGACTTTTTAACAGCTACCTCTATCCGGGATCGAAAACCTGACAGAATTTTCGTCTTCCTAAGTCCCTTACCCTTGAGACTGTCAGGGGCTGTAAGTCTGAAATGAACAATTATTTATACATCCCTACGCGGAATGTTTTACAATCACCAGAGAACTCAAGAACTGTAAACAGCGGACAGACGAGTAACGGCTTTACACCAAACGGTGAAATTTCAATTTAATGTCCCTCCTACAGTAGCTCAACCATGAGGTGGGATCATATATATATATATATATATAATATATATATATATATATTATATAGTTAATATATATTTATATTTTGCTTGAAGGCAATTATAATGCATGTATCGCATAAAATTCGATAATTATAAAAATAATCTTGACAAAGTGAATCCCGCAAAGGATGACTCGCTATGCAGAACACCGTACAGACTGTTTCGACTTTATTAAGTCTCATCAGCGTGTATACTAACGACTTCCCCTCCGACAGGAATCGAAACCGGGACCTCAACAGTCAGAGACCATACCCGTTCGGCCGCCGGTACATAGCGAACAATCCCTGCGAAATTAACCTTGTCAATAGTACTACACGCCTCTACCATATAGTAAGTGACGTTTATTGAGTAGTAAACAAACCCGGCCGTAAGCTCTTCGCGAAGTGAATACGATTTTGGATTTTTTTTTTTAAAAGCATTGTTGAATAAATTATTATTTATATTTTGCTTGAAGCAATTATATATATATATATATATATATATATATATATATATATATATATATATACATAGTATAGTATTGGCCAGAATGGATGACTCACACGATTTAAACGCTTCACGTTTATATAAACGCTAAAAAACTACTCGTTTTAAGATCTCAACCATTGACTCATCTGAGGATTGCATAACCATGAACTTATATATATATATATATATATATATATATATATATATATATATATATATATATTATTGCCAGAAATGGATGACTCACATGATTTTTAACGCACTTTTCCATCACGCGGTGTTCATTCCTTCCGCAGGTGATAGTCATAATTTTTATACCTTTTGATATCATTCATCGACCTTGCCGCTATTGGTTGTTTTAGCCCCAATGTGGACTCGATTTCAAGAGTACTGTATCTTCTTCACTGAGAAGTCTGATCTGCAAATGTATCTCTGATGAAATTCTTTTACCGGGCCTAGTCACTGATACCGCACTTTTTATCACAATAATTCACAGCTAAATCACACCTGAACAACAATGTGCAATAAAAAAAAATACACTTTGATCAGAAAAAAAAACAATGTTCATCTAATTTGACTAATAAAATGAGCTATCACCAGCAAAAGGAATAAACTACAGTATTCATGATAATAAAAACATTAGTTAATAGAGGGATGATGAAAAGTATGAACAAACAACACAATCATAAAAAAGATACAAAATAATGAAATAATAGCCAAAAATATTATTATTATTATTAAATTGATATTATTTATAATATAATTTATCACTTTATAAGTTTATTAATACTATATAATATCTTTGGTTAGGCTAAAATTTGTGGGATTTTTATTCCCATTTTTTTTCATTAGAAATGTAATTTATTTCATTTATTCATTATAGAAATGTAATTTTATTTTACAATTTTAGAAATGTAATTTATTTTTCAATATAGAAATGTAATTTTATTTTTCATTTAGAAATGTAATTTTATTTTCATTAAGAAATGAAATGTAATTTATTTTTCATTAGAGAAATGTAATTTTTATTTTTCATTTAGAAATGTAATTTTATTCATTTTCATTTTAGAAAGAAATGTAATTTATTTCATTATAGAAATGTCATTTTATTTCATTTTAGAAATGTACATTTAAGAAATGTAATTTTATTAAGAAATGTATTTCATTTAGAAATGAATTTTATTAAGGTAATCTATTAATAAAATACAGGAAAAATTTTGTGAATCATTCAATACTGTATTATATATATTATATGTATAAACAAGGTATTCAGAAGATGATTTTATTATCGTTAGAAGTATCAAACAAAGTTAAAACGTTTTGATTTGTATATTAAACCATCATCAGGACATCGTTGGTATGTGGTGTTTTAATTCTTTTTAATTATATTCAATATAAATACTGAAAGAAAAGAGAGACAAAACGTAGCATTGGATAGCCGTTAATAGCGTTCTATTTCAAAACTAAGTATCATAATTTGTGTTCCAAATTATTCGATGATGATTTAATATAGAAACCGAAACGTTTTAACGTTGGCTAACTGTTAAGTATCTGGTCGGCATCCTTAGTTCCAGATGTAGTAAGTAAGTAAGCAAGCCAATAAGAATCCGGTGTTATAGTATTCTTTGTAAGTCCGACGTCCAAGATAATCCAAATATCAATGACATAAGTTTAAGAATCAGACTCTATATATACACCAACAGCAGCAGCAGCACGCCAGTGATTGACAATAGGAATCTTTCTCGGGTCACGTGGTTGTCGACGAGTCTATATTTTTAGGAGTGACCATTTCCCCATGCCTTATATTCTAAAAAACTGCAACACTAACTATAATAAAATCAGCCCTGACAAATATAGGGGTCTCCAATAAAAGTAAGTGTGCGACTTGCTCAAAATGGAGAACAAGTCAACGGTGAATTTGTTAATATAATTACGGTTATTATTAAAGTGTTCGGCAATCAAAGTACCGTATATATGATAAGTACATCGTTGGTCCAAAATTACAATTCCCTCGGGTTAGCTCAGTCACTAGAGCTTCCAACTAAGATGAAGAGGGATCCATCAAGACCAAATTACTCAACCCGACCGAAAAGTTAGATGGCCTGGTTAGCTCAGTCGGTAGAGCGTTCGGCTAGAAATCACAAGGTTCCTAGTTCGAAACCGGCTCTCACCAACTCAGCGTATGAGTAGCACAGAGATGTGTGCGGTAAAGTAAGGAGCTGATGGTAGGTGTGGCGCTCCACCTCAGACGCCAAAACATCTCCTTGGATCTAGCGACTATTGAAAAGGGATAGACTCCCTCGCTGACTGGCTGATACCGACATTAGGCTGCCCGACGACTTTACTTGACTTTTTTTTATTTTCTTAGGAACATGTTTATCCTGACGTCTAGTCTTTAGTTCGTTCTTCCTATGTAGTGTGAAACACAACTTCATGAATAAATACATAAGTAAAGGAATTATTATGGAGGGAACACACACACACACACACATACATATGTATATGAATAAAAGTATGTAGTATAATAAAAATAAAGGTATGTATATAATAAAAAATTGAAAAACACAGGTTTAAATGAGTTAAGTGGTGAGTTTATTAGCCGACGCTGCAGTGTTTCGATCTATTAAATAGATCATCTTCAGGCTTTTGTTGGTATGTGGAAGGTGATAAAAAATGTTGTTTATCTCAGAATAAGGAGAAAGGCGAGTAATAGTCTTGTTTATCGGTCTGTTTAAATTTGAAGTCTGATATATATATATATATATATAATATATATATATATATATATATATATATACTAAAACTGAGCAATCAAACTTTTGTTTTGCTAAATCTTTTTTGTTTAGTTTAATGACTAAAATTAAATACTAACATATTCCTTACTTGTGGATTGAATTATGTTTGAAAATAAATAATTTTCATCGTTTTGATTAGCAGAAATTTGCAATTAACTCATAAATCAATGCATCCCTGATGTATATTTTTATCTATCAATTTCCACCCCCTCTATATATTTCATCCCTATTGCTGTTAAATTCTTAGTATATCTATGAGAGCAATGAACCACCACCACCACCAAAATCAGCCGTCAGGAGAAATCTCTTTTTACCAAACTCTTTAGCTAATAACCGTCCCCGACTCCTCCGTTTCGCTTTCACTTCTGGCATGGTAACAAATGTCAATAGTGATTTTTAGATTATTGTGAATTTACCGAAGAAGTATAAAAACATTTTAATTTATTTTCAAAACTTTTTTCACTACAGTTTTGTTTGATTAGTTTTGATATTGCATAAAAAATGATTATCCGTCATCCCGACAACTTAACTTCCCAACAATGTGGCTATTAATAGAATTTCAATAATCAGACCCATTTAAATTTAAATTTGGTCGAACTTTCCCTTTCTTAGAAATCTTACAAAATGATAATAATGATTTTAAAAAATTCTCCGGCCCTATTTTAAAAAAAATTAATTTGCTTTGCAAACTCACTTCTTTTCTGATTACAATGGGGCTCAATGGTTGACCCACGTTCTTTATATATATATATATATATTATAATATATAATATATATATATATATATATATATATTAGATCTGTCTGAAAAGTAACGGGACTGGACGTGCTCTCTGGGGTTTAAACGAAAAAGTTATAGGCGGATTATATTATCATCTAACATGATATCTTTCAGAGTAAATAATTGTAATCTTATCTTTCTGCAACCATTGCATTTTTTCACATGATTTTTCTATGAACCCTCAGGAATGAACGATGATCACCGTGCAACGCTTCTGGAATGAAATATATGATCCGATTTGAATGCATCAACAAGAGTAGGAAGATAACACCATATTCCGCACTCGTGTTTATGAATGGCAAAAAAGGTTGAAAGAAAGGCGTGATGCTGTGGAAGATGACTTCAGGAAGAGAACTGGTCAACGTCGTGCGTGTTATGGAGATGGTGTGTGGTGATTGTAGGTAGACGGTTCGAATGATCAAAAGTCAGCTGGATATGAAATAGGACAGTGTTTAAATCTACCGAATGGTTTCTTATCCAATATGTAATCTACCGAGTTGTTTACATTCCAATATGTGATCTACCCATTAACTACCTATTATTTCCCCATTAACCTAACCCTAGACCCTAACCCTAATCCTAATCCTGTCTGTTTTTTCTAATAGATCACATGCCATGAATAGTAGATCAATAGTAGATCACAAACCTTTTAAATAAATATAATTCTAAATATAAACCGGATGCCCACAGACTACATGTCTACGACATGCGTCTCTTGCGCAGTATATTAAATATCAAGTGGTGACAGCATGTTTCCAACAGGACCATCCTGAAGAGAACTGGACTCCCTGGCATACATGACATACTTTTCCAGTGCAACCTGGGATTGGCTGTTGTGATACTATGATGAAAGGAGAACATGTTCAGAATAAAAATAAATAAATATATGAATAAAAATAGAACGTGTTAAAGCCCAGGCATAGGTAAGTGGGTGAGTGGTTGTTGAATTACTTATGATATAAGGCATGGGGCAAATGGTTACTCCTAAATATAGACTCGTTGACTACCACGTGACCTGGGGTAGATTTCTATTGTCCAATCACTGGCACTGCTGCTGCTGCTTCTGCTGTATTAATAGAGCCACAATTCTGAGCTTATTTCATTGACATTTGGATTCTCTTGGACGTAGGACTTACAAAGAACACCGGATTCTTATTGGCTTGCTTACTTACTTATTACATCTGGAACCTAGGATGCCGACCAGATACTTAACACTTTTTACGAACACAAAAGATTGGGTCGTGAAGTTTAAGAGAATTCAAACATGCAGGTAGTCGGTATGGTGTAATGGTCAGCAAACTAGTCTTGCAGATCCATTACGTTTGAATTGCTAGTTCGATTCGTGTAGGCAGGAAAAACTTTGGAAATCATTCTAATCAAAAACTAAATTGCCCTCACCAAACTCAGTCAAACCCCTCGGTTTAGAACACGCCTGCATCTCTGCAGAGGGGAAAGACCCCCTCTTAAAATGGAGATACCTGCTGGTCGTGGGTCTGTTGATTAAGCAGAATCCTGGTCGCTTAGCAGGCCATGATTTGAAACATTCCACTTTGGTCTTTATTTTGGCGAGACGGGCTGTCGGAGAGGCACCCTTCCATCTGTGGCGTTATTTTCGTATTTGCCTGGGGAGTTGTCTGCCCGTTTAGTTTCGCTGGTTCCCGCTAGGGGCCTCGGGTGTATTAAAGCGCCTGATTCGAACTTGTCTCCCTCTCTTTGCCGCTGCTCGAGCTACGAGACACTGGTCTACCCCCTCTTGTTGGGGCTTTGACCCCCCCCCTTAAATTACTGTAAGTGATTCTTACAGCATGGACTATTCCTAGTCTCATGTCTGTTACTTTTATGTTTATCCTTTTACATGTAACTTTGTATTACTTATGTATGTATGTTCATGTACACCTCAATGTATTATGTACCCTGTTTATTCTGTGCTGTATATAAATTTTGTCTATCAACCTTTGTCGGAGTTTTATCTTCAAGTATTATCACTTTGAATCTTAGACATCAATCGGTTGATCATGTAAAGCTATAGCACGTTAATGATTGTCCCGACCCTATTGCTCTTATGGCGAACACAATCCCTTTTTATCATATATGTGCTTGATGACGGCAGCTGAGAGTCTTAGTGTTCTGCGTATGATGCTAAACTGAATCCAGTGGTGATTTTCTAATTCTGGAGCTCTGCGGAGTGTGGAATACCCCTTCATTGCCATTACTCCCAGGTAGACTCACACACACAAACTGACCCATTCAGATGCATAGACTCACGGACACGAAATCACTCCACACACACACATACACACACATACACATTTACTCATAAACAGTCATACATTAACAGCCACTATCTCATCCACTCCCTCACATACATCATCCTCAAGTTGTGCTGGTAGCACGAATGTCTCTGACTCTCACGCCAACCGTTCCTATCGTTATCATCGCAGGAAGGTTCTCCATGCAGCATCTAGAATCTGCACACTGACAGACGCAGCTGGTTTTGCTTTGCAATTGGAGCTAAGAGAAACGTATCGAAGGGGTTAACAAGAGATGAGTTGGCATAACGTTTTGTTAAGATTTTATGGGCCATCCTTTAGGGCTTCAAGCAAGAGCGATTGTCCTGTGGAAATCATTGGCACAGAATCATTGGTGCTCCATAGTATTGTAAGTTTCTTTGACAATGATTGCAAATGAACATCTATTCAGTATCAATGGTTAAGTAGTCAACCAGCCACGCATTATGGCTGTTGATTGGCAGAGGAATAAACCACGTGACCTCGCCCAGTCTATAAATTCAGGTGGTGTATTTCAGGACACCTTATATATCCAAATATTAGAAGCGCGTGGTGTAATGGTTAAAGTCATGGGAAATGGACTCGTCGCCCCGAGTTCAAATCCTGGACGCGGTAATTGCATTTCACTTAGTGCTAATACCCTTGGGAAAGGTATGAATCCTACTCTCTCTCCAGCTATGGGTAAATAGCAGGACAGATTAACCATGGCTAGGTAACCAGTCTAGGAGAAGGAAAACTCTGAATTCAAACCTGTTGAACTCCGCTTAAGAAATTGACCTTGTGTCGTATCCTGCTCGTGCGGAGGAGTTGGTAAATATATATGTATCCAAATATTCCAACACGTCTTTTTTTCCGATGAGGCAGGGCGTTTATTTAATTAACGACTTATTCTCTATGAGTAAATAGTTAAAATCGGTAACAGAAGCAGGCATCTTTACCGAACAGACAGAATATGGTAAACTGATAAGGTACCGGTCGCTTTTGGACAGATTTCTTTTTGCACCTGTTGTGTTGAAATTCCCGTGTCCTAAGGCCGCTAACAGCCTTCAAATTCTGCTAGATTGCTTTAAAACATGATGTCTGTAGGAACAGGCCGCAAGCTGTTGAATGACTGTTTCAAAGAGTTTCCCTTTTACCATCCTTAGGGCCAACATATTTTCCTATTCATTTTCGCCCTTGGTGTGGATCAGAAATTAGTTATTCTTTTTTATTTGATTTAAATAAAGATTAAACAAAGATAAACAACTTTACTAAATATTACTATAGAGCGCTCTAATAGATAATATTGGTTGGTTGGTTGGTTGGTTGGGTGGATGGGTTTACGGTATGTCAACCCTTGGATTATTTTTTTTTTACTCATTTTTAAACACATGCTACACAAAACGTGACCCGTTGGGTAACCAATTCAGCTCTGGTTAGATAATTAAGATTAGGGAAAAGTGAGATTGCAAAGCGAATAAAATAAAATAAAAAAATACGGCCGGGAAAAACATTAAAATTATTTTGAAAGCTAAGAAAGGGAATGCTTGATCTCATTTAAGCTACGGGCTGCTGCATGTGAAATTTAACATAGAAATACATTTCAAATTCTCCCTCCTCCTCTCTCTCTCTCTCTCTCTCTCTCTCTCTCTCTCTCCTCTCTCTCTCTCTCTCTCTCTCTCTCCCTCTCTCCACCCCAGAAAAACTAACATTATATAATGAGAGTTACATAAGAAATTAATAGGCAGAAAGTAAAGTAAGAGATAGGTCAGTTTTTGACTTAGTTGCAAATTACGACTAATTAGAGCCAATTAAAACGGAATGTCTTTCAAATATAATTAATTCCTAAAAGTAAGGAATAATTTGGAATAATTTGGAATAATTTTCATCGAACTAAACAGTAAAAAACAGCCTTTAGGAAACAAATATTTGATCCGCTCAGCTTTAGTCTAATAATAGATTTAAAAGTCATTTTAATCTGTTTAAGTCATGTGACCCTACCAGGTAGGACCACTTAAAAATGTCCATTACCAAATATTGTCCACGCCTTGGCTATATAAACTCTAAATCGTTTTAGCCTTCATTGATTGCAATAATATTCTATTGAACTGAATAAATTTTTTTTTGCAAAATATGAATAATTGTTGCAGATTGACTGTTTGTTTTGCGCGGGAAGTCGAAAAGACAAAGGAAAATTGAACTGAGAAGACAATAGATAGGCGAGACAGAAATCTTAGTATAACAAAAGAGGTGTGACAAAGGACTCATCTGGACAAACGCTAACTTGAACAAGGGAAAGGACTTCCGGTCAAGGAACAAAAGAATGTGTGGGCGGTCGTCGGTACTTAAGCAGACCCGGACAGACCCCACAAGAGAGACCCAGAAAGAGACCCGAAGAGACGGCGAAGAAAGCACAAGGTATCGGACCGTCGATACGGTCGGGCGCTGCTAAGCGAGCAGTGAGGCTCGCCCACCACCTTCCACCACACATAAGTAGTCGTAGTGTCATTTTCCATGCCCGCCACTCACCTACCACACACCGAAGAAAATAAAGAAGAGTCATCTTTTGTATACGCGTATCTGTTGTTATTGAAGTTCAAATGCTGACTACTAGATACATCGTCTAGGGGTCAGGAACGATGTCCGCTGTATACCCGCAACGTATACGAGTCAGAGTAGCGTGAGTTAGAAGAAACAACTATGCAACATAATCAAATAAAAATAAGGTGAATTTTTCCACCTGAGATATTCAATCTATAAGTTTGTAGTTGGTTGGATGGTTGGATGGTTGGATTTTACAGCATGTCTTTTGGTTTCTTTCATGTAGAAGACGTTTTTTGTTTATACATTCTTGTTGGGTATTCAATTTTTTCAACTCATTTTAAAACTATTTTCTTTCATCTATTTAACCCATGAGAACCTAACAGGTACGACCACTCCGGGTCAGATTGGATTTTAAAGTCAATTTTGTTTTACGACAGACGATAATCAAAAGGGAATAGTTTTGACGACCCGCAAAAGAAAAACCTTAAATATTTGAAAAGATTTGAATTTAACAGTCAGAAAATTGGTTTTATTTGAAAGAAAACATTTATCTCAATGTTGACAGTAAAACTATTTTTTATGTCTGTAATCAAAAAAATATGAGATTTCGAAGATCTACTCAATTTTTTTTACGAAAGAGCGTGGCAAAAAGTAATTTTTATACCGCCCTGAGGGTGTTTTTTGTGCTAGTATATATAACGACGATAAACTACACCACGCACCACACTCCGTATAGAGCAACTATTTGTTGTTTTTTTTACAACCAACCCAAATTGAGAGATCCAGAGAATATAAAATATGTCTTTTATTGGATATACTGGTAAAAACTAGGTTGGAACCTATCTCTCGACAAAAGAAATGAAAGATATGATCGCCAAACATAAATCCATCTATGTTTTACATATCTTCTTAGACTCAAACTGATCCCTGCGAACTTGCGTAAATGATGCGATGATTCATCATTTCAAGGCGGATTACCGTTAATCCGTATCTTATGATCTCGTCACTGACACAGAGAATCTCTAATCCGCCATTTATCTTCGACTCATTCTCCATGAATCATAATCTGTCATCTGTAAAATAACATGGCCGAACGTTGATCTCAAATAAAGGACAGGTGACTTTCACTTTTCAGCCGTCATACCTTGTTTTCATTTTCTTCTTCTTTACAAAATATCAAATACAAAAATATATATAAACGTAAAAAAGTTCAATATATATATACATTGATCTCCTCTTGTGATTATATGTGACGTCGATCAATATATATATATATATATATATATTATATATATATATATATATATATATATATATATATATATATATATATATATATATATATATATATATATATATATATAATATAAAGATTTGGGTTATACATATATATATACATATATATATATATATATATATATATATATATATATATATATATATGTGAGAAGAAAATATTCTAAAAATATAACAAACACAGGATGTTATGATTTAGGGGAAGCAATTTTATGTGTCAATACTTAAGCATTTCGGTATATTGTACCATCTTCAGGACACAGTTAAGTAATGTTTATGTGAGGGACACAATGAAATTTTTGCACTTGCATTGATCAAGTCATTGGCTTTCGTAAACAAACGCACATATAAAAATTAACGGTTAATAGCATCATATTCACACATTCACTATAAACTTAACATCTTTCATTTTGTCCCTCACATAAACATTACTTAACAGTGTCCTGAAGATGGTACAATATACCGAAATGCTTTGACACATAAAATTGTTTCCCCCAAATCATAACATCCTGTGTTTGATATATTTAAAAATATTTTCTTTTCATATTGTCGGATTAATTTCCTCACGTCTTTCCATATATATATATATATATATATATATATATATATATATATATATATATATACTAGCAAATATATGCACCCTCCGGGCAAGTATTTAAGTTTTAATGTAATAAAATATTGTATTAATTAGAAAGGCCAATGAAACTAATAAGAATACAGATAAAAATTTGAAACAGAGGGAGTATAATAAAAGATTGAAACAAAGGGAGTATTAAAAAAAATGGAACAACTGAAATTTACTCTTCCATCACTCTCGTCTTTCATTGTTATTTTTTAATTTAAGTATTTAGTTAAAAGAGGAAGTAAAGAATAAAATGACAGTTATTTTTTCTTGTTAATGGATTTCCTTTAAGATTTATTGAAGAGATTTTGGCTTATATTCATTAAAATAAAACCAAACAGTTAGAAATCTAATACTAAGCCCATATTTATAAATTCGATTTTTTAATATTAATATGCAAATTAGCTTTCCCGTTAACACTGTAAAACACTATTTTGCATAGTTAACAGTATTAATAATGTAAGACAATTTTATTAATAATTGAGGTTATATAAAAATAAAATCATGGAGAATGTGATGTCAATAACTAAGAGAATTGTGACTAGAGCAAGAATATAGTTTCGGTTACAGACATACAAACACACAATCTCCATTATAATAAGATATATATATATATATATATATATATATTTATTAAGTATTATAAATAAATTATTTATATATTGATGTCGTCTTGTGATTATATGTGCCGTTGATCACACACACACACTCACACACACGCTCTCTCTCTCTCTCTCACGCACACACACACACACACACACACATATATATATATATATATATATGTACATATAATGATTTACGTATATATGTTTAGAGTATTATAAATACATGAATAAATGGATACCTTGATATGGATATGAATCTATTTCGGTGTTTCATTGCCTCCCCAGTCTGATAATTTACTTATTCGAATACCTTATATTCTGTCTTATTGCTATAATCTTCCTGTTTCACTGATGTTTTTCTTCAAATCCTTCTTCCACGTTTGTTATATACACCAACTAACCGACATGCGCATACTCACAACTTTAATAAATATTAGAGTTTGCGCATTTGGTCATGTTTGTGACAGATTTTAAATTTGATTTCTCTACTTGTGAATAAGCATGTTCTACCTTCATGGATTTTATGTGTTTTATGTTCCGATTGTCGGTGTTTTATATGCGTATTAGGGTTACGTAAATATTCTTATGTTTAAAGTTATTTGCATGTTTACATTTGAATATGTATTTATTTCTTGTATTTAAAAACGCGGAAGGATGAACTTGAATACAAAATCAGTGAAACGGTATGATCATACCCATAATACCGAGTGTGAAGTCAACGAATAAGTAAAAATCAGACTGAGGAGGCAAAGAAAAGTGGAAATAAATTTATAGCTGTACTAAGGTATACATTTATATATATGAATATGTAAATAAATATATTTTATATATATATATATATAAATAAATATATATATATATATATATATATATATATATATATATATATATATATAAACAAAAACGTTGAGAACAAAAAAACTCATACTTAAATTGACCTGATATATAATTGTTGTCCATTATAAAATCGGACTTAAAGAGCCAAAGGTACACAAAATAATGTGTGTGTGTGTGTGTGTGTGTGTGTGTGTGTGTGTGTGTGTGAAATAGTAATTACTTTAAAATATTATGGTTTACTCCCTTGGTTGGTTGGTTGTTTGGTTGGTACCATTTTACGGCATGCCAATCCTTGTTGGACTATTTTATGCAGAAGACATTTTATTTTATATATTTTTGATGAGTATTCAAATTTATAATTTTTTGACTAATTTTTCTATTCAAACCATAGATATGACCTTAATATGTACTACCACTCCGTATTAGAGTGGAACTGGGAGTAATGGCGACGAAGGAATACTCCACACTTCACAGATCTCCAAAATTGGAACTTCACTATTGTACACAGTTTAAAGTTACACAGGACACAACAACAACAGCAACAACAACAACAACAACAATAATAATAATAATAATAATAATAATAATAATAATGAACGACTGGGTTGGGTAGCTGATCCACTGCGAATTATGCAAAAAATTTAATTTTGACCATACAACAAAATGGTACATACATAAACCAGAATCTGTTCTTGAGAACGAAACGCATAAAATTCTCTGATCACCTCATCCCAGCAAGAAGACTAGACCTAGTGTTGATTAACAAAAAAGAAAGAACTTGTCAACTGGTAGATTTTGCAGTTCCAGCAGATCACAGGGTAAAGCTAAAGGAAAATGAAAAAATGGACAAATATCTGGACCTTGCTAGAGAACTGAAAAAGTTATGGAATATGAAAGTGAAAGTGATACCAATTGTAGTTGGTGCACTTGGAACAGTCCCAAAAGGATTGGAAAAGGGTTTGGAAAGTTTGGAAATCAGAGGAAGAATTGAAACCATTCAGAACACTGCACTGCTACAATCTGCCAGAATACTCAGAAGAGTCCTGGAGACCTGAGGAGACTTGCTGTCACTCAGACTCCAGTGAAAGACCATCAGCTAATGCTGATGTGAAAACTCAAAAGGAGTAAAATAATAATAATAATAGTTGTCGTCCCAGTGGATCACAGTGAAGATGAAAGAAAACGAACGGATATACTAATACCGTTGTCATGGCCAGAGAACTGAAAAAAAAAACGGTAGAACCCGAGGGTAAAGGTCGTAGAAATTCTAATTGGTACCCGTGGAACGGTCCCAAAGTTTCTGGAAAAGACGCATTATTGAGGTCGGCTAGAAGACTCAGAAGTGTCCTTTGACCCGAGGACACTCGCCTCTTGGGAAAGACTACTAGCTAAGGCGGATGTGAAAAACTCTCAAGGAGTGAAATCATAATGTTGGGACAAAAACCTCGAGTTGATAGACAACTGAAAGAACAATGGGACATGTAGGTGACGGTGATATCCATGGTAGTAAGAGTGCCTGGAACAGTTCCAGACAATCTGAAAAAGAGATTGGATGAACTAGGGATCGGAATAAGAATCAAGACAATCCAGACAAATTCATTGGTAAAATGCGCTTGGATACTTACAAGAGCCTTATTTGTGCCAACATTTAGCGTGTCTTTGGCAGAAATATCTTGGTTGAGCCCATCCCTAAGCAGGTTTGTTGAGAATTTCAGGATATAAGGTGTGTGCTAGATCCTCGCCTATACTTATAGACTGGGCCAAAATCATGTGATCTAACTCTTGGCCAATCACTGGCAGTACTCTGAGGTTGATACTATACTTAACCACCCCTGGTTCTAGTCTATAAGTATAGGCGAGGATCTAGCACACACCTTATATCCTGAAATTCACCCCCCAATTTCTATATAAGGTGGGCTGTTCCATTCAGAAATATTAAATCATTATTTCATTCAGAAATATTAATTTTTTTTTGTTTTATTTTATTTTGTTACTATTTTTATTAATTAATCCTATTTTTATTAGTAGTTTTATTATTGATATTTTTTTTATTCGTAATCTTATTATTACTAATTCTTTACCTTATCATTACTTTCAATATTATTATTGTTAATATTAGTATGTTACCATCTGGTTTGAGTTTCCCTTCTCTATACCGTTTAGCTCAGTCGGTAGAGTGTTCGACTGGGAACGCCAAGGTTCCTGGTTCGATACCGGCTCTCACCAACTCAGCGAATGTGTAGCACAGGGATCTGAGCGTTAAAGTGAGGAGCTGGTGTTAGGTGAGGGGCTCCGCCTCAGACTACAAATCAATCCCCTTGGTCTAGCACTAGAGGAAAAAGGGATAGATTCCCTCGCTTTCTGGCTGATACTAACTTTAAGCCGCCAGACGACTTTACTTATACCGGTGGCCATACAAAGATACGGGATATATATCCATAGCTGGGGGTAGAATAACATGAATCATACCTTTCCAACGGGTAGGGCGTCCCATGGTGGTGATAGAGAGATTATCAATCATACGGCAGTCTGATCTCACTGATAAGCTAAAGCGGCAATGCTTCCAAGCCGTAGTTGTGTCAGTGTTACTGTACGGCTGCACTACTTGGACTCTAACAAAGCGCCCAGAAAATAAACTGGACGGGATTTGCACAAGAATACTGCGTGTGACCTTGGACAAGTCTCCCCCTATCGCACAAACCATCCGAGTGAGACGAACAAAATATGCTGGACACTGTTGATGAAGCAAGGACAAACATGTAAGTGACGTTCTTCTGTGGATACCAGCTCATACGGACTTCAATTTTGACCGTCCAGCAAATACCTACCCCGTCAAGCTCTGTGCGGATAATCGATTCAGTGCAAGAGGACCTCCAGATGTTTCTGAGCAATAGGGACGGTTGGCAAGAGATTGTGATGGATATCCGTGCTAGTAGCGCGAACTGATGATGATGATACTGTTTCTATTCATATAACACTAATACCCTAATACTACCGACTATTTTCCCTCCAGCTGTGGGTAAATAGTAGGACAGACTGGGCTCGGTAACTTTTGTTAGGTAACCGGTCTAGAAGAAGGAATCTCTGAATTCAAACTTGTTAGACTCTGCTAAAAAATGACCTCGGTTAATATCTGACTTATGTGGTTGGTTGGTTGGTTGTTTTGTTTTAAGGCATATCAAACCTTTCAGGTCATTTAATGCTGAGTCAGGTCAATTTGACATTCGGTTTCTTAGGGTACCTCCTGTTGCTTAAATGGTCACCTATCTAGGTATTGAACAGTTTTTCCGGGAGTTTTTCAAGTCAATGATGGTCTTCAATGAATAACCGCGTTTCTGCATTATTTTAAATTATCAATATTTTGTGTGAGATTCAGAAATAAGGAATTATCAGTATATTTGAACTAAGTCTGTAAATTTAAGTCTGTAGATTGAAGCTGTATTTACCAAGATAGAAATGAACAATGAATGGAACGTTAATTTGTTTCAGAATACAAGTTGTGTCATAAAGTATCGAAATTAAAGCTGTATTTAGCAAGATAGAAATGAAGAATGAATGGAACGATAATGTTTTTCAGAATACAAGGTTTGTCATAAAAGTATCGAGATTGAAGCCGTATTTACCATTATAGAAATGAAGAATGAATGGAACCTTAATTTTTTCAGAGTACAATGTGTGTTTTTCCTCCTGTTGCTTAAATGGTCACCTATCTTAGGTATTGGACAGTTGCTTAACTTTGGAGATCTAGCCGGAACCGGTAGCCTAATACCACATAAAATCAAAAAAGCCTGGTGAAAACCGAAATCAACGATCTTCAAGGCCGGTTCGCTAAGCATTGGTCAACCCGATGTGCCCATAAAGATTATGAAGTTGGGGGAAAGTCGTAAAACAGCAAAAAAGTCTCGGATATAATGCTGGTATTTTGAAAGCAATTAGAGAATAATAATAGCAATTATGAGAGGGAAATAATGACAAGAAAAATGATAATTATCTTGTCGATGATATTAGCGAAAAGCGAAACAGGAAGAGCGTTCACACAAGAAATTGTGGCGGGAGTTTTTTTTTTTTTTTTCTTCGAATATTTTCATTGAATTTTTTACGAGGCTTTTTGACATGATGAATGATTTCACTGCGTGAAAGAGACTTTAGAATAAAGCTTTGTCAATAGTTAATGAAATAAATAAATTGTTCAAGAAATTCAAGAAAAGCCATTACCCCACGGCTTCTATTCTGGCGTTGGTGTGTTGAAACCATGATCACGGTGTATTCGTTAATGGGTTGGAACAAATGCTTATTTGATCAATTGTCATTTACGTATTTATTCGGTTAGAAGTCCAAATATTTGTGCAGTGGGTCGGCGAAATTTTGCAATCGAAAAGCGATGGGCTGTAATGACCCGAATATTTCGTCTTTGCAACTCAAGTCAATGATGGTCTTCAATGAATAACCGCGTTTCTGCATTATTTTAAATTATCAATATTTTTGTGTGAGATTCAGAAATAAGGAATTATCAGTGTCCTTGAACTGAGTATGTAAAGTCCTAACCGCAGAATCACCATATATATATATATATATATATATATATATATTATATATATATATATATATAAGGTGTGTCAAAAAAGTATCAAGATTGAAGCTGTATTTACCAAGATAGAAATGAACAATGAATGGAACGTTAATTTGTTTCAGAATACAAGTGCGTCATAAAGTATCGAAATTAAAGCTGTATTTACCAAGATAGAAATGAAGAATTAATGGAACGATAATATTTTTCAGAATACAAGGTTTGTCATAAAATTGTCGAGATTGAAGCCGTATTTACCATTATAGAAATGAAGAATGAATGGAACCTTAATTTTTTCTGAATAAAAGGTGTGTCAAAAAGTACAAAAAATGTCGATATTTTTTACACACCTTATATATACTAGCAAATATATGCACCCTCCGGGTGCAAGTATTTAAGTTTTAATGTAATAAAATATTGTATTAAATTAGAAAGGCTAATGAAACTAAATAAGAATACAGATAAAAAGATTTGAAACAGAGGGAGTATAATAAAAGATTTGAAACAGAGGGAGTATAATAAAAAAATGGAACAACTGAAACTTACTCTTCCATCACTCTCGTCTTTCATTGTTATTTTTTTAATTTAAGTATTTAGTTATAAGAGGAAGTAAAGAATAAAATGACAGTTATTTTATCTTGTTAATGGATTTCATTTAAGATTCATTGAAGAGATTTTTGCTTATATTCATTAAAATAAAACCAAACAGTTAGAAATCAATAATACTAAGCACATATTTATTAAATTCGATTTTTTATATCAATATGCAAATTAGCCTTCCCGTTCACATTGTAAAGCGCTATTTTGTTGTATATATAAATATAATTGCATGTTGTTCGTATGTAGACATAGTTAACAGTATTAATAATGTAAGACAATTTTTATTAATAATTGAGGTTTAGATAAAAAATAAAATCATGGAGAATGTGATGTCAATAACTAAGAGAATTGTGACTTGAGTAGGAATATGGTTTCGGTTACAGACAGAAAAACCCACAATCTCCATTATAATAAGATATATATATATATATATATATATATATATATGTATATATTGACTATATAGTCAAATTACATATGCACTAACTCGAGTTTGTCCTCGGTGATGGTTTGGTTTGGTTTGGTGTCTTTGATTAATGATATATCAACCTTCGTGATTTATTTAATGTCAACGCTACACTCATAGAACATCAATGGCACTATTTAACCCATAGATTGAAGGATAAGTGTGTTCATACCTTTCCCAATGGTATTAGCCTGAAAGAGAACGTAATAGCACTACTTGAGTTCGAACTCGCTTACTACGATGTCTTCGCCCATTACGTTAGCCGCTACGCCACGGGAACTCCAGCCCTAGAAGTAGAAACACATAAAATTCTCTGGGACTTTTATATACAAGTTATATGGTATCAACGTTTTCAATCTGATACAAATAGTTTGCACACATTAGTGTGGTTTAACTAATTCCTATCTAATACTAATACTTTTCACACAATCATACGGTTTCAAATATTCCTGTGCTGAGTGTTTTTGAGCTTAGTTTGACGCTAAGTTTAGAGATCATATGCGAGATGAATGCAAGGAAAATCTGTTATGAAATTAATATCAAAACATTTGATATTTTGATAAATAATCACAAGAATATCTAAGAAACAAACAAAAATGGTGACAGAACGGAGGAAATCGTAAAAAACATTGAAATCTCTATTTGAAAATAAACTAATTTTTGTCGACATTTGAAGAAAAGGTGTTTTGTAGATCAATGGATTTGGGGTTAATTTTCCTAATCCGTACATTAAAAAAACATGTCACTTGCTCAGTTGTGTCTAAACTACGAGGTATGTCAGAAAAGTTCCAGGACTGTTGTCACAAAAAATTCATTTCAAATCCAAACTACAAACTACAAGTTATCCCCTTCATAGTTAACCCACTGGAGTCAAATGCACTTTCCCATCCTTCTCTGCCACACCTGCATGCACTCCTGGAAGGGTTATTCTGTGATCCTCCGTACCTCTGTCGTCATGACCCTTTTGATTTCATGCACATCCTCAAAATGGGTTCCCTTGATGACCAAAATAAACGTTCCATTCATTCTTGGGGAAGACGAAAAATCACATGGAGCTAGGTCGGGCGAGTGATGTTCTTTGGAGCAGGGACCTCTCGGATGCTCAGGGCAGTGTGGGCAGGTGCGTTGTCATGGTGAAACCCCTACGAGTTGTCCTGCCACATCTCTCGCCTCTTCTCGCGCACTGAACGAAGTAAACGCCGCAGTATCTCTTTGTAGATTTGCTGGTTGATCGTTTGGCCCTGTGGCAGGAATTCGCAGAGAAGGATGCCCCGCAC
The DNA here is from genome assembly GCA_023376005.1 of Doryteuthis pealeii. NCBI lineage: Eukaryota > Metazoa > Mollusca > Cephalopoda > Myopsida > Loliginidae > Doryteuthis > Doryteuthis pealeii. The sequence continues at coordinate 96,333,323 of CM042145.1, forward strand.
ATCGAAGAATGCGATCAATCTTGAACTTTTCTGACATACCTCGGATTACCCGAGGCACACGCGCTGTTATATACCCAGTTCATCTGCTGGGTATATAAATGGGAGAGAGAGAGAGAGAGAGAGAGAGAGAGAGAGAGAGAGAGAGAGAGAGAGAGGGAGAGAGAGAGAGTTCTTATAATGGCATATTTAAGTCTTTTCTAATTGAGATATGAACAGATTAAATATGCTGATACATTTATCTACTGGTAAAAGATGATGCCTAAATTGTCTGTCATTTTATTCATATGATATTGAGCCCCCCTCCAAAAAAAAAACAGGAAAAAAAAACAACAAAAAACAAAACAAAAATCATTTATCTTTGCACATGCTTAACAATTTAAGCCCGATTGACATAATCCCCAAAGAGACTTGCTGACGTCCGTTTTAACCTAACGAACATGGTGGCGGTACTTAATGTAGAATAAAAATGATAGAAAACCCTTGTGTAGCAAGAAAATAACAAATTAGCTATTTTCTTGGCAAAAGTAACAGAATATACTCCCTATATACAAGGTGTGTCATAAAAGTATCGA
>CM042145.1:96341394-96353894 GCA_023376005.1 Doryteuthis pealeii
CGGCTGGTCATGTCAAGCCCTAGCACCTTTATGATTTTCCCAACCTTATTGCCCTCATGGCAAGCCCCAACCCTTTTTATCATATGGATGCTAGAAGGCGGTGGCTGCGGGTCTACATGTCCTGGGAATGACGTTAAACTCTCTGATGGTGAGGTTCCAGTTTTGGAGGTTTGGGGAATGTGGAGCACCCCTTCATCACCATTGCTCCTGGTCCACTCTGACCCGAAGTGGTAGTACCAGTTAGGGTCCCATCTATGGGTTAAATAGAAAAATATATTTATAAAAAAATTGTATTATCCATTAAGAATCGATTTATTTATAAAGTTCTATCGGCATTAAATGACCCTATGAGGTTGATATGCCGTAAAATAAAACAAACCAAACCTATCGTTTCAATGATTTGTGAATTATTGCTGCATAATGGATTATTGGTAATAATAGTCAGGAATTAATCCGGGACAGCGACTCAAGACAACAACAGACACAATAGTTAGAGGCGCATGGTGTAATGGTTACTACCGTAGGAAATGGACACGGTGAGACGTTCAAATCCTGGACAAAGCTGTTTGCATTTCACATAGTGCTAACAATGCTGGGAAAGGTACGAATCTAATTATTCTCCCTCCGGTTATGGGTGAATATTAAGAAAGTTGGGTTCTTTAACCTTAGGCCACCAGTCTAGGAAAGGAAAAAGTTTGAATTCAAACCTGTTAAACTTCACTTAAGAATTTGAACTCGTTTCACATCCTTCTCGTGTGGAGAGCTTGGTAGATACATAGATACAAAGGATTAACCGTATAATCCACTAATCTACAATTAATTACGGTCAAGTCAGGCTGAAAGTACTGGTCCCTCTAGATCAGTGCCGGATCCAACCCGCGAAGGCATTTAATCTGGCCCACCGACGGTACTTGACATTTTTTGTTAAAACGTACGGAACGCGAGACGTTCTAATATCATTTAAATTTAGATATCATATTAAGTTTACTAAATCTTCATAGACTTGACTATTGTAGTTAGGTTACAAAATTTCGTTCGAGTGAGCATTTCAATGTCACTTACGCGATCCCGGATTTTCACTTGTTTGGAACAACTTATGTATGCGAGCAAGCCGTTTCAAAATTGAAATATTTGAAATCAACCCATTGAACGAAATTGACTAATAAACAGTTGAAAGTAATTCTATTGATTGGATGTAGCAATTCCAAACCAAAAATTGACGATATCTTGAAAGGCAAACTTCAGTTTCGCAAATCTCAGTAAACCTTTCTGATAATGTTGCGGTCTTTGATTATGTTTTGAAAATAAATATGTTGGTTATATGTATTTTTATGCATATATGAATATATCAGGGAAAGATAAATTTTATTTTACATCTTTTTCTCAGAGCTTTCGTTCTGGATAGCAAGTATTGAATACAATAATAATGTGTCCCGATCTCGTTATTTTTTCAATTATCCGGCCGAACTAGTCGCCATTTTCTCTGGGCTTCTCTTAAGGATTGGGTTTCTTTCTCTTGATTCTTCTTTGTGCTGGGCTAGTCATTGTTTTTAATATTAAATTAAGAACAAAACATGTTAGTTTCTTAATAAAACGTTATTTTTAGAATCCAGCCCATGATTCCGCCGCAGATGAGTTGCGAACCTAAGAGAGATCCTCCGTCATAGGGAGCCAGCTCGCATGTCTGACTAAACTAAAAGCGCCCAATCGCTCGCTTTCAAGGGGTTAAAGTTATTACCCTTCAACAACTGTCGGGTAACTTTCCATAGGATCTCTTTATTCTAGGACCCTATACACAATTTCTAACTACAGATACGTTCATAATTTATAAGCTGCTCATAAATTATGTAACATCATGCCTCGTTGGGCGTCTCCATTTTTTCTCACATCAATCCTTAACAAATAAAAAGGTATCCTTACACAGAACTAAGTGAGTCCAAATTTGTATAATAACACACTAGGCTTAAAATTCGTTCTGGATAGCAAGTATTGAACACAATAATAATGTGTCCCGCGCTCGTTATTTTTTCAATTATCCGGCACACCATGAAAAAAGTTTGGTGATCCCTGCACTAGATCAACGAAGTTAAGCAGCGATGGGTCTCTTCAATACTTGATTGGATGATCCTTTAAGCAACAGCAAGTACTGTATGCAAACCAAGTCATTTGTTTATGAAAATAATTTGATTCGGTATTAAATTACCCGAAAGAGTCTTTGATATGCCGGACAACAAAACAAACGAAACTGTTTATCTCTCCCTACGTTTTAAAATTGCATCCAAATATTTTACCTCTAGCTATGGGAAATTGTAAGGCAGACTAGGTAATCGCGGTAAGGCAATACGTCTAAGAGAAGGAAAACTGAATTCAAATCTGTTAAAGCCCGCTTAAGAAAGCGACATTGTGTCACATCCTACTCGTGTGGAAGAGGTGGTCAATCTTATTATAATGGAGATTGTGTGTTTTTCTGTCTGTAACCGAAACTATATTACTATACACAAATCACAATTCCCCTCGTTATTTACATCACATTCTCCATGATTTTATTTTTTATTTAAACCTCAATTATCAATAAAACTGTTTTACATCATTAAGACTGTTGACCATATCTACATACACACACACATGCAATTGTATTTATATATACAACAAAATAGCGGATTATAGAGTGAATGGGCAGGCTGATTTGCATATTGATCTTAAAAATTGGATTTTAATAAATATATGCTTAGTATTATTGATTTCTAATTGTTTGGTTTTATCTTAATGAATATGAGCAAAAATCTCGGGGATAAATCTTAAAAGAAATCCATTAACAAGAAAAAATAACTAATATTATTCTTTACTTCCTATTTTAACTAAATAGTTAAATTAGGAAAATTTACCAATGAAAGAGTGGAGTAATGGAAAATGATGGAAGAGTTACTTTCAAAGTTGTTCTATTTTTCAATCATACCCCCTCTGTTCCAAATTTGTTATCTGCATTCTTATTCAGTTTCATTAGCCTTTCTAATTTAATATGATATTTTATTAGATTAAAACTTAAATACATGCACCCGGAGGGTGCATATATTTGCTAGTATATATAATATATGACTTTGAGTAACTAAGCAGTGAAAGGAAAGCAAGAGGTGAATTATTTCAAACGTTTTAAAAGCCAACACAGGTCATCTGGATTTTCATATGCGATGATGTCATCACAGACAGTGCCCAACTGACTCTAGTTTACGAAACCAGAACGAAAATTGATAACTTAAGTTAGCGTAATGATCCTGAATAGGAACTCTCCTGTGTTAGGAGACATTGGAGTTAGGGGTTAGCCTCCTTTAGCCATCTGATGAAATTTAGCCGTTAGAGCATGATAAACAGGACAGTGAACAAGGTTAACGAATTCTCAGCCCATCAAGATAGCTGATAAGAGACTGTTAGGAAACCCCCTCATGGGAAGAAGGACTGTATAATATGAGTATGTATTTACTGACATCTCTCCAAAGTCAGTCAAACATAAGGATCATTATAGGAATCACTCACAAATTGAAGCTCATGCGTGGCTCGTGTTTAAAAATTGCATGAATCCCGTCAAGATTTCTCTTTTGAAGCACCTTAGGTACTGGGCAGAAAATTGTCAGCATAATCTTCTTTACAGACTGCTACATCTGTGTTACGTAGCGGGTGTCGTTCGTTTCACAGTTTCAGTTAGTATTTAACGTAAACAATGTTCAATTCCACTTTACGTACGGCACCCTTCGGTACGGCCAATTTGACCAAGTACACACGCTAATGGCTTTCATTCATGAGTACGATTTCCTTGGCGTTAAACCGTAAACGAAATAAGTGATAACTTCGTTCAATTATCAAAAGTGTAAAATATTACATCTCAGAGTATTTAGCGACATCAGGGCACGGCCTAACTGCCTCTATCACTGAACTGATCGCAGGTGTGTCTACTTCTGGACCAAATCGAATATTCGATTCGTTCTATTCTCACTTGTCAACCAGAGTTCACTAACCTAAAGATCAAAGACTAGATTTATCGTCTGCTTTCTCAACTACTATTCCAAAAGACCACCCAGTAATCTAAGATAATCGGTAGTACATTTTCTAAGTCTGGCACAAGGCCACAAATATAGGTGCTTACATAACATCTGGATTTTTTCTAACCAGAGAGTGTGCGGCTGTTAACCGTCAGGGTGGCTTGAACTCTGTATCAGCTAGACAGCGAGGGAGTCTATGACCGTTTCCCTAGCGCTAGACCAAGGAGATTGTTTTGGTTTCTGGGGTGGAGCGCTACACCTACCATCAGCTTCTCACTTTATCGCACTGATTCCTGTGCTTACTCATACGCTGAGTTGTTGAGGGCCGGTATCGAACTCCTGAACACTTCTGGTTCCTAGTCGGACGCTCTACCGACTGTGCTAAACCGGCCCTTCTGTAATTTACACTTGGTTTGCACTTCTCAACCACCTCAAATTTGATGACAGTAACAGAATAGTGACAAAGCAGCAGCAGCTGCTGCTGCTGATGATGATAATGATGATGAAAGCCCACTGAATATTTTGAAGTATGGAGACCCAGTATTACATTATATACTCATGCACATCAAGTTTCTATACATAAAATGTCAGAATATTATCAAGGTCTTCAATGTGATAATTAACAATGGATGTTAAAGCTAGTTTCCACTGTCTGTACCATTGAATCATTCGAGACTTCTTATTTATTCGTTTTGTCGTTTTTACATATTGATGATGATCACATAAACGGATGATGCAGCTCTCCTTCATGCTTGGCATTTTATAGCATTTGTGTCTGTACGACTGCGTTTAAAGTCGGCATACCACCTCTTAACTGTTTTTTCCGGCGGAGCAGAGTCCGAATAACACTTTGCTTGAACAGTATTTTTCCCATCATAAAGCCATGGTTATCAACACACGAAATTCAGATTTTCCCATTGTTTTGAAAATTTGGAACAGTAAAGTAAAAAGTAAAGTCGTCAGGGTGGCCTAATGTCGGTATCAGCCAGACAGCAACGAAGTCTATCCCCTTTTCACTAGTACTAGACCAAGCAGATTATTTTAGCATCTGAGGTGGAGCGCCACACCTACCATCAGCTCCTCACTTTAGTGCACAGATCCCTGTGCTACTCATACGCTTAGTTGCCGAGGGTCGGTATCGAACCAAGAACCTTGTGATTCCTAGCCGAACGCTCTACCATCTGAGAGCTTCGCTTAAATAACTGTAATTTGTAAACTAATAATCTGATTTGGCTCAAGTTTTGACTCGTGCCATTTGAAGATTAGTACTTTATAAAAATTATATGGATTTTTTATTAGTGGCGCCATCTGAATCTCAGGCCCGGGACTTATGGAGTGATATGTTACTGTTAAGTTTACCAGACTTACTAGTCCAGCATTGGAGGACACATGGAGGTTGTTTTTTTTTTATCGATTTTTCGGCAGGTCAACTCTTGGGTTATTTTATGCCAATGACGTTTTTGTTTTATTCATTCTTGTTTGACATTCAATTTTTTTTTTCAAATCCAGTTTTCTTTTTAAACATATTTTTAAAAACTCATTTTTAATTGATTTAACTCATAGATGGGACCCCAACATATACTACCAATTCCGGTCAGAGTAAACATGGGGTAATGGCAATAAAGGAGTATTCCCTAGTCCCCAAAGCTGGAACCTCTCTACTAGATGCAGTTTAATGTCATACCCAGGACACAATACCCACAAACTACCGCCTTCTAACATATATATGATAAAAGGGCTGGGGTTTTCAAGAAGGCAACAGGGTCTGGAAAATCAGGTGCTAGAGCTTGACATGACCAGCCGTTCGTCACAGGAGACCCCTCTGACCACCCGTCTAGCGTAAGTAAGGGCCAATTTAAAGGAGAATTGGCATTTATTAATTTATTTGTCATTGTTATATATTCGTTCATCATCTCGGCTATATTACTGTCTCACTTGATTACTGGGTCGGAACTCGTCGCCATTTTCTCTGGCCTTCTCTTAAGATTGGTCTTCGTTCTCTTGATTCTTCTTCGTGCTGGGCCGGTCATCGGTTTTAATATTCAATTAAGAAAAAAAACGTGCTTGTTTCTTAATAAACATTATTTTTAGAGTCCAGCCCATGATTCCGCCGCGGTGAATTGCGAACCCTACGAGACATCCTCTCTCAAAGGGAGCCGGCTCGCATCTCTAACTAAACTAAAATTTATTCTCGCTGCGCCCAATCGCTCGCATTCAATGGGACAAGGTTATTACCCGTCAACAACTGTCGGGTAACTGTCCATAGAATTCCTTTATTCTAGGACTCTATTCTATTCTAACTACAGGTACGTTCATAATTTATAAGCTGCTCATAAATTATGTAACATCATGCCTCGTGGGCGTCTCCTTTTTGTTCTATCTTTTCACATCAATCTTTAACAAATAAAAAGGTATCCTTACACATTTGTATAATGTCACACTGAGCTTAAAGATGGTCGCCAGAAGGCACTCTCTCTCTTTATTTTTCGTATCATGATTATGTTCTTAACACAGAAAATGGATGAGATTTAAATGGGCGCGAAAGTTGTTGATATGAGACTGGAGGGCTTGACCTTAGTACATCATTACTAATTTATACGCACTAAGATTAATGGCCATATCCATGCTGTCAGATCGAACTGATGTTCCTGATGATGGTGTCACATCCGGTCCGTGGGGAGGAGTAGAGTAAACACTCACGCACATATACACACACGCTCACACACATACACACACGCGTGCGCACATACACATACACATACACACACACAAAGCACAATAATTACTATAACATTTATCTATATATAAGATTCCGAAAAAAATTGTCACAAATAATTTAGTTCTATTTTTCCATGGCCAGCTCTATGTTGACTTTTCAAGACTTTCAACAAAAACCCTTTTCATACGCAATGGGACAAAATGTATATTGCTGACGTATTCTCATAGTATGTGTTCATATACTTTGATTTCCTGGCACGTGATGTAACGGTTACCAACATAAGGAATGGACACGACGAGGCAAGTTCAAATCCTGAGCGTGGCTGTTTGCATTTCTCACCCTTGAGAAAGGTGCGATTCCAACGATTCTCCCTCCATCTATAGGTAAGAAGTAGGGAAAACTGAGTTTTTTTAAGCTTGGCAACCGGTCTAGGAGAAGGAAAACTCTGAATTCAAACCCAATGGATACACTTCTCGTTAGTCAAAAACTACTTTGAGAACATTTTTGTTACGTTTTTTATTTATTTTTATTTTTTTGCAATAAGAAAATAGCACTGTACTGTATAAGAACACAAAGCAAAAAATCAACCGGCAAAATTAGGGCACTCGTAAATCAAGGTAGCACTATATATATATATATATATATATATATATATATATATATATATATATGATTGGTGTTAATTTATAAATAAACTGTGCTTAATATCTTTGATGGAGAATTGGTCTAAAAATCGCATTAGCCGAGAAACTGTCAGTAACCAGGCGCTGTTGACTGCATGTCCACTCTACCTTGACCTAAAGGTAAATGCCCCTTCCATGCTATTGAGCACACTATACTTATAAATATAGCACCCATATTAACTATAGATTACTTACACACACACACACACACACACACACACACACACATATCAATACAAAATAATTTGCACACAGTTATACTGTATTTTTCTGTGAAATACATCTCTAGAGATGAATAAATCGGTTCATTGGGGGTTCCGGGGGTTTTCAAAATTACTCCTTAGCTATTTTGACTCGTTTGAGATTGATCATGCATCTAAATCTAATACAAAATTATTTTCAGACAGATTAATTTTACTCATCGTATGGACCGAAACAGGTATTACCAATCCGGGTCAGAGTGGACTTGGGGATAATATGTATGTGTGTATAGTTGAGTAAACGAATCGTTTAAAAAGTTTTCTTCCAACATTAAAAAGGTGCTCAATACCGATCAGTAGAGCAGGATAAAACATAAGATAAATATACGTTTTCTTCTTATCTCGTATGGCAGAACCGTTACTGGCATTTCATGTATTGAACATTATTAAAAATACAATCCTGATATAAGACTAGCCACTCTTCATAGCTCTGGGGCCTCACTACCAGATGCAGTAGTGTCATTCCTAGCCCCCCCCCCTGGGGAGTACCCCTCCACAAGAATGTAATTGGTGTATTATACATATTTACCCAACCCCTTCACACGAGTAAGATGTGGCACAAGATCAATTTCTTAAACGGAGTTTAACGGGTTTGGATTCAGAGTTTTCCTTCTAGACTGATAACCTAGCCAACGTAAAGAGCCCAGTCTGTCCTACTATTTACCCATACATGGAGGGAGAGTAGTTGGATGGATACTTTTCCCAAGGCTATTAGCGCTATGTGAAATGCAAACAGCTTCGTCCAGGATTTGAACTCTGGTCGACGAGTCTATTTCCTACGACTCTAACCATTGTTATAATATACTAGCTTAAGTATGCGTCACCTTAGTGCATGTATTTAGGTTTTAATGTTATAAAATATCATATCAAATAAGAAGGACAAACAAAATTAAATTAGAGCCAATATAGAAATATTACACTTATTTTAATATTTTTAATTGATTTCTTTATAATATTATTCATATGTTTTCTTTTAATACGTTTAAGAATAATTTGGTCGTATTAGAAATCAGTAACAGCAAATAATTATTTATTAAACCCAGATTTGTTAAAATCAGTATGCAGATTATTCCGACCATAAACCATAGATATAACACATATATCAAGATTGCATTAATAGTAAGGGCACTTTTGCGGCAAATCTAACTCAGACTTTAATATAGATATCGTTAATGAATAAGTTGCTAATTAAGATTACATAATGTCTATTTCATAATCTTTGAGAATATAACTTAAATAACTAAGAAAATTGTGACATCAGTGTTGACGTAGTTTCAGTTACAGACAATTAAATAATCCTCATTATAATTATATATATTATAAGTAACCAATCGTTATATTATAAGCTCGAGATTTGCCACTATGAAGTGCAAGTTGAATGATATCGACAAACTCTTGACTCTACGTCCTCACGTCCAGCTAAACGAACATTTGGTCCGTTGAATAAATAAACTTAATTGTAGCTAGTAGGGATTATTTTAAGTCATCTTCCCGCCATGAGATGCGTGGAAATGTGATAAACAGCGGGTAATTCAATGAATTGCAACTGGACAAAAGGCGCCAAGCCAAAGCTACAACTACTCTAACTTCAATATAACAGACAATTCGGCCGTCGCACATCTGTTAGTTTAATGGCGTTGTAATCGGCTTGTATAGACATTCAGAGTCATCATGTCAGGCGAAATTGTCTCCATAATTCAGGAAATACAGTAAGAAAAACGGGGATTTAGTTAACGCCTCTAAGATTGGATTGGATTTCGCATTTCTTTGTGGAAGGCGAATGAGGCAATTGTTGTCAACAGAAGGAATTCGCGCCGTCACGTAAAATATTTTTATAATGAAAATAAAGCGGGAGAATTGTCCCAAGAAGAATTGCTAAGTTTATATCGCTGGTTGTGTCAGCGAGATTTGAAATACAAGATTTATTATTTTTACCTGGCAGGGATACTCGGCGATGCCCTGAGTAAAACATGTTCAAATATAACAATACGGTTAAAGTGTGTACTGTTCTTATATCGTGGTCCACGTTATTGAGGAGCTGTCTCATATTTTTGCCAAGCACTTTCGACCACATCCATGTTCGTCTTCAGGGGGATTATTTGTTTAGTTGCAGTTTATTTCTTTATTTCTTTTTTTTGTTTTGTTTGTGGTGTGTGGTTTATTCTTATAACAAAAAAAGCAATTAAAATAAGATTGGGAGTGGCAGTGATTTCTATCTTTAACAAAAGTGGTATAACGTACTGGCCTAAATGTGAATATATATATATATATATATATATATGTGGTGTGTGTGTGTGTGTGTGTGTGTGTGTGTGTGTGTGTGTAAACATGTAGGCACAAGAAAAAAACACTATAAACCCTCCCGAATGAATACACCACAAAGAAAAACAAAACAAACAAAACGAACAAAAATAAATAAACAACTAAACAAATAATCCCCCTGAAGACGGACATAGATGTGGTCAAAAGTGTTTCCTAACAACGTGGACCACGAGATAAGAAAAATATACGAGGGCTTGAACCTAAGCAATAAGGTTTTTATTTTTATTTTTATTTTTATTTATTTATTTTGCGACGCGTGGTTTATTCAGTCGGAAAGGTTTATTTGTTTTGTATTGGTGGCTGCAGGTTTACATATATATATATATATATATATATATATATATATATATATATATATATATGTGTGTGTGTGTGTGTGTGTGTGTGTGTGTGTGTGTGTGTGTGTGTGTGTGTGTGTGAGAGAGAGAGAGAGAGAGGAGGGGGGGGAGCGGAAGAGAGATAAGAGGATTGAACAGGGCGAACTTGAAAAAACTCATTCGAAAACATAACTGATTAGGTATTAATGCACATGGGATTCAAATGTGACAAAACATTAAAGAAAAATAAATAAACAAAAAATAAATGACTAGATAATGAATAATATAAAAAAATAAAAATAATTTTTAAAAATGAAATATAAAAATAAGATATAAAAATAAGATATTCATGAATGAATGAATAATTACATAAATGAAATCATTTTTTTTGTTTTTTTGTTTTTTCACTTGTAGTGAAAATAGAGGGGTTTAGACACACACACACACACACAACACACACACACACACACATATATATATATATATATATATGGGTGTGTGTGTGTGTGTGTGTGTGCATAAAACTTGGTTGTAATATCGCATCAACAGAAAGGGATATTAATGCACGCATAGGGAGTGCATGCTCTGCTATGAACAAATTATCTGTTATATGGAAATCAGATCTCACTGAGAAGTTGAAACGACAATTATTCCAAGTCGTAGTTGTATCAGTGCTAATGTATGGCTGCACCACTTGGACCGTAACGAAGCGCTTTGAAAATAAACTAGATGAGAGTTGCACACGAATGCTACGTGCGATCTTAAACAAATCGTGGAAACCACACTTCACAACGAAGCAGCTATAATGCCACCTGCTGGCTATCACACAAACCATCCGAGGGAGAAGAACAAGACATGCTGGAAACAGGTGGAAAAACATGGACAAACTCATAAGCAACGTCCTCCTATGGAAACTAGCAGGATGACATGCCGGTGCAGGCCGACCAACAAAGACTGACATAGACCAGCTCTGCGAGATACTGGATACCGTGTAGACGACCTCCCAAGAACGATAAATGATAGGAACGGTTGGTGAAAGATATCCGTGCTGCTAGCGGGACATGATGATGATGATTATGATGATGATATTTATAAGTAAACAGTGCTAATATCATAGATCGAGCATTTTTATTTAAGTTAAGGTAGCGTGGACAGTCAACGGTGCCTGGTTACTGACAGTCTCTCGCCTAAGCGATCTTCAGACTTAGCCCCGTAGGTTATTAAGGAGTGTAATAGCCAGCGGCTCTTCATTTTGCATTCATTTTATTTTACTTCTCCCAGATGAGTTGCCTTGCCAAGGCTAAATAACCCAGTCTCTCTTCAAATTTAATAATAGTCTTTCCAAATGGCGTTGGAGCGAAAGGAGCTTTATCCAGGATCGAACTAGGTTCGTGCAGTCCAATTCGCAAGACGATAACCGTTACGTCACGCGACTCGGACGCTTGCATACAAATTCCTGTCGGCTGTGGCTACAAGATGCACCAACAGTACCTCTGCAGATTAAATTGCATCTAGTTGTGAAATTCCTATTCTGGAGCAGCAGGTAGGGTGTATCCTTTCAATGCCATTACTCTCAGGTCTACTTTTATCTGGAGTGTTATTAGGGTTCCATCCATGGGTTAAATAGATAAAAAAATGAGTTTAAAATATTTTTATAAAATTGTAATAGATCACTAAGTAGCACTGGGTCTATTCTAGTAGTGTCCACACTAAACGGAGATTTAAGAGGTTTGAATTCAGAATTTTCCTTCTCCCAGATTGTTTGCCAAACCAAGGTTAAAGAGCCCAGTCTGCCCAAATATTACCCATAGCTAGAGGGAGGATATTTGGATTCCTACATTTCCCAAGGGTATTAGCGCAATGGGGACTGTGGCTCCGTCCAGGATTTGAACTCCGGTCTACAAGTTCTTTTCCTATGACTCTAACCAGTACACCACGCTTGTGTTGACAAAATTGAGATTGAAAAGAAAATTGAATATCCACCAAGAATAAATTAAAACACGCATTTGGCGTAAAATAATGTGAAACATCCGTAAAATACAACCACCCAACCAATCAACCAAATGATATTAGAGCGAAAGCCAAAAAAAAAAAAAAAAGGAGACTTTTGCAGGATTTGAACTCGGTTCGTGCAGTGCACTTTTTAAGACAACAATTGTACGTCA
>CM042145.1:96358894-96366394 GCA_023376005.1 Doryteuthis pealeii
GAGGAGGATGTCTACAGCTATGTACGCGCTTTAGGTATATAATCAACATCCACTTCAGAAACAATGCTTATTTTATTGTTACGATGATTAAACCCGCACCGTGTGTCTTGGTTCATGGAGGATAGTCGGACTAGTCAGTCCCTTTGCATGGAAAAGACTCGTATTTCTTTCTCTGGTGTATTCACTGGATGAAAGTAAATAAAGTAAAGTCGTCGGGGCGGCCTGAAGTCGGTATCAGCTAGTCAGCGAGGGAGTCTTCCTCTTTTCACTAGCGCTAGATCAAGGAGATTGTTTTGGCGACTGAGGTGGAGCGCCACACCTACCATCAGCTCCTTACTTTACCGCACAGATTCCTGTGCTACTCATACGCTGAGTTGGCGAGGCTCGGTATCGATCTAGGAACCTTGTGGTTTCTAGCCGAACGCTCTATCAACTGAGCTAACCCGGCCCCTACAGAAACTATAAACCGATTGTTAAAACTACCAAATGTAATAACGTGACTGGAGTTCGAACCCGGTTAATAAGACGTTTGCCAGTACGCCACGGGCACAAACATATTTTTATTTTTTTTCAACTGAAATGGAATACTAATATCTTTTGTTTGCCATTTTTGTTCCATTTTATTTTAGGAAATCGTTATCTTAAAACCGTGGATTCCAATCCAAATGCCTAGGATTTCAGCTCTTCAAAATCGTGTTGTCGGAGTTTCACGCAAGCCAACAACACTTGTACAGTGCCCATTGGTTAAGATGAATATTTTGGATTTGATTTCGAAAAACAAAAACATAACAAAGACTCTCCAATCCTTGCGCATTTAAGTGGATACCCATACACATATAACCAAATCTCGAGAAATAATACCACACACACACACACACACACACGCATATATATATATATATATATATATATATATATATATATATATATATATATATATCCTTTCGTTGCATGGATTCTGTATAAAAGGTTTGTTTTCCGCCTACGCAAGAAATTTATTTTTAAAGTTGATTTCATCCTACAGATAAACACGCGCATCACGCACGAATAATGTTCAGCGGTGCGTTTTGGCGCCTTACACAAAGCCAATAAAAACTAGACAGGCTCTATAAGACGAGGCACGTTCTGTTTCGCTTTTGTTTTAGTATTGTTTCTTGAAATTGGATTGGATCAGGCAGTGACGGATGATAAAAAATGCAAAAAAAAAAAAAAAAAAGAAAAAATGAAAGAAGTCGAAAGAAGACGAATTTAAAAAAGAAAAAACAGAACAGGAAATTTTAATTAAAAAATAAAGAAAAAGCAATAACAAAACAAAAGAAAAAAACAGTATCAAGTTAGGGAGAAGGACGCGATGAACATTGCGCGTGTATTGCACTACTTTGAATGGATTTGTTACCGTTAAACATAGCAATATAATTCTATATAAACAAAAGGGGAACTATTACATAACCCAAAATGTGATGGTGGGCGTGGAGTTGATTTTTCAAAGATTAGCAGAAGCAAATCAACAACATTGATAAATATAAAAAGATATACTACATAAAAAAAATGTAGGGTATTGAGGGCGCTTAAGTGTTGGTTGGCAACATATATATATTATATATATATATATATAGAGAGAGAGAGATAGATAGAGAGAGTAAACTACAGACACGTGTTTCGAGGTATCACCTCTCATCAGTGCAGTTATACCATTTTTAGCAGCTACTGCTGGCTGGGTTCGAGACCCAAACGAACTTACGCTCGCCAAACCTCTTACCCATACGGCCACAATCAGCTGCCAAGTATAGCAGGCTATTTAATAGCTAAATTCTAAGGGAAATGAATTCACCAAGAGTTCTCAAACTTTGTAAACATAGTGAGATTTAGCTTAATGCCGAATACGGTGAATTTGCAATTAAAGTCCTCCTAAATAAAGTGCTCAACTGAAATTAGGAGCGTATAATAGCGTATATATATATATATATATATATATATATATATATATATATATATATATATTACACCTAACTGCCCTCAATACCCTAGATACAAGAAATCAAGAATTCCATTTACCTACGACTCGTCACAATTTAATGGTTATCCAATTTACGTTTAGTTAAGGTATAAAATCCCTTAGCAATCCTCCGTAGTAAATAATTTTCAAAATATTTTACCACATAAATAATTCATATTTGCCTTAACCGGCAATAAAACAATTAGTATAAATCTCCCGATGTCAATATTACTTACTGGTAAGTCATTTATATATGTTGTAAACATTACTCTAATTTGAACCTCAATACTCACAGTTATTCATGCTTAAAAAAAACCCAGTATTTTTCATTTTTTAATGTTAATTTGTATAACAAGCAAGTGAAGCATACGTGAAAACCCGACAACTTAATATATATATATATATATATATATATATATATATATATATATATATATATATATATATATACTATAGAGTGGGATGGTCACGGTGTACCAAAGGCAGAATTATAGGTAGAGTGCTCAATATAAAATAGAGTTGTTTTATAATATTATAATGGGGCTTCTAGCAACATTCGCCAAAACCATAGTTGATGTTGCTTCATCAGTTTCACTCTTTCGTCGACCACATCTCTCGCGGTCAGCAACTGAGCCAGTTTCTTGGAAACGTTTTATCAAACGGCAGACAGTGTTATGGTTCAATTGTTTTTCTCGCTCGGGATGAGTGCGGTTGAATTCTTCAGCTACAGAGCGGTATGTAGCCCCATCTCTTCCAAACATAAAAAAAACAACTTAATTCTTTTTGGTATTGTTAATTTCTCACCCATATCCAATAAAATCTTAAAAACAAAAAAAAAACAAACAAATTATATGGTTCGCGACTTCTGGGACACCCTGTATGTAAATATATAAAAGAAAAACTTAACAAACCGCCATTTGGCTATTATGAATTTATTTCGACCAAAACTCAATAAGTGAGCCTAGTCTCATCAAATAACCTAATACATAATGACTAAGAACACAAACTAGAATGGAGAAAATGTGTTTTTCTTGGACTTCTCTTTTATAAGACCAGTGAAATCTCTCCTCTTCAAACACACCCTCATAAAACCCTATATATGATGACAATAATAACAACAACAGAAAAGCAATCAAATATATGAAATAATTCAGACCGGAAATGTATATATATATATATATATATATATATATATATATGGTGTGTGTGTGTGTGTGTGTGTGTGTGTGTGTGTGTGTTCATCTCATACGGATGGTTTGTCTCATATGAGACAGGTGGCCATATAGCTGTATTCTCGTGGGGGTGTTGTTTCCACGTCTTGTTTAAGATTGCGCGCAGCATTCTTGTGCGGCTCCCATCTAGCTTATTCTCCAGGTGCTTCGTTAGGGTCCAAGTAGTGCAGCCGTACATTAGCACTGATAGATTAATCTTCTCTTAGCTATGCAGTCTCGGGAAAACAGGAAGAGGCATTGACCTCTATACGAACTCAGATAAAACTAAGTTCATATTTTTGGGAGATATCTCCACACTGGATAGAAAGACAATAAAATTAGTAAAGCAATTCACATACCTTGGCTGCAATATCTCATCTACAGTAAACACTGTCACGTACTCATATTGTTACATAATTATTGGATCCCTAATACATTTTTAAGGTATTGTAGAAACCATTATGGCGATTAGTATAGCTGATGGCCTTGAGAGTGAGTGACAGTGTTTGACCTCACTCTGACCTTGCGTTCTGGGGATGAATCGTGAGAACCGGAACCCCGATAGAAGGCCCTCTTCCGGTTTAAGGAGTAAGCAACTCAGTTAGTCAGTTAGAACTTAGAAGCCGAGCTAGCAACATGTAAGCCTCATCTGCGCAGATTGTCTGGGTTGGGAATTTGGAATAAAGTAACATCAACGTGAATCGAAGTCTTGTGTTTATTACCTAAAAACTAACAATGACACAGGGCTTCTGATAACGAGAGATCCCCAACAGAAACCAGACCCGGAATCCCAAGAAGACCAGACCAAGATAGATGATAGACGATCAGAAGCAAAGCCGGCCAGAAGAATAGACGACAGAGTAAGGAGTAACGTTATATAGATTTGGTAACGTGAAAAGACCAGTATATAACAATATGAATGGCATCGACTGCTATAAACGGATTATTGAACATATTACAACATTGATAAGCAGAACACGATGTTTATTTTCTTGAATAAAGCAAAGTTGGTTGGTTGGTTGGTTGTTTGGTTAATGCTATTTCACTTTTTTTTCTTTTTTTATTTTTAGATGAGGCTAGATGATTAGTTCAGGTTCAAAGTAACGGCTCCCAATTACGACAAGATGGTTCCCGATTACGACAAGAAGGTTCCCGAGTTCGAAAAGAAGGTTCCCGAGTTCGAGAAGGTTTCCGAGTCCGACAAGAAATACCTGAAGAATACCGTTGTACAGATAACAATAAAGATGAGGACAATAGTCCGAATAATCCAAATAATTCTGGTTGGTTGTTAGTTTTTATAATATGTCAAACCCTATTGTGTAATCTAATGATGACGTCACTCTTTTTTCTAAGTAAATATATGCTTTCAAATAACTAAGGATGGTGTATTTTTTGTTGCTCTTATAAAGATCCCACTATGATGTGCCGTTTTTTCCTGGCTTATTGTTAAGGCATGCTGGACACTACCCAAGAATAAACTCATAAGTTCCGTAAACAACTACACATAGACACACCAATGTAGACCAACCAAGAAAACGCTACAGCAATTAGCTCTCTGTAGATTCTGAATGCTGCATGAAGGATTTCCTAATGGCGATGACCGATAAGGACGTTTGTCGAGAGAGTCATGGATATTCGTGCTGATGATGATATCATTATAAAAAACGATACATATTAATAGTGGTCAATGATGATGTGGTTACCCAATGTAACTATATCATCATCATCATCAACATCATCATCATCATAATCATCATCAAATCTTGCCCATGTCTCTCTCCCACCGCCCGTCACAATCGGTTATCAATCCTAGCAAGTCCACAGGACGGCATCCAGTATCCACACATAGCTGTTGCATTAAAGTTTTTGATGGTCAGCCAAAACTCGTGTGTTCATGTGTAGGTGTTTATTTCAGAATTTAACTTATGGGTTCGTCTTTACTTCTCCAACAATGTCCAAAATGTCTTGTTTGTCTTACTTAGATGGTTTGTGAGATAAGAGGTTTGTGGCCATACAGTTGCTTTCTTTTGGGGTCCTCTATCCAGACAGCATGCATCATCATTGAATAGTTCCCCTATAGTTTTTTTTTTCTTAAAGCGTTCAGTTAAAATGTAAGTGGTGCTAGCATACATTAATACTGTACTCTACAGTCTTGAAGAATTCCAGTTTTATCTTATCAGAGAGATCAGATTTTCATATGACAGATAATCTGTCTATCACAGTCCATGCCTCTCCTATGCGTATATTGACATGGCTCTCTGTAGATAGAAATATCTATATTGGGTCTAGAGCAATTAATTTGAACACAATTGTTTGGTTGATTTAATTTTACGGCATGTCCATCGTCTTGGGTTAATTCATGCCAAACACGTTTTGTTATATTCATTCTTGATGAGTATTCATTTTTTACACTAACTTTTTAAACACATTTTTTAAAAGTCATTTTTTCTATTTCACCAATAGTTGGGACCCTAACATGTACTACCACTCCGGGCCAGAATAGACCTGGGAGTAATGGCGATTAGAGGAAATAAATGATGAAAGGACCATTTTTTAAATTTTTTAGAGTGTATATATATATTAGTAGATTAAACTCTTCGGCATGTGACTTTGATTGTAATATCTTAAGGTGGGTTGGTGGGTTAGTTAATTGGATATTGCGGCATGTAAACTCACAGGTTATTTTATACTAGAAACATTTTGTTTTATTCATTCTTGCTTAGTACTCTTTTTTTTGTTTTTACAAATCAGTTCTTAATAAACCGAATATATTTTGTTTTATCCGTTCTCGTTGGGTATTCAATTTTTTCCGAACACACATTTTAAGAACTCATTTTTATCTAGGTAACCCATAGACGGGCACCTAACAGCTACTACCACTCTGGGTCAGAGTGGACCTGGCAGTAATGAAGATTTCACTAATAGATGCAGTTTAACGTCATACTCATACAATACCTGTGCAGAAGTGCAATCGGTGTATTCTAAAGCTCCAACCGACAGGAGGATACAAATTTGCCTTCTTCGTATCAAAATAAGGCGAATATTAAATGCTACGATAGGATGGTGGTAATAATCTTGACAAAAATCGGAATGAACATTTTTTTCAATATGACTTGGTATTTGAAATAGAGCTCAAGCTATTTGAATCCGTTTCTCTCAAGACACAACAAGTGATTAATATCTGTAAGAAAGGAGGTGACAACAGAGATAACACCGTTGGCTACCGGTGTTCAACGGAGACTGGACACGTGCCTCCCCAGTTGCCTGCCGGTCACTTTACTGATAAGAGACAAAAACCGATCCCATTTCCTCCAATCGATTTCGCAAGCTGTCAACGAGTGAAACAACAGTAATAATTGCAAAAAAAAAAAAAAAGAATAAAAGATAGGAAAGGATTACAATAATAATAATAATAATAATAATAATAATAATAATAATAATAATAATAATCGGGTTAAAGTGATACCAATTATATTTGGTGCAGTAGAAACGGTCCCAAAAAACTTGGAAAAAAACTGGAGGAGCTGGAAAGCAGAGGAAGAATAGAGATCATCCAGATAACAGCATTGCTTAAATCAGCTAGAATACTCAGAAGAGTCCTGGATACCTGAGGAGACTTGTTGTCACCCAGACTCCAGTGTAAGATCGCCAGTTAACGCTGCTGTGAAAACTGACTAATAATAATAATAATAATAATAATAATAATGATAATATCCAGAGACATAATATAAGAAGATAAAAGAACTTGCCGACTGGTAGATTGTTTCAGTTCCGACAGAGCTCAGGATGAAGATGAAAGAAAAAGGTACAAGTAGAAAAATATCTGGACCCTGTTAGAGAATTGAAAAAAGATGTAGAAAATGATATCAATTGAAGTGTTGTGTTCTTCGAACGGTCCCCAAAGCTTAGAAAAGAACATGGGGAACTGGAAATCTGAGGAAGAATAAAGAACCACCAGATAAAGCATTGTTGAAGTCGGTTACAATACTCAGCAGAGTCCTGGAAACATAAGAAGATTTGTTGTCACTCAGACTCCAATGAAAGACCATCAGCTAACGCTGGTGTTAAAAACTCTTGAGACGAAACAATTAATTATAAAAGAGAAACGAAACGATTAATTATATAATAAGAAAATGCTGCAAACTATCACAAAGGAGGTACAAGACTGGGTGGGAAAGTTGATCCATTGAGAATTTGCAAGAAATTAAATGTTGACCATGCTAACAAATAGTATATACAGAACCGGAATCCTTCCAAGAGAATGAGACATAGAATTATCTTTTATTTCGAGAT
>CM042145.1:96376394-96381394 GCA_023376005.1 Doryteuthis pealeii
TTATAACAATTTAACAAATTAATACAGGCTTATAGAGATTAAATAGAATGATTTAAAAACTGAACTAACCTTTTTATTATCATTTTCATTTGATGCAATTTTAAGCAACTATTTTAACAAGGTGGTTGCCGGCGGTCGAGAGACGAAAGTGACTGATGTGTTATGGTTTCAACAAAGTCCGTTGTTGCGGCATCACTGAATAAACGCAGTTAACCGAAATGCTTGCAAAAAAGGATTGGCTCCAAGAGTACCAATACACATAGGGTAGATCCACTCTCCTCATTCAATACACATTATATTCCATTACCACTAGGTGTCGCCAACGAGTGAGGGTTCTAGAAGCCCCATGTCTATAAAATACACGTGGTAATATTTTTGTTCTGTTTTCTTCGGGATTTCTTCACTTGATGATTGCCTCGCATGAAACCAATATGGTCGTGAATGTTCCTTTGTCACCTAATAAATAGATATGTAAAACCTTTATATATTTATTTATCATATTATATAACAGCTCTATTTTATATTGAGCACTCTACCAATAATACTGCCTTTGGTGCGCCATTCAGCAAAAGCTGAAACAGTGACCATCCCACACTATATATATATATATATATATATATATATATATATATATAGAGAGAGAGAGAGAGAGAGAGAGAGAGAGGGGTGGAGAGAGAAATTTAATTCAGACGCTATCTACCCAGGTTTCACCTAAAGGATTTTCTGGATAATATTGACTTGTATATTCGTGAAGATCATTCAGGTGAAACCTTCGTAGGTAGTCTCTGACTAAATATATATTCTTAAATTCGACTTTCTATATTTTGGTCTACATGGTGAATTCAGCACTTTTTTACATATTAGTTTAGTCGAATCGTTCGGCTGCTTTTTGTCGGTCATTTTTATTATTATAAAACGTACGGATGGTGCATTTTTTTTTTTTTTTTTTTTTTTTTTTTTTTTTTTTTTTTTTTTGCTTTTTAGATTTCTTCTTTCTCTTTTACCCGGCAACCCAATTGTAAAGTTCATTATTTGCGAATTGGATTATCCGGTTTTCCCACTGTCCAAATCATAAAAATTAAAATTATATATAAAACCAAACAAAATACAGAATAAATCGAATGAGTCTGGGTAAGTATTGAAACGTGCACTTGTACTTGTACAGCCAGTTAAGGGAACTGAATCAGTGATAGAGGTTAACAACTCAGGTTTAGACGAGTAAGATCTTCAGGTAAATTCTGACAGTAATACATCTCTGTCTGTCTGTCTGTCTGTCTGTCTCTCTCTCTCTCTATATATATATATATATATATCACATTTCATATGTATATATTTTCTGCATGTGTGTTAGATCTAGTTAATTGGAGATGATTAAGCTCATTTTGATGTCAATACTTAAAAGTTCCTTAAAGGCAGTCGTGATGAAATCATCATATTAAAAAGTAAAATACGGAACATTTTCAAAGCGTTAATTCTATTTCAGATGAATAATTAAACATATGCTGGCTCATATGAAAATCTATATGAAATATTTTAGATTAATCCCTTGATATTCTGTATTTATAACCGCTAACATTGTATCTACATACATATAAATAAACAGATATGCATTAATACAAACGTATTTGATGTAATTAATTTGTTGAGGTCTCAGGGTTTAATATTAAATGTTTACAACATTTTCATTTATCAGCTGAACATCTAAGGGACTTCAATAATGAGTATTTCATCCAAACAGCTGGCCCATTGATATCAGGGGCTATAGATTGGTTTCCATATCCCATGAGCCAGCACATATCATGTTGACAACAAAAGGGGCCGGTTTAGCTCAGTCGGCAGAGCGTTCGGCTAGAAACCACAAGGTTCCTAGCTCGATACCGGTCCCCGCCAACTCAGCGTATGAGTAGCACAGGGATCCAAAACAATCTTCTTGGTCTAGCGCTGTTGAAAAGGAGATAGACTCCCTCGCTGACTGGCTGATACCGACTTTAGGCCGCCCCGACGACTTTACTATAATATAATATATATATATATATATATATATATTATATATAAAGGAAAGTTTGGTATGTACTTGTCGACTTAAAACTCAGAAAAGTGATTTCACTCAGATTCGAAATTTTTCATAAAGATTAATATGCTTATAACTAAGAAACACATAAATTTGGTTTTGATTTTTACTAATTAAGTGATATAATTCAATGATTTAATAAATTAAAAGTACTGTATACAGACACTTTCACCCCGACTCCACTACCATCGACACGAGTAGAGATTTTAACTTTCAAGACAGAATAATCAACAACAACCGAAAACAGAACCTTCAGCCCCCAGTCTCCAAATGATAAAAAGGGTTGGGGCTTGCCATAAAGGGCAATAGGGTTGGGGAAATTATATATGTCCAAGGGCTTGACGTGTTCAGCCGATTGATCAGAGGGGTGCCTCTCCGACCCGCCAGTCTATTCCAAATACCATCCACAGCCAACAGTTTTACCCTCTGCAGAGGTGTCGTCGGGTGTATTTTAACACCCTAGCCAACAGGCCCGTCCTTCGTTCGTATAACATCAGAGGGAGATACGAGGATACCCACAACATGGCCAGTTGCTATTAATGCATGTAAATTTGACCAGGCGGGGGCCGTGATCTAGGCGTAGATCCATAGTAACGTAAGATTGACAGACACCAGAATGAATACATTTGTATCATATACCTCATTTTGATTTTATCATCAAACTCAAACACCGGTCTTCTAAGATCTGTTAAATAAAAAAGAAGAAATTTTTCCGAAAAAAAGAAAAGAAAAAAAAAAAGAAAAATACATTTCTCAGTGAAAAGTAATAGAAATTCCTCGGTAAAAAAAAAAACAAAAAAAAAACCAATTCACTGAAAAAATTGTCTGAAAAATAATAAAAAATTCTCTCAAAAATGTTAATCTTTCTGAAAAAGCAAGAAATTCCTCTGAAAATAAAGAGAAATCTATATACAAAAGTCAGACATTTCTCTACGGGAAAAAGAAAAAAAGTAAGACATTTTTCTGAAAATTAAGAAGTAATTTCCTGAAAAAAAAAAAAAAAAAAATTTCTCAGAAAAAAAAGTAGTTTTTCAGAAAAACAAAAACAGAAAAGAAAGAAATGTCTTATAAAATAATTAAAGAAAAATAATTTTTTCTGAAAACAAAAAAAATAAGTAATTTCTCAGAAAATAAAATATGTACAAAAACAACAAAAGGAAACAACAGATTTCTGTGAATGTTCTGTCCCGATATTTTCTTTTCTAATTATCAATTCTTTAATTTCTAGCAAGGAAATGATAGTTTCAAAATTATTTAAAAGAATTAGATCTATGCAATTAAATAATCGAAACTGCACTCGGCAAGTTCTGATCACTTCTGAGACGCGGGCCTGCAAACTGAACTTAATATAGCATTCGACTATAGTTGCACACGGCATGGCACACCAAATTTGTCTATTCGCATACACAACATTCCATTAAAAAATTAGGAATTGACTCCAAGGCCAGTAAGGAATCTAAACAGTGACATACCAACGTAATTTTTTTAGTAAATCTCTTTAAAATATAATCGGACTATTATACGTGTTTTATTTACCCAAAAATATTGAATAGGCCAAAAACTGCATAGATATGAATTTTTTTCTTTGCTCACATAAGATATATATATATATATATATATATATATATATATATATATATATATAGTTTGAATGTGTATGTGCTCGCGCGTGAATAGTTAAGTGTGTATATATATTATATATTTATGGATAAATAACTTACCTGTATAAGTTTTTTTACATTATCACTAGTACATGGTTCATATGAAAATTTAGGTAAACACAAACACACACACACAACACAACATATACACACACACACATACACATACACATATATATATAAATTTGTATATATATATATATATATATATATATATATATATATATACAACTTATATATTTTGTATATACACATTATGAATTCATATGTACACATGTATACATTATATTATTATAAATTTATATATATATATATATATATATATATATATATATATATAATATAAATTATATTTTTATATGATATATATATAATATATATATATATATATATATATATATATATATTAGAAATGTATATATATGTGCATCATAAATTCTATATATATATATATAGATAGAGAGAGAGAGAGAGAGAGAGAAGAGAGAGAGAGAGAGAGAGAGAGAGAGAGAATTATATACATCCACTCGGAGATATGAAATATATTTGATACATAAAGCGAGCGAGTGAGAGAGACAGACAGGGAGGAGGTGATGGAGTAGGTGAGGGAGAAAGACGGAGGTTGGGATAAAGGGGAGAGCGGCAGTGAGGCGGGCGGGGAGAAAAAGTGGGAAAGAGAGATGGGAGTGCAGAGAAATTATGTAAACGTGATTGAGAAACACAGCTAAATTATGCGCATGCGCAGGTCTGTGTATCTTTCTATTTAAAATGGCCGCCTCTTCCAACTGTATGCGTTTGGGAAAGACTTTCTCTAATGTCATTAGTCATATTCATCTCCCTGCTTAATTGCTCGCATTCAGCACAAGTGTTTTGGGTGTGATATTAAATGGAACTGATCCAACATCTTGTGGCTAATTTACTAATATCTCAGCAGCCGTTGTCACCGGGCTCTCTGTCTTACAAGATTCTCACCCCCGCCCCCAACTCTCTCTATCTGTCTTGTCCTCTTCCGCTTTATATTTCATTTGTATTTTTTGCTTCATTATTTTGTTGTTGTTATGTTTTACTTTGCTTTTAGGTTTGTTTTTTATTTTTTTTTTTTTTAACCACTTCATTCAATGCCTTAACTGATTTCTTTAAGGCTATCAAAAGTTAAGACACCCTATTTACACGGCAAATTAATCAGCTTCAAAGAAAGGAAGCGAGTGCTGTGCGCATGCGCAGGTCCTAGTTTAAATACTTAGCAAACTTGATTTAATTTTTGTTTC
>CM042145.1:96386394-96423894 GCA_023376005.1 Doryteuthis pealeii
AACTCTCAGTTGAATAATGAAATTCTATTTTGATTTGTTAATTCACATTGATATTTTCAAATTGCTTTTTTATTTATGATATCTAAAAAATAATATAAACATTAAATTAAAAACAAGGAATTTATCAATTAAAAATGTTTCAGTATTTTGGGCCACCCTGTATGATAAAAACAGATATTAGTTAGTATTATTCATTACTATTTGTCAGTGAGATAGGATTACCATATGACCAGCTAAAGTGCTACTGTATGGCTGCAACACTTAGACCCTAACGAAGCACTGACATAATAAACTAAATGTGAGTAGAACAAGAATGTTGCGAGCGATCTTAAACAAACCGTGAAAACAACACCCCACAATGAAGCAACTGAATGACAACTTGTCGTTTATCATACACGGCATCCGAGTGAGATGAAGAAGACATGCTGAACACTGCTGGAGAATCAAGGATGAACTAATAAGTGACATTCTCCTGTTGAAAATAGCACATGGACACGCCTGTGCGTCCCGTCCAGCAAAGAGCTACGTTGAACAGCTCTGTGCGGATACTGGATGCTGCACAGACGACATCTCGAGGGCAATGAATGATAGGGACAGTTGGCGAGAGATTGTCATGGATATCCGTGCTACGAGCGTGACATGAGGATGATGATGATGATGATGATGAGGATGAGGATGAGGATGATGATTCGTTACTAAATTCAACAGCATTTTAATTCTGTAATTAAAAACTTGCAGAAATATATGAGAATATCAGTGGGTATACTTATCTGTAGTTGAGCAGATCTCGCCAGAGGGTAACGCTAGTTTCTTCATAGACGTGAGACGTATGTTTCGAAGCTCTGTGGAACGGATTTTTCTAACGGATTTTTCTTAGTCTTAAATTTTCTAATTTTTTACATGATATTCTAGAAAAACAGATTAATGCATATCTATGTGAGAGATAGAGTTCATACCCTGTACCTCGGATTATCAGAAACTTTGTAAAGCCCGCAAGAAGCAAGTTTTATCTTTAAACATAGATGAGAAAATATTTCATCTTAGCTCATTTAATAAAGACGAGTTTGTTTTTAAATCTTACTTTGAGACAATAAATATAATGAAGGAAGTGTGCTGGTGAAATAAGGACGAACTCATAAGTGTACATCTACACATGGACACACCGGTGTGGGTCGACCAGCCCAAAAATTACATTGATCAGCTATGAGTCGATACTAGATGCGACGCGGAGGACTTGCCTGGAGCGATAGTCGATCAGTAGAAATAATCATGTGAATCCGTGCTTTGAGCATCCAATATATATATATATATATATATATATATATATATATATATATATATATATATATACTCATAATAAGAAAGAGGCTCTCCCACAGACTAGAAAAGAATATTCCAATATGTTTAAGTAAAAGGAATATATATATATTTTCAAAGAATTGTATATATATATATATTATATATATATATATATATATATATATGAGAGAGAGAGAGAGAGAGAGAGAGATAGAGATAGATAGATAGAGAGAGAGAGAGAGAGAGAGAGAGAGAGAGAGAGAAAGGAAAAAGACGGTTCTGATCAGAATCATTCCCTACACCAACTCATCTGCTCTTTATATATATATATATATATATATATATATATGTGTGTGTGTGTGTGTGTGTGTGTGTGTGTGTGTATATATATATGTATGTGTGTGTGTGTTGTGTGTACGTGTGCGTGCGTGCTATATTAGAATACAACATATTACATTTTCAGGAAGGTTCGGCCAATATATTTGATGGGATGGGTAACGCGGACGCGGGATGCTCAGCGTTCAAATTCAAACTTCAAATTGGATTTAAAGTTGGTTTCTTTTCATTTCAACATCAATTCGATTATTCTGATGCTCTGACAAAAATTCTCTTTGGTGAGCTATTTTTTCTGTGTTACTGTAGCTTAAGAGCATACATGAATCTTGAATGCAAATTGTGTACATCCAAAACGAAAAAGAAACATTAAAGAAATTATAAAACATAGATGAAAATAATTTATCGAATGGGATTTTAGAATTGCTGAATAGATATTGATATTTGTAATAAATAATGAGAATATAATTGAACTCAATTAAAAAAATCTTTCAGGTTTCTCAACCAAAGAAAGAAAGAAAGTATGGGAGAGGATAAAAGAAAGAAGTATACGAGAGGAAAAGAAAGAAAGAAAAAATGGGTGAGGGAAAAAAGAAGTATACGAAAGGAAATGAAAGAAAGAAAGATAGAAAGAATGGGAGAGGAAAAAAGAAAGAAGTATACGAGAGGAAAAGAAAGAAAGAAAGAAGGAATGGGAGAGGAAAAAAGAAAGAAGTATACAAAAGGAAAAGAAAGAAAGAAAAAAGAATGGGAGAGGGAAAAAAGAATTATACGAGAGGAAACGAAAGAAAGAAAGAAAGAAAGAAAGAAAGAATGGGAGAGGAAAAAAGAAAGAAGTATACTAGAGGAAAAGAAAGAAAGAAAGAAAGAAAGAAAGAATGGGAGAGGTAAAAAAAAGAAGTATATGAGAAGAAATGAAAGAAAAAGAAGAAAAAGAAAGAAAGAAAAAAGGGAGTGAACAAGAAAGAAAGAAATTATCCAAGAGAAAGAAATTATTGCGAGCGCACAAAAAGGAAACACAGTACAGGTGCTTGGAGGTATGGTAAAACGAAAAAAAAAAAGAATGGGAGAGGGAAGAAAGAAAAAATGAGCGAAAGGATGGAAAAAGAAAGAAAGAAAGTAAGTAAGAAACAAAGAAGGAAATAATGTGAGATAAAAAAAAAGAATGCTAGAAAAAATAAATAAGAAAAATGAGCGCGAGGGGTTATGGGAAAATAACTAAATAAAAATACAATGGGAGAGGAGGTGGTGACATGGGGTTGAGGAGGGGGGAGGAGAATCAGAGGGAAAAAAGAAAGAAGTATGGGAGAGAAAAAGAAAGAGATAAAGTATGGGAGAGGAAAAAATAAAAGAATATGTGCGAGGAAACGAAAGAAAGAAGGAAAAAAGTAAGAATTGGTAGAGAAAAAAGAAAGAAAGAACGGGAGCGGTAAAAGTAAAAAGGGAAGGGGTGAAGAGGAGGGGAAGAATTTGAAAGGGAAATAAAGTACGGTAGAGAAAAAGAAAGAAAGAAAGAATTAAAAAAATATGTGGTGGAAAAGAAAAAAAAAGAATTAGATTCAAAAGAAAGAAAGTATAGGAGAGAAAAAAAGAAATAAAGAAATAGGGAGAGGAAAAGAAAGAAAGAGAGAATGAGAGAAGAAAAGACATACACATATTAAGAGAGAAAAGGAAAGAAGGAAAGAATGGGAGAGGAAAAAAGAAAGAAGTATACGAGAGGAAAAGAAAGAAAGAAAGAAGAAGAAGGAAATAATGGGAGAGAGAAAAGAAAGAAGTATAGGAGAGGAAAAGAAGAGAAGAAAGAAAGAAGGAAATAATGGGAGAGAGAAAAGAAAGAAGTATACGAGAGGAAAAGAATGAAAGAAAGAAGGAAATAATGGGAGAGGAAAAAAGAAAGAAGTATACGAGAGGAAAAGAAGAGAAGAAAGAAAGAAAGAAAGAAAGAAAGAAAGAATGGGAGAGGAAAAAGAAAGACGTATACGAGAAGAAAAGAAAGAAAGAAAGAAAGAAAGAAAGAAAGAATTGGAGAAGGAAAAGAAGTATACGAGAGGAAAAGAAAGAAAGAAAGAAAGAAAGAAAGAAAGAAAGAATGGGAGAGGAAAAAAGAAAGAAGTATACGAGAGAAAAAAAGAAAAAGAAAGGAAGAGGAAAACCGAAAGACGTATAAGAGAAGAAATGAGAGAAAGAAAGAAAGAAAGAAAGGGAAAGGAAAAAAGAAAGAAGTATACGAGAGGAAAAGAAAGAAAGAAAGAAAGAAAGAATGGAAGAGGAAAAAGAAAGAAGTATACGAGAGGAAAAGAAAGAAAGAAAGAAAGAAAGAAAAAATGGGAGAGGAAAAAAGCAGAAGTATACGAGAGGAAAAGAAAGATAGAAAGAAAGAAAGGGGGGAGGAAAAAAGAAAGAAATATTAAGCAATGACATATCCGTTTCTCTCAGGCGAGAGAACAATTATAGTTTTCAATTGAAACATATACTTAATGCTTAGCACATTACGTAAATGCATTGAGGTCTCTACGATAAATTTATAAGCAATCTATTTCCTATAATTCGATCAAGATTAATATTCTATTTCTATCTGACATTTCAAAAAATGAAAAATAAAAAAATAATAATCATCTTTGCTTCTGAAAAATTATCTTTCTATTCCATTATTTGTCTTTTCTTAAGTAGAAGAGAGACTCTGTTAAGAAAATAAAAAAAAACTCTAGTCTATTTAACTGCGGGTCTAGAGACAGGCATTAAGCACATATGTCAGCTTTTAATAACTCTACAATCTATACATTAATACGCTAGTACCTACTTACGTGGTCACGCCCTGTCATCACCTCAGATAATTAATGGACCATTCCGTTTTGATAAATTTGATTTGCTTGCATGTGTTCCAATGTTATGCCTTGTCATCACCTGAGATACACAATAAAACATAACGCTGTAATCATAAATAAAGAAAGGGAAGAAAAAGAACGTGTTACACGTCAGAGGGAAAAAGAAAGCAAAGAAAGAAAAGCGAGAGATAGGAAGCGATAGCAACTATCGTCTGTTTCAATGAAATGGCAAAAAACAAGAAAAAAAGGACAGGAAAACAAAGAAAAATAGGGGAAAAGAGAAGGGAAAGAAAAAAGGAAAATTTTCCTGTGAGATTTATTATACATTTTACATATGGAACTATTTGCAAGTAGCTCTTAAGAAAACATATCAAACGTTGTAAAAGTCAAATTATCATACCATGGTATATCCACGGTTATATATATATATATATATATATATATATATATATATATTATATATAAGTAAAGAAATAACAAAAGACTTAGAGATTTAGCATTATAGACTATTTCAGGGAGCTTAGACTAATAGTCTAATTTGTCTAAGCTCCCTGAAATAAACTATAACGCTAAATCTCTAAGTTTTTTGTTATTTCTTTACTTATATACTTGCTCTGTGACTCTAACCTTAAGAGCACACATTGAGCTCTCAAACTGTGACTTGTTTGTTTTAAATAAAACTCTTGTGTCGTAAGGAAGATTTCTTCTCTGGACTTTTGGATTATATATATATATATATATATATATATATATATAAGACCAAAATGAGTTTATCTCTACCAATGACATTCATTAAACATTAATTGACCATATCGTATAGGATATTTTTCTATAAAAACTGATATTATTTGTTAATATTTATTATGAAAATGTACAATACTGCAATTATTGAAAGTATGATCATATTTTCAGTTAAAGTGTTTTAAAAATACTCATCTAATTGTATTGTAACTTCACCTTTGATGTTAATATTTACTTCGTAAGAAATGGACCCGACGACACGAGTTCAAATCCTGAACGAGGCTGTTTTCATTTCACATTGCTCTAATAACCTTGGGAAAGGTATGAATCTAACTATTTTCCCTCCAGCTATGGGTAAATAGTAAGGTGAACTGGGATGTTTAACCTTGGTATAGCTGCAATTCTTGAAGAAGGAAAACTGAATTAAAATCTGCTAAACTCAGTTTGAAATTGGAAATTATTACATCCTACGCGTGAGGAAGGGTTGCTAAATATCTATCTATATGTTAATATTCTTGTTCTTTAATCTTCTGACCGTTATCATCCTGCAAAAAATTAGACTGTCATAATCGACCAAGATGAAATGCAAAAATGTAAATCCTGATTATTGGTGTTGCTTATACGCCAAATTCTTATTTCTTATGAATGTTGTCTCCTCAGATAAATAATGGACCATTCCGTTTTTATTATAAAGAAAGAAAGGGGAGAAAAGGAACGTGCTAGACATAAAAATATAATAAGAAAGAAAGAAAGAAAGAAGGGAAAAGATAAATGGAGAGATGGTGAGAGCGCGGAAGCGATAACGCTAATCTGTTTCAATCAAACATAATGAAAAGATGAAAAGAAGGAAAGAAAAAATAAGAGAGAAAGAGAGAGTTAACTCTAGATTATTATACTTTTTAACTTACCCTTTTCCCTGAAAGGCTTGCAATTCTTTTTTTTTAAATTGTTATTGTCTCTGTACACCCTTTGAATATACCGTACCGTGCATTTGACTGGTTGCTAGCACCAGCCAATCAGATGATCTTAGAGAGTTTTGCACTCGTCCAAAAACGATAGAAGCCAAATGTCTGTTAGCGTTCCAATTGTTAGTAGGTGGATCAGAGTTTGATCATATCTGATAGGGTTAGCTTGGCGAGGAGAGTATGATGTTGAAAGACCTGAAACTTCCCAGCGACCCATGCATACTACATCACTGACGACACCTACTAGCGCCCCAAATGTAGGAGCGTATATTTAAAGTTACATATTGAACTAATTAGCAATAGCTCTAAGTAAGCATATAAAATGTTGTAATAATAAAGTTATCAAACTGTGGTATATCCACAGGTCCTGTCAATATATATATATATATATATGTGTGTGTGTGTGTGTGTATGTGTGTCTGTGTGTGTGTGTGTGTGTGTGTGTGTGTGTTTTCATTTCACACTGTTTGAATCTGTTCTTCTGTGTGATCTCCACCAAGGCTGGGTTGAAAACACGAAGTTAATTATCTTCTGTAGTGGCTTTTTGCACATTCATCCTATTCCAGAATCCATAATAGCCTCGCCATTTTTCTATTGGATTCGTGTCAGGAGACTGACATAACTCTGCTAATCACTTAATGCCTCTGTGAATGTATTCTCCTCGCGCCTTTGTGGCGTGTGCCATTGAACTCTCTTCTCTATTGAAAAGGGTCTCGATTTGTTCCCAAAAAAATAAGTGTCAGTAAAAAAAAAAAAGATTGAAAGAAGTCAGTCCTACAGACTAGATATGTATTTTCCTGAATCAATATTATATGGTGTAGGTTATACGCCGAAATCTTATTACTTGTGAGTGCTGTCACCCAGTTAAATAACCGACCATTCAGTTTTCATTATAAAGAAAGAAAGGGAAGAAAAAGAACATGCTACACAGACAAAATATATGCTTTTTACATATCCAATCCAGAATTTTTAAAATAAGTGTCCAAAAATTGCTAACTGTCCGATAACTAGCTTTTCACCACGTTTCCTAGTTGGAGTTCAGTTTTATTTTAATGGAGATAAGAAAGACTAATATGAGATAAATTAAAGATAAATAAGATAATTAAAAGACTAACGAAATTTAAACTATGTATTAATGCACTTATTCCTTAATCTTCCGAAATTATCAACTTGTAACACCCTCTGGTTAAAAATGAGCACATCCAAATCGTCTAAGATGAAAGCAAAAATTAAATTCTTATTATCTCGTATTGCTTATCTGTCGAATTCTTATTTCTTATGAGTGTAGTCACCTCAGCTAAATAATGGACCATTACGTTTTTATTATAAAGAAACGTAAGAAAAAGGACATGCTACACAGAAAAGATATAATATGAAGGAAAGAAAGAAAGATTGTAGGAGAAATATAGCGCGCAGAAGCGTTAAAACATCTCTTCCCATCACTCTCAGCTTTCATAGATAAATATTAGTATTTATCTAAGTTAAACAATAAATAATAACATTATTGCTATTTATTTTTGTTAATGGATTTATCGACGGTATTTTTTATTCATTCATTAAAATAAAACCAAACAATTAGAAATCAAAAATATAACTCTACAATACCAAATACATATTTGTTCAAATCAATTTCCTAGATCAATATAGAAATTAACCTTCCCGTTCAGACTGTAATGCATCATTTTGTTGTATGTAAAAATAAAATTGCATACTAATTAGTATGTACAGTGTGCGATCGGTAAATTGTCGTCTTTTACACAAAAATGAAAATAACACTGACACAGCACTTTATCATGTATTTATCAATATTGAAAACTGTTGATTAAATTTATTTAAATAAATAGGCACAGCCTCCAGGCAACTCGGGAATCTCGCGAAAACCTTTAAAACGGTCTCCTTGTTTAAAGTTAGGTACTCTTAGCGAAGTTCAGTCCCGGCCTCCTGCCTCAAAAACCGCTAGCCGGTGGTTGCTGAAAAAATCACCTGCTACGATTGAAGTCCGTAGCTGAAGCGGTGTCACTTGAAAAAAAAAAAAAAAGCAACCGACTTAGGGCATTTTTCCGAAAACCAAACCCCAACCCCAACCCCAATCCCAACCCTAACTCTAACCCTAAACCCTAACCCTAAAACCCCCTAGTTAAAATTAACAGTTTTATTACAAAATTTGTGGGTTCTGTTTTTTCTGGGTAACCCTGTATACAGGGTGACCCTGTAAAAACAGAGCCCAAATCATTTATTTATTTTCCCATTAAACTAACCCTAAACCCCAAACCAACCCCAATCTTAAACCCTAATCCTAGTTTTTTTTTCAAGTGACACCGCTTCGGCTACTGACTTCAATCATAGCTGGCTTTTTTTTTCAGCAGCCACCGACTAGCGGTTTTTGAGGCTGGAGGGCGGGACGGAACTACGCGAATATACCCTAAAGTCATAAATGATTCCGTTATCATTGCTTTCAGTTCCTCTTTAGTGTTGCACGGAATTGTTTTGGTCCTCGCTCAACCGCACCTCACACGTAATAATTAATGAGAATTAGGCGGAAAAATGTTCGGGTTGTTTTGACTGTTATATTGCTGTTGTATTCGACTAGTTCCTTCTAGAATGGTTTTTCATGCATAAAGAAAGAAAAATCTTCCTAAAATGGCTTTCTACTTATCGAAAATACACAAACTCACACGGTACGCATATTTTAGTTCAACTATCTATATCGAACTCAATCTGTCTGTAACAAACTAAGTCACTTTGTATCTAAACTTGTAAAGTTCTACCTATTAGGTTATTGAGATTGCGTCATTACTATGTTTTCAAGCATTTCCGTTATAGAAAGACGTATAATTCTATTTCATAATGTGATAGTCATAGCCTCTCATTTTTGTAAGGTAGTGTAGGGTAATTTGAAAATAACTTTGACTGCAAAGAATGGTTTCTCCTGCATGTGTGGCAAAGCACAGAGTTCTGTTTCCAGATGTATGGTCTTCCAGTAGCGACTCTCCCGATCCAGCGCAGCACTACCTACTTGAGGTAGACATCTTTGTTGAGACTACTATATTAAGTTATCATCACTAGTGACCATCCCAGATGCCATGATATGGACTCATTGTTGTGTTTTTTAAACACTATCGGTACATTTAAGTGGGGACTGAACAGGCCAATTGTTATTCTGTGAAATCCTTACAAAAATTATGTTCATCTGAGAAAAAGCAAAGCATGTTCGGTTCGAGAGGATGCGGCTTCTTTTTCTTTCTCCTGTTGTTGGATTATTTTGGTGATATAAGTCGTGCTGTAATCTACCAACTGAATTTATAGACTAACCGAGGTCATGTGGTTTAAACCTCAACCAATCAACAGTCCGAATATGTGGCTGGTTAACTACTTAATCACCCTGATATTGACAGACGTCCATTTGCATTCATTGACGAACGACATGCAAGACTGAGGAGCACCAAGGAACTACCAAAGGATCATACCCTATATTAAGAGACACTAAGAAGCAACCAAAGGATCTTCACTAAGGATCGCGCTCTGCTTAACACAAAGAATCTTGTTTGAAGCCTTAAGGAGGGTCACAAAAATGGTAACACTTGTTCTTCACAAAAACAAAGGAAAAAACAACGTCATTTGAAAAGGTGCTAACTATTTACATTTTGTAAACATCTATGTCTTTCATAAACTCTACATGATAGGAATATTAGTTTACCAATATAATATCTGTATTCATATATAACATTTTTATAAAATTCATTTTGAATATGCTAAAATATTAATTTTATAAATTGGTTAGGAGGTTGATTTAGAAGGCTATCACAATGCAGGTGTAAAGAACAAATAATAATACGGTAACAATGATGTTGTGTGTTAACCTGTATTTAATCCTTGAATTTTCGAGATAATATCTCTTTTTCAAAAGATCACTGGAACTGAAGCAGTCTAGTTATGGCATTTCTTTTTAAATGAATTTTTTTTGAAAATGATTGTGTTTTTATATAACTGTATTCTCGTGTTGTATGTTTACGTGAATGCGTTTTTTTTTGTACTTGCGCGTATGTTGTCATGCGCGTGTCCATGAAAATGCGTGTTAGTTGTGACGTTATGACTGTATCCTAGCGCGGGATTGCACGTGCATATGTATGTGCGTATTAAAGAGCGTATTTGTGTTTGGTGGCCATAGTGATGTATAATATTTCGTATTGGATGTAATATAAATCAATTTTATAAAATTTTACAAATATAAAAATACGGATGTTATTTCAGTAAATATATAATTATGTTGAAATACAGTCAATAGAATTTCAGTCCTTCATGGACTCAAATGAAATTTGTACCTTTCTCATCTTGTATGAAAAATAATGAATATCTTCACGCAGTTATATGGCTGATAAGAAAGTAAAACACTTCCATATCTCTGACTACCTGTTAACAAGTTTTTCTTGTCTATCAATACTAGGTCTGGTTTCCTGGCTAGGACAAGGTGATCCGTCTTTATCTTAAAGTCCCACGGAATTTAATATTTCATTATCAAAAAAAGATTCTAGATTATGAATATGCCACTTTGTTGTACGGTCAAAATTTAGTTTCTTGCGCAATTCCCACTGGATAATCTTTCAAACCCAGTGGTGTCTAGCCTTGTATTTTCGTTGTCCTAGTTTGCTGTATTCGCTTAATAAATGGTTGATTGTCTCATCTCTGTTAACACACATCCTACATTTGCTTTTCTGTTGTGTCTTATTTATTTTTTATTTGTTGTTGTTGTTGTTGTTGTTGTTGTTCTTCTTCTTCTTCTTCTTATTATTATTATTATTATTATTATTATTATTATTAGAAAATATATGCATCCCCCGAGTTTTACTCATATTCATTAAAAGAAAAAAACAAACAATTGGAAATCAATAATACTAAGCACATTTTATTAAAAATCACATTTTTAATACCACTATGCTAATTAGCCTTCCCGTTCACACTGTAAACCGCTATTTTGTTGTATATATAAATACAATTGCATGTTATTAGTATGTAGATATGGTCAACAGTACTAATAATGTAAAACAATTTTATTAATAATTGAGGTTTAAATAAAAATAAAATCATGGATAATGTGACATAAATAACTAAGCGAATTGTGAATTGAGTAGTAATATAGTTTCGGTTACAGACAGAAAAACACAATCTCCATTATAAGATTATTATTATTTAACAGAATTAACAGTTAACTTTTGAATTCTAACGTAAATAATTAATAGGCCGCTAATTAATTATGTAACACCTAATGTTGGCTTCAAACTAATACCAACTAATTCTTATAATCGATGACTCCGACGTAATTTGAACACGCAACATTTTGATCCGTGGTAATGAATAGGGATGCATTGCTTTTGGATCAAACATTGTATTTCCTGATAATAGTTCAAAACTTTTCGTAGGCAATGTTATAAAATGAAATAAATCAAACTTTTTTTTTCATAGTTTCAGCAAATCAACTCAGAGCGCACTTTGACGTATACGGGTGTTTTAAACTAATGGAGAAATACAATTGAAAGTGCAATACAATGCGTAGGTTAAAGCTTTTGTTTATTCTTCTATTCTTCTTTTAATGTCATTATATTAGGATCAGTGCATTATTCATCTGAAAGGATTTATAATCTATTTACATTTTTAAGATTCTTTCAAGACATCTCTGATTGGCACGAGGAACTATTTCTGGTGACGGTTTACTTCCTGTATTTATACGCTTAACATAGGTTTATATGCATTTATCCAATCCCTCCACACGAGTAGGATGTGACAAGGTCATTTTAAGCAGAGTTTAACTGATTTGTATCCAGAGTTTTCCTTCTAGATGGTTGCTCTACCATGGTTAAATAGTCCAGTCTCCCCTACTATTAACACATATCTGGAGAATATTTTGATTCATACCATTCCCAAAGATATTAGTACTATGCGAAATGCATGGAATGTATGTGACCTTACACGACTTACGCACTCTTTTATACTCAAAGAAGATGATCACCAGGGTGTGAAACATATAATACACCTTGCACTACAACATTGGGGGGGGGCTTACCCCTCTGCATGGAGACAATCGACCTATTCTACAGCCCAAGCCGACAGGGCGACAGTGGAAGCGTGCAGGGCCCATAACCTGTTAAGTTTCTGACCGCCATCCTTGGCCAGTTGAAAAGGACTTAAAGTAAGTAAGTCCCGAGCTATGGAATCCTTTGGTAAATGAATAAGTCCTGAGTTATGGAATCCTACGTCGTGTCAAAGGTCCAGTGATATAATCCTATGTTCCGTCGTCCACGAAGTCTCAAAGCAATGTGCGTAGGTATGACCAGAACAGCCGGTATAAATAACAATATCAGCAGAAGAGTACTGCCAGTGGTTGGCCAAGAGCTTGGTCACATGGTTGTCGGCGAGTCTATAAGTAGAAGTGGGCATTTGACACACGCCTTATAACCCAAAAAATCTCAACACATTTCCTCATAGAATGTGGAGCTTTTGCTTCTATCAGAAAGAACATTTTCAACGCAAATAATATGAAAAGATTTATTTCAAAATGTTAACATGGATGGCATTTTGTTTTAGAGAGAAATAAAAATATACAAAAAAAAATGAATCAGATA
Source organism: Doryteuthis pealeii (assembly GCA_023376005.1). Lineage (NCBI taxonomy): Eukaryota > Metazoa > Mollusca > Cephalopoda > Myopsida > Loliginidae > Doryteuthis > Doryteuthis pealeii. Next base: position 96,399,175 of record CM042145.1, read on the forward strand.
TAAAATACATCCATGAAACTATCTACAAAAATATACCTGTAAAGGAAAATTGAGTATCAACTGTTGTCTCACATTCTAATAATTATTTTAAAAACAAAATATTTACCTGCAAGCTTATCCCTTACAAACCATTAAAAAAGTTTTGCCATTAAATTACCGACAGGGTTGATATGCCCTTAAACAAACCCAACAAATCGTGGGAATAGTGTTGATATATAAAGTCTGCTGTAGTCCACCACTTAATCTTATAGATTCGGCGTCGTCACGTGAATTAAACCCAGCCAATCAACTCTCGAATACGTGGTTAGTTAACTATTCAATCGACGACATTGAAAGCCGTTCATTTGCACGTTATACGGCATTGACGAACGGACCTGCAACCAAGGAACAACAAAAGGATCATACCCAACACTAAGGAACAACCAAAGGATCATACCTAACGCTAAGGAATAACCAAAGGATCATGCTCAACACTAAGGAACACCAAGGAACAACCAAAAGTTTATTCACAAAAGATCGCTCTCTGCTTAACACAAGGGATCTCCACTGTAGGTGCTCCCATAAATAGCCACAAAAATCGTAATATATCTCTTTGAAAATACTCTGTGGATGACATCTTATCTTTCTTGAGAGAAATATAAATGGCTAGGAATCCACCAAATATTTAATTACAGGAGGAAATGGCTAAAACTACAGTTGCCGTATGTTGAAATTTAGTGAAACCCTGTGGACGCCTATGTGCAGTAGTGATTCAAAACAACGATCTTAGCACTAAATATTGTGGAAATATTTTGTAATATAGTTCTTTACTAAGCATAGCTTAGATGTGGCACAAGGCCAGAAGTATGGGGCGCCCAATGAGAATCGAACTCACTAACAAAGGTCTGCAAATCTAGCTTGCTAACCAACACACTACGAGATGTGCTCAATATTTTGTGATATAAGGCGTGCTGTAATCCACCATTTAAACTTATAGACTAAGCGAGGTCACGTGATTTAAACCCCAGCCAATCAATAGCCAGAATACGTGCTTAGTTATCTAATTAATCACTGATATTGACAGCCGTTTATTTGCACGTTATTTGACATTGACGAACCCAACATTAAGGAACACCAAGGAACAACCAAAGGATCATGCCCAACATTAAGGAACACCAAGGAACAACCAAACGCTCATATCCCAACATTAAGGAACACCAAGGAACCAGCAAAGGATCATGCCCAACATTAAGAAACACCAAGGAACAACCAAACGCTCATACCCAACATTAAGGAACACCAAGGACAACCAAAGGATCATGCCCAACATTAAGAAACCAAGGAACAACCAAACGCTCATACCCAACATTAAGGAACACCAAGGAACAACCAAAGGATCATGCCCAACATTAGAAACACCAAGGAACAACCAAACGCTCATACCCAACATTAAGGAACACAAGGAACCACCAAAGGATCATACCCAACATTAAGGGACACCAAGTAGCAACCAAAGGTTTCTTCAATAAGGATCGCGCTCTGCTTAATACAAGGGATCTCCACTGGACAGTGTTGTTGCTTGAAGCCTAGAGAAAAAAATCGTAATAAATATTGATAAGATGTCTTGCATTTTGTTATCCAATTATTTTTTCATGGAATCAAAAGGTTTTGGTCCTTAATTTTGGACACTTGGTATTTGATTATTTTATTTGATAATTTGATATATTTTCTTCCTATCATTACAAATAACCTGCAGATTAAAGACACACCTGAACTCCTAGTTGTCTATATTTAGTGAAAATCTCAGAAAAATTGGACAGATAATTCTTGATATATTGAAGTTTTATTAACATGAGGGTATCTGAAGCTTGCTCGTACCTCAAATTTTAGCTCGCAAGACAAAGTAAAAAAGAAACCAAATGACTGCTCGTAACTTGGAAAATTCGTATGTCTTGATTGCTCGTAAGTCAAGGTACCATTATGCACACACACACACACACACACACACATATAATATATATATATATATATATATATATATATAAGATTTTAGGATGTTTGTTTTTAGAAGCAATGTTGAATAAATTATTATTTATATTTTTGCTTGAAGGCAATTATAGATGCATGTATCGTATAAAATTCGATAATTATAGAAAATAAACTTGACAAGTAAATCCCGCAAAGGATGGCTCGCCATGCAGAACACCGTACAGACTGTTTCGACTTTATTAAGTCTCTTCAGCGATGTATACTAACGACTCCCTCCGACAGGAATCGAAACCGGGACTTCACAGGCATAGTCAGAGACCATATCCGTTCGGCCGCCGGTACATAGCGAACAATCCCTGCGAAATTAACCTTGTCAAGGAAACTATTACACGCCCTGCCATAGCAGGCAAGTAGACGTTTATTTAGTAAACAAACCCGGCCGTTAAGCTCTTCGGCGAAGTGAATAAGATTTTAGGATGTTTGTTTTTAGAAGCAATGTTGAATAAATTATTATTTATATTTTTGCTTGAAGGCAATTATAAATGCATGTATCGTATAAAATTCGATAATTATAGAAAATAAACTTGACAAGTAAATCCCGCAAAGGATGGCTCGATTGTTCGCTATGTACCGGCGGCCGAACGGATATGGTCTCTGACTATGCCTGTGAAGTCCCGGTTTCGATTCCTGTCGGAGGGGAGTCGTTAGTATACATCGCTGAAGAGACTTAATAAAGTCGAAACAGTCTGTACGGTGTTCTGCATGGCGAGCCATCCTTTGCGGGATTTACTTGTCAAGTTTATTTTCTATAATTATCGAATTTTATACGATACATGCATTTATAATTGCCTTCAAGCAAAAATATATAAATAATAATTATTCAACATTGCTTCTAAAAAACAAACATCCTAAAATCTTATTCACTTCGCCGAAGAGCTTAACGGCCGGGTTTGTTTACTAAATAAACGTCTACTTGCCTGCTATGGCAGGGCGTGTAATAGTTTCCTTGACAAGGTTAATTTCGCAGGGATTGTTCGCTATGTACCGGCGGCCGAACGGATATGGTCTCTGACTATGCCTGTGAAGTCCCGGTTTCGATTCCTGTCGGAGTCGTTGTAGTACATACAGAAGAGACTTAATAAAGTCGAAACGGTGCTGTTTCTTTCTGCGGCCTTTGCCAGGGCGAGGAATACATTTTTTATACCTTTTCGGGATTAAAAAAATCATAAATACTAATTCAAGGCATTTAATTTTCTGTTCTAATTAATTCTATTATACAGGTTTATTAATTTCATGTACTTCAAAGAAAAATTATACTAAATTCATATATGCAATATATTATTATAATTTTTATATATTAATATATGTAAATAATTTTATTAAATTATTTTTTATAATAATATTATTTATTCTATAACATACATATTATAATATTACATATTTTTCTATATATTTATTATCTTATTTTATTATATATATATATATATATAAAATATATAATATAAATAAACATATAAATAAAAATAACAAAATATATTATGTAATATATAACACATTATATATAAATATATTAATATTATATATATATATTATATATATTATATAATTTCAGAAACAGAATGTTCAATACCAACTTGGCGATTACATACATTAGCAATTCATTTCCCAAAAAATATCGAACACTTCTAAATTCTCAGTAATTTGCGTAGATTTCATATTTAACAAAATAATAAATAGAAATACAATGTTTACATGGACTTTCGGCTAAAACACATTTCATATTAACGTATATCTATATTTATATATATATATATATATATATATATATATATATATGTATATATATCCAGTGCCTAGTACTTTGACACACACGGAAAACTATTTTTAGATCATGATGTCCGTGAATATACGAGTTCAATTAGAAGTTTATTCTCTGTTCCTCCCAAAATTCATAGTCTTGCTGCATGCCTCGACGAGACTGCAAAGAAAAAAAGAAAAGAAAAGAAAAAGAAATCAACACTGAACAAGAAGCAAAGACAATTTTACGCCCGGGGACAGGGAAGTTTTTCTTTTTCGTTTCTCCTATTGAAAATAATTGTTTCGAACGCACGTTTCATGCAGTGAAAAATTCGTGAGTTACAAAAAAAAAAAGAACAAAAACAAAACAAACAAAAAATAGACAAAAAAAAACCTCTTTGACATCGATCTATAAATGAGTTGTCGCTTTTTATTGCATCGATTCATTTATAGCATATTAAACTCATCTATTAGATACATGCACGAGATTTCAACAAAGGCGAGAAGACAGACATTTATATCCATATATCTATTTACTAACCCTTCCGCGCCAGTAGGATGTGACACAATATCAATGTCTTAAGCGGAATTTAGCAGGTTTGGTTTCAGAGTTTTATTTCTAAACTGTTTTCCTTGTGGTACGATTTTACTGGCCATCCTTTAGGCTTCAAGCAAGAGCGCTTGTCCGGCGGAAATCCTTGGTACAGAATCCCTGGTGTTCTTTAGTATTGTAAGTTCCTTCGTCAATGATTGCAAATGGACGGTTCTCAGTATTAGTGCTTAAGTAGTCAACCAGTCACGCATTATGGCTGTTGATTGGCAGAGGAATAAACCACGTTGCCAATCTTGGACGACGTTGTTTGTATTTCATATAGTGTTATATCATTGGGAAATGTACGCATCAACTATTATTCCTCCAACTATGCGTAAATAGTAGGGCAGACAGGGCTGCTTAATTTTATATGGCAACCGCAACACGTCTACGAGGAGTAGGGTAAATATATATATATATTGGTATAACCAAGCGTAAACAAGCGTCAAAGAAATCTATTTTTATGTGAGTCGGCATTTCACTTCGTTAAACCTAATTTCACCTGTGACGGCATTTTATTTAGCTTTTTTTCTAGTTGTATTCGCTCAAAGATCCCTTAAGCTAAATTCTAATCTTGTAACTATTTGATTATTAAACTTTGTATTCTTAAATCTTTGGATGTTATTAACAGTTGCGAAATAGTATGTAGTCATTGGAGACCTGTTGGTGTGGTAATTAGCACAGTAAAAAAATATCTTTGTGTCGGCATTTACGTATTAATTCTGATGTTTTATTTTAATGATTTTGTTTGTTTTTAATTTCGTAATTGAAGTGCATAAATTGCTTTGAGAATTCACCCACGCTGATTCGAATTTTTCAAAGTATAAATGTAGGTACGTGTGTATATAAGTATATATTTGTATATATTTATGTGTGTATATTTAGGTATTGGTTGGTTATATTATACAGCATGTTAACTCTTGTTGGGTTATCTTATGCCGAAGAGATTTAGTTTTATTCATTCTTGATGGGTATTCTGTTTTTTCAAAATTCATTTTTTTAAACATGTTTTTAACATTTTTTGTTATGATTCTGCACAATGGTAAAATAAGGGATTCGTTGACACTTTGGCAAAAACCTCAACGAAACAATAGGTTTTAAATTCGGGACGTCCCTCGTCATTTTCTAAATGATTGCTTCCTAACTTGAGCAAACATATATATTTACCCAACCCATCCGACCGAGTAAGATGTGACACAAGGTCAATTTCTTAAGTTTTGAATTCTGAATTTTCCTTCTCTTAGACAGGTTGTCTAACCAAGGTTTAAGAGCCCAGTCTGCCCAACTATTTACTCATAGATGGAGGGAGAATAGTTGGATTCATACCTTTCTAAAGAGTAGAAGCGTTAAGTGAAATCCAAGCAGTCTAGTCCAAGCTTTGAACTCGGGTCGACGAGTCCGTTTCCTACGACTCTACCCATTACACCACGCGCCTCCACACAAAGGATTATAATAGGAAGCACTTTACCTCCAGATTTTGTGGGAAAACGGATCTTCTGCTGAGTAAATGGCGAGATCACGCGACCCAAACTAGGCAAGTCATGCAACAGCTGGTCATCGAAAGTGAACGAGGGAAGTACGCAGGCGAAATATATCGTAATCCTTCTCAATGGATAAAAGTAGGCAAGACGGCGATAAATATAGTAACATATTTACAAATAGTTCACTTCCAATCTTCCATACATATCAACTAAATATTACAGTTAATTAAATGCATTTGGCCAGACTATTATTGGCAGAAGACATTTACAGACGATAAGGGGCTTTTAGCTACAACTTAAATGAGACATGGCAAAATTATGCTCTCTCTCTCTCTCTCTCTCTCTCTCTCTCTCTCGCTTTCTTTCTCTCTCTCTCTCTCTCTCTCTCTCTCTCTCTCTCTCTCTCTCTCTCTCTCCCTACGCCATCATCTTTAGTAGACGGAAGGATGCCAACCATATATATATATGGAACGGAAACTTAAAAGCGTACACTATATATATATATATATATATATATATATATATATATATATATATATTTAAAATAAGTGTATTTTGGCAGCATTTTTCTTTTATACAGGTTTTGTTGAACTGTACAGACAATTCATGTCGGACGAGTTTTTGGTTGATCCTTTCTAATTTTCTGGCCATCTTTTTGGTGTCGGGGTAAACTGGTGTAACAGTCCACCAAAGCTTTCGATACGAGCGCTTTCGGCAATACAGTTTGCCATCATCAGGTAGGAAATGATGGTTTGGTTTCGTGTCTCGTTTTTAAGGAAAACGAATAGTAGCAAGGAATTGGAAGTGGGAGGTAATAACAATTGGTAGTGGGAGGTTGTAGGAATGGTAGTGGTTTGAGTGAACGATCCAGTAATGACTTTTTTGTGGGAGGGGGGGGGCACAAGTTGTGAGAAGGGGAGGGGAATAGTGGAAGGAGGATAGGCGGAAAATTATAAGCATTTGAGAACATGTTGACTTATTTCAAAGTTTATTTTGTTTAAGGTAGGTTTTTATTTTGTTTGATATATAAAGCTTCGATTATTGAAGCCTTATATATCAAACAAAAAAAAAACTTACCTTAAACAAAATAAACTTTGAAATAAGTCAACATGTTCTCAAATGCTTATAATATATATATAGTGTCCGTTTTCACGTTGCCGTTCCATATATATATATGGTTGGCATCCTTCCGTCTACTAAAGACGAGGGCGTAGCGTCCATTTTAAAAACATCTACAACCACGTGAGTGGCTGAACAGACCAATTTTAGAATGGCAGTCTCTGGAGTAGTCACTGCAAACAAACAGTGATGCTTTCTGGAGTTGCTGTTGTCTCTCCCTCCTTTTGGCTCTCTTTTCTGTGGCGGCTTCTTTCCTCTCTTTTTCACTCCTTTTCGTTCCTTGTCTGACAAGGAGTCGCCATGTCGCACGGTCTTCTGCGCAAGCCTCCCATGTGTTGATGGGGCATGTCTTCAGGTTTCTCATATATATATATATATATATATATATATATATATATATATATATATATGAATAAATTTTTTGGTACAGGCAAATCTAAACAATGCTTTAAGGGTAATCATTATGATCACCTATATAGGTGGATACGAAGGGAGTACAAAAAAAAAGAAAGGAGGAGAGAAAAAAAAAATTGTTTTATTTGATAAAAACAAGGGCCCTTTCCTAAACCCCCCTCATGTATATACCCATATTTATTACAATTTACAATTTGACTTTTAGTCGTCTCCGGCTGTATAACCTTGATGAGCAACCGGACGAAAGGGCCCTGGTTTTTATCAAATAAAACAATTTTTTCCTCTCCTCCTTTTTTTTTGTTTTTTTTTTTGTACTCCCTTCGTATCCACCTATATAGGTGATCATAATGATTACCGTTAAAGCGTTGTTTATATATATATATATATATATATATATATATATACATGTGTTTATGTATGTATGTATGTATGTATATGTATACCCAGGGAAAGCATTAGATAGCACTGAAATGCATCATACGATCAATGAGTTCTGAAAATTATGGACGCATATATTGTGGGATATTAATGGAGCGAAAACAAAAGTTTTTTCATGTCTTTTATAGGTATATGTCTGATCCAATTTAAAAGGCATTATTTTCCGTTATTGTTTTAACCTATCATAACAAAAAAACATTTCGTCTATAAGTAATTTAGAAAGTACATTGTATTCATCAAATTTTCTGTACATCACTAAACCCTATGAATATTGCACAAATATACGAGGGTATGCTGATCATATGATGACATTATATCTGCTATTGATGCCTTTTTCTCACTGGGATCCAAGCACAGCCAGACCGATGTAATTAGTAGAATTATGCTGAAAAATAAACTCCATTTGGTCACATTACAGTAGAATACCTCGGTTAGCTTATGAACCTTTCTGTTAACTCACGTAAAATAAACCTAAAAAAAGATATTACTGTTTCATAACTTAGTTATAAATAATAAGAATATATGATTTAATCATATATATATATATATATATATATATATGTGTGTGTGTGTGTGTGTGTGTGTATGTATGTACTAATATATATATATGTGTGTGTGTGTGTGTATGTATGTACTAATATATATATATATATATATGTATGTGTGTGTGTGTACTAATATATATATATATATATATATATATATATATATATATATATATATATATATATATATATATATGAGTGTGTGTCTATGTAAACAGGTGAAGAGGCATATCGATTTGTTGCATGAAAACTATCTTCTTGTTAAATTATCTTCAATTGCTTCATATATATATATATATATATATATATATATATATATATATATATATATATATATATATCTGTAGTGAAGACACTTGGCTAACGAGTTTTTAATTAGGATTAGGAGCGGTTTGTTTTAAGTTATATGTGGGTGGCAAGTGGCTAAGGTATTTGTTCATGTCGGTGTATATAAGTGATACCATCATTTTATTCCGGGGCTTGTTAATTAAGTTTTATATTAAGTCCAAATTGATTATAGGTTTTCAAATTGTTTATTAAGTTATTTTCCCTCCGCTCAATTAATGATTTTATTTTGATGTCTTTTTCAATAATTTCTATGATGTTGAATTTAACTTCTATGTTAAAATTGTGACCATCTGAGCGTAAGTTTTGTTATACAAGTATTAGTTTACTGTTATCTATCGATTTGATTCTGTATCCATAGTTGTTTAGTTGGCTAGAATAAAATACCAATGAAATTCCAGCATATTGTTTTTGGCAGCATGTGCAGTCCAGCAAATACATTACATTTTTACTCCGGCAATTTTAGTTGTGAATCTAGTAAATGAGTTGATTGGTTTTAAATGCTTGCAGTCTTGGTTGTGCTTAATATTTCATGCAAAATATCTAGTGGATTTAATTGTCGGCTTCTTATTGATTAGTTTATAATTTAGTATGTTGTTGCTTCCAATATTTTCTCTGGGTTTAATTGGTCGACGCTAAGTTAGTATGCCTGGTTCTTGAAAAATATCTTTTAGGTTAAAATTTACTTAAAAAATATCCCAATGGTTCTTGATTAATCCAGCTAGTGGTAGCAGTGTGTTGTTAAATGTTGTTACGACGGGTATTCGATTTAGTTTCTGCCTAGGGATAAAATGGCTTTAGTTATATGGTTTTCAGTTTATGTAATTGAATATTCCCGTGATAAAAACTCTGCATTAGGTTGTAGCTTTGTCTTTTGAGTTCGTTGTTGTCTGTGCTGATTCTTTGGGGTCAAATGAATAGGGACTGATAATGATATGTCTTGTGTGAGAGAATCAATAATGGAGATAGTTGGGGTTTTTTTTTTGGTTTTTTTTTTTGGTTTTTGTGCGTAGTATTCTTTGTAGGTATTTGTTTTTTCAATATACACTAGAATATTTAAAAATATATATTAAATTTTTACTTGAAGGCACTTACAACGCATGTATCGTATAAAATTCGATACTTTTTCTAATAGAAAATGAACTTGACAAGTGTAATCCCAGCAAAGGATCGCTCGGTGTGTAGAATATCGTACAGACTGTTTCTGCTTGTGTTGATTCATATGATGAATATATCATCAATATATCTCGCGTAAAAAGAGTAGTCATTCTGAATTTCAGGGTAAATGTACGCGTTTTAAAACTTATCCATGTAGAACAGGGATCACCAAACTTTTCCCACGGTGTGCCGGATATTTAAAAAAATAACGAGCTCGGGCCACATTATTATTGTGTTAAATACTTGCAAGCCAGAACGAAAGCTCTGAGAAAAAGATATAAAACAAAATTTATCTTTCCATGTTATATTCATGGATGAGTGGCGTAAGATTTACCAAAATGAATTTAACCAACATTTATTTTCAAAACATTATCAAAGAATGCAATATTAGCAGAGAGATTTAGTGAGATTTGTGAAACTGAAGTTTGCCTTTCAAGATATCGTAAGTAGCAATTGAAATGCTCATACGCACACAATTTTGTAACCTACCTACAGTAGTCCATGAAGATTTAGTAAGCTTAACATGATATTCAAATTTAAATGATATCAGAACATCTCGCATTCGGTACGTTTTAAGAAACAAATTCAAGTACCGTCGGTGGGCCTGATAAATTGTTTCGCGGGGCTGATCCGGCCTTCGGGCCATAGTTTGGTGTACCCTGACGGAGAAGGTCACGTGTGTGCTGACTCTTCCTGTACAAAATTGAAGGAGTTCTATATCATATTTAATTCGGTTAGGAAATTCTTCAGTTTTGCCTCTCCGTCTGCGTATACAATGAATATGTCATCAATGTATCTTGCGTCAAAAGGGCAGTCATTCTTAATTTCAAGGTAGAGGTATATATAGATTTCTAACTTGGCCATGTAGATTTTTACGTATGGGGGTGGGGCTACAACAGTGTACCGGGCTCTTACTTTGGTTTGTATGAAGTATCGACCGTTAAAGTTAAATAATTTAGTGCTAAAATCTGTTGTATTAGTGTAGTTATTATTTCTGTGCGAAGGTTTTTTTTATTGTTTTCTTGTTGAGGTATTCACACAAGGCTGAATGTACCTTACTGTGCTCGATCTTATAATAAAGGGATCTGACATACGTAATGGACAAAACCGCTGATGTTCATATTGATGTATTGTTATAAAGCTATCGATTTTGTTTAAAAAGTCCGTTGTATCAAGTATGTATGGCTTTATTCTGTTAACAAGTAGTTACCTTCGTATTTGGACAGTTTAGTTGTGTGACAGTTAATTGAGGAAATTACTGGTCGTCCAGGGTTGTTATTTTTTATATATTGTGGAAAGCAAATAGAAAAAGATATGTTTTACACTCAACAAAGACAATACTTACAAAAATATATAATACATCCGAATATGATCGAAGGCATTTAAGTGCAAAATTAGCGTTCCCTTCTTTTATCAGTTGGATCCCAATATAAAGAAACTGACACGAAAACTAGAGAAAAATAATAAAAAATAAATCTTTAAAAATAAATTTTTCGTGGTCTTTACCAAACATGTTTAAACAATTTACTTTTTGTTGGAATTTATTCACACACATACACACACACACACTCACAAACAAACACGCACTCACACACACACACACACACGAACACACACACACACACACACATATATATATATTGAGGTTGAGCACTTTGGAGGGGATTTCGCTGATGACCGACAACTAAAGCGTAAACGTAACGCTCTCCTATAAAAGGGATAGAGCACACTATGGTGGCCTTTACATACATACAGATGTGTGTATTAAAATAGTTAAAATCTCCTTCGCGGTGACGATAGCTGAGCGGTTAAGCTGTCCGACTGATGCTGAATCGATCGTAGTTCTATTCCGGCTGTAGGTAGCTCACAAAATGTCTAGCCACACTGAAGAGACTTGATAAGTCGAAACACGTCTCTGTGGATGACTATATATATATATATATATATATATATATATATATATATATAATATACCAAGCGTGTTGGTAAATCCTTGCGGTGAGAAAAAACCCAGCAAATAGTTTGATTGTAAAAATATACTACCAAACATCAACCGGGGAGAAAAAAAGACCAAGATAGTCGTACCAACAAAAAGTAATCTATTGGTACAGTATTTGGCCAAAAGAAAAAACAATTTATATGTATATATATATATGTATATAAGATATATATATATTCATATAACCGCTAGGAGAATAGCTAATAAGTAAAAAGTGCTCAATACCTAAGTAGAGCAAATAATAAAGATAAATCTAATGAGTCAGACGAACCTACTATTAGTTTCGCTTAAAGCTCTTAAGGGCTAAGATCTTAGCCCTGAAGAGATTTAAGCGAAACTAATAGTAGGTTCGTCTGACTCATTAGATTTATCTTTCTATATCTATATATACATATATATATATATAAAGATAATCTAATGAGTCAGACGAACCTACTATTAGTTTCGCATAAAGCTCTTCAGGCTAAAATCTGACTCTTATTATATATATATACATATATATATATATATATATACATATATACACACACACACACACACACACACACACACACACACACACACACACATATATATATATATATATATATATATATATATATATATATATATATGAATTTAACATTTTGAAAAAACAATTAGTAATTATTTTTTCAAAATGTTAAATTCATTCTGTCGGATTAATTTCCATTTATTTACACAGACACACACACACATATATATATATATATATATATATATATATATATATATTATATATATATATATATATATATATATAAATTGTTGCAGATCCAACGAAAGAAAAATGAATATTTTGTAATAAAAACGTCCGCAAAGTGGATTGAATTTTTCTCTTTATTTCAGTAGGCATGACACATGTTTCGCATTCTTTAAAATACTCTTCAAGCTAATACAATAATGGTTTGTGTTCTGGACTTTACAATCATCAAGTGTCTTATACCGTGTTTTCGTGAAAATAAGACAGGACTTATATTCTTTTTCTCTCATATAACACAAAGGCAAATATAAGACAACCATCAAATCTCAAATGGATACAAACCTCATCCAAATTTTGGAAGACACTACACTGGGTGACTCAAGATGCAAAAAAAAAAAAGATAGGGAGTATGCAATATAATTTTCGGAGCGACGGGGGGGGGTAAAGTGTTTGTGTCACCTGATTGTCAAGAATGCTTATTTATTTCGTCTGTCAACTTGGTCTTATTCTAAGGGGAAGGCTTATATTAAAACCATACTGAAAAATCACACCAGGTCTTATTTTGCAGGTAGGTCTTATTTCCCGGGAAACATGGTATTGTTGATATTAAGTATTCTTTGATTTTGTAACCTCGAGCTAGGAGATTTGTTTTCCTTACTCTAATTGGAGGGAAATGATTTGCAGCTGAACACGAAAGGCAAGCCTACGAACACACACGAAGAGTTGGCATTAATTAAAATTAATTTCTTAAGCTTCAATTAAGTTTTTTAATCTTTTGAACCTTTATGTTTTTATTTTTATTTTCATGAACGATTTGAACCTGATATTAAAGATTAAAAATCAGAGACACCGACTGGCCAGATCCTCTCTGTCTTTCTCGCTCTCACTCACCTCTCTCTCTCTCTCTCTCTCTCTCTCTCTCTCTCTCTCTCTCTCTCTCTCTCTTATATATATATATATAGCATATATATATATATATATATATATTGGTTTGTTGGTTGGTTTTGAAGGCTATCACAATGCAAGTGTAAAGAAAAAAGAAGGTAACTGTGGTTTTGTTTGTTAACTTCAGTTCTAGTGATCTTCTGAAGAGGGTATTTTTTATTCCGAAATATTAAGAATTGAGAATAAATCACAGATTAACAAACAAGACCACAGTTACGTTCTTTTTTTCTTTGCACTTGCATTGTGATAGCCTTGAAAACCAACCAACAAACACAATGCTTCAAGCAAATTACAAAACCCTTACATATATATATATATATATATATATTATATTATATATATATATATATATATATATATATATATAGGTGAATGTTATCAAGTATTTTCGTGATGGGAATCAACCAAAATTGAGAACACAATCGTACATATAAATATTTTGCGTATATGCATATAAATATCAGTGTATGTGTATAGTCTTATATACACGAGTAGTATCATGAATAAATATATGAAAACGTTAAAAAGTTATGGTAGCAAACTCAACGGCGTTCGGCAACTGTCGTCTCTGTGATTTGGTTTGAATATCGCATGGGCGAGAAACTTACAAAAATATTTACCTTCAAATTATTCCTTTAAAATCGTATACACAAAACAAAAATGGATTTGACAAAAAATGGATTTGGATTATGGTCGGTATCAGCTGGACAACGAGGGAGTCTATCCCCTTTTTCACTAGCGCTTGAGTAGAGAGTGCTAATCCAGCTTGCTAACCATTACACCAAATGAGGTGCCCAATATGTGGGAATATAGTTATTTACTAAGCTTTGCTTAGATATGGCACAAGGCCGAATGTAAGGGACACCCAGTGAGACTCGAACTCACTAGTCATGGTTTGCCAGTCTTCCTTGCTAACCATTACACCAAATTAGGTGCCCAATATGTGGGAATATAAGGTGTGTGCTAGTTCCTCGCTTATACTTATAGACTAGGCGAGATCATGTCGTCTATTCCTTAGCCAATCGCTGGCCATACTACGTTGCTGATATATTACTTAAGTGCTGATTCTTTCTCAGTCTACTCGCGACATTCGACGAAGGAAACTAGGGTTCTCTACCTGAGAGGATTACTAAAAGAAACCAAATCGGAGGACTCTCTACCTAGAATCAACTGGCCAATTATGGCCCTTAAAAACTTAACAGAGAGATTTTTTTATCTGAGTTAGAGCACCACAACTACCATCAGGTCACAACTTTACCGCAAAAATCCAAATTGTTCTAATAATGCACTGAGTTGACTAGTACCGAACTCGAAACCTTTTTGTTCTATAGTGGATGCGCTACCGACTGAGCTAATAATATAAGTATCAATAATAATAATTTTTGAGAAAAGAATCGATAACTTGAAAAATACTCTTGAAAGGAGGTCACAATTAATTTCTCTTAATTAATAAGTCTGGGTTGATTAAATGAACCAAATAAAACGTTCATTAAATTTTATATTGACATAAATTATACGTGTTCAATCGGCGACGCTATCACATGACGTAGTGGATTAGTTGAAGTCAATGAAACTACAATCAATGAATAAATGCTATTTGCACAGCGTATAGGTCGTTAAATCAATAAAACTGTAACTCAATAATGAAGAGAAAATATTATTCAATATGATATTCGCTATTCAATAATGATGATTTAATACGCAAAGTGTACGTTTTAAGTCAAAATTTAGCATCAGCTAATAACCATATCAGACTATAGACATATATATATATATATATATATATTATACATATATATATATATATATATATAATATATTTGTGTATATGTATGTGTATGTGCGTATGTATAAGGTTATATATGTGTATATATACGTATAGGTATGTGCCTGTATGTTATATATATATATATATATATATATATATTAATATATATATATATATATATCACATATGCATGTATATATATGCCAGTGTGTATATATATGCAAATATGCATGTATATATAAATATGCCTATAATATATATATATATATATATTATATATATATATATATATGTTGCATTATATACATATGGACACATATATGTATGCATATATACATACATATCTATACCTATATGTATACCGATATATATGTATTTATGAAATTTAACATTTTTGAAAAAACAAATGATGTATGTATATATATATGTGTGTGTGTGTGGGTGTGGTTTATAATATGCATAAATATATATAATATATATATATATATATATATATATATATAATATATAATAACAAAAATAGACAAATAGATGGACACAAATATCTAAAAAATAAATAAAACTCACATATACACAACTAATGACAAATTCAGCTCCCAAACACACATACATACTCATCCATTTTACCCATCCTTACCATTCCAACATTCTGACCAAACACCTGCATCTCCACATAAACACTCCCCATTTAGAGGGAAGAAAATCCACTAATCCCCCTCAGCTACCCCTGGCCCTACTGACAACCTACTGTTTTTCACCATTCTGAAAATGTTCTTTATTGAAGCAAGAACTGGGCTTTTGTCCTGATGATGGTCAAAATGACCGAAACGTGTTTGTCTACTTTTCTCCACATTTTGTCGGATTAACCTCCTCACATTTCTCACACACATATAATATATATATTATATATATATGCGTAAATAGATGAGAGTAATTGCAGAATGATGGTCTCCAGTTGGCTGGGGAAGCAGGGAAACTGTTCGTGTGGCTATTGGTAACACAGATGTGTCTGTTTAGCATCAACATTCGCTCACTCCTGCGCACACCTCATTGTCACGCGCAGTTTTGGCTTGGCAGTGATTTCCGATAAAACTCCCGATTGACGCTACCGTCACGTGTGAAGTTCACGCAGTTCATCATGGTCAATTAACAGAAGTGTATGGCCAGACATGCATGGACGTCAAAAACATTCGCAAGTGCTATAGGGATTTGCAACGACGACGAGGTTCAAGGCGTCCTCAACAACATAGAGGAAAGATGGTATTAGATGGGCATACAAAAACTGCCACTGCCCAATGCATCGACCGAAGTAGCGATTATGTTGGAAACCTCAAAATTATCTTAAAATCACTGACAATAAGAAATAAACGTTTCTGTGATTTCTAAATATTTTGAAGACCTTACCTTTGGGAGTTCCCTCGAATTATATATATATATATATTATATATATATATATATATATATATATATATATATGAGAGTAACTTATTGAGTAAATCAGACAAAATGTATTGAGAATTAAGGAAAATGCATATATTACAAAATAAATTAGGCAAGGCTTCATTATATACTGAGGCGAAATATCATTTGAACGAAATTGTTTTGTGTTTTTTTCCGCATTTTAATTAAATTTTCAATCACACACATACACACACACATATAATATATATATATATATTAAATATACATATTGTTGTGATGTTAATTCAACAGTAAAAAAAGAAGTCAAGTCGAGGTAGGGTAAAATGAGACAAGTGTATTTACAATAAGGTACAAGAACGGCTAGCTTGCCGCTAAACGGTAACAGTACAACCTTTTCACTCGGTGTCTCACTATTTATAGTGAGAACCGGTGTATATTCTCCACTGTAGGAACGGCCGGTACAACACATATGTATATATATACATATGTATAAATCTTCAAATATATATATATATATATATATATATATATATATATATTAAACCCTCACCCAGAGAGGCTACCCCACAAAACTAATTAGTAAGGGATTCGAGATAGCATATTCGAGTTAGCAGGACGACTACGAACCCCTGAAAAACACAACAACGAACAACACTTAGCGTATTTCTCGATGCATACCGATAACAATCCAGATTTGTTCACAGAAATACTAACCCGACTTGAAACCAATGATAAAACCAAAAACATAATAAACAAAACAAAATAATTAAAAGTAAAAGACAACCGACAAATCTCAAACACATACAAACCTCATCAAAATTTTGAAACACACTACACAGGGTGCCTCAAGATGCAAAAACAAAAGATACGGAGAGTGCAATATAATTAAAGAAGATGGTCGTTTGCTTTAAAAAAAACAACAAAAACAAACAAACAATATTCAAAATGAATAGAGAATTAACTGTACCTAAAAATGTAGTTTATATGATACAATTTACCAACTGCAAAAAAATCTGTATGGATAGCATACCATCATTAATCAAGAGGATTTCACTACATAAGAGCAACATTAAACAGAAACCTTCATGTATAAATATGCATAAGTGCACTAACGGTGATTTCAAAGTGATGCCGATTCATCAAAAACATGACTGCAATACCTCTAATCAAATAAAATACTTCATAGACTAGTAAAAACCGCCAGTAAACCGAAATTAAACACATACACATTATGTAATATATGTATGTATATATTTGTGGACATGTGTGTGTATACATTCATACGTACACGTTACTTCTCTTTAAAGAAAAATCACTCCAGAATATAAATCTTCACTACATCAATGAGCAGGGACACTCACATACACACACACAAATAGAAGACCAAGAAGAGTACACATCCATATATGCACACATTCACACTTAAAAACAGCAATACAGGAGAATAATCACAAAAATACAGACACACGCGCGCGCGCGCACACACACACACACAAATACATCAACCTATCAAAAAACTAAACAAAAATATACACAGAGAGAACATGACCTAACACACACCCGTGCACACGAGCATTTAAACAAGATAAGTACAGACACTCAAACACACACACACACACACACACACACACACAGACAAACAAAACAAACAAACACACTTCGGATGATTAACTATAAAAACATACTCAGATGTAGAGTAGACACTATTTTTGATATATCAAAGGAACTCAAATGACCACTCCTAGGCACCCCCAAGTAGAAGAATGCCAAAAAACAGGAAGGGTAGTAGAACCTATATATATATATATATATATATTATATATATATATATATATATATATATTATATAGGCACTCAGAAAGTAATGAAACTAGCTTGAAGAAGGTACTAATATCTGAAACGCGTGTGGTGAAAATAAATTAAATTTTCTTTTTGAAAAACAAAATTCAAAACACTGTGAGGACCATCTTTCTTATAAAATATTTAATTTTCTGTCCTTGGACCCATAACAACACTTTTATGTACATATACATTTATATAAATACAGATACACACACACACACACACACACACACATACACACACACACACATATATATATATATATATATATATACAATTCTTTTTTCGAACACTTCAAAATTCTCAGTATTTTGACCGTTTTAACTTCAAATATCATGCATTTTACTCTGATGAAGGCCGCTATTCTTTGTATGATTAAAGATTTTATAATTTTCTATTATTATTATTTTATTTTATATTTAAAATAATAATAAAAATACAAGTGTACATGAACAAATTCCTCGCCGAAACACGTGTTAGTAGCTCATATTAAATATATTTCATCAATTCAACATTTTCTTTCCTTTATTTATTTTTCCTTTCAGCATATTAATATGTGTATGGAGGCGCGTGGTGTAATGCTTAGAATCGTAGGAAATGGACTCGTCAACCCGAGTTCTGTTTGCGTTTCACATGGCGCTAATAAAAAAAACATACATACCTTGTCAATTTTACACTGTATTATGAAGGCCCGTGTCCAGATTGTCAGTATTACATCACTGGAGAGTTGTATGAAGCCTACAAGAAAGTTGACCCTTTGATTGGTTCCATTTGGAAATGCCCATGAGATTAAACACATCCAAAGGATTGGTATTTATTTGTCAACGTGGCCCTGAATAATGACTGCTGAATAGAATTGGGACATGTGTTTAAGTCAGCATGCCACCTCTTAACCGTTGTTTCCGATGGAGCAGAGTCCGAATAATACTTATCAAGCCATTGCCTTGCTTGAACAGTATTTTTTCCCATCAGAAAGCAATGCTTTATCAACACACGAAATTAAGATTTTTCTATTGTTCTGAAAATTTGCAACAGTAGCGTCACTTAAATAACTGTAATTTCTAATCTAATGATCCGAATGGGCTCAAATTTTGACACATGTCATTTGATGTTTAGCAGTTTTTAAAGATCATATGTATTTTCATTAGTGGTGCCTTTTATGTGTCAGGCCGGAGACTTATTGAGTGATGTGTTAATAAAGAAACTTGAAAACTTAACCAATATTATGTCATTAATCTACAATCTTGAAAAGTGGTTGAAGAATGGACATTATAACAAGTGTGTAAAAAACATGTGTCATAAATATAATCTTAACTACAAGGATGTGTCCTAAATATAATCTTAACTACAAGGATGTGTCATAAATATAATCTTAACTACAAGGATGTGTCCTAAATATAGTCTTAATTACAAGGATGTGTCATGAATATAATCTTAACTACAAGGATGTGCCATAAATATAATCTTAACTACAAGGATGTGTCATAAATATAATCTTAACTACAAGGATATGTCATGAATATAATCTTAACTTTAAGGATGTGTCATAAATATAATTTTAACTACAAGGATGTGTCATAAATATAATCTTAACTACAAGGATATGTCATAAATATAATCTTAACTACAAGGATCTTATGACATGTGCTAATGGATCTGTTGTCATGAAATATGAACATGAGATGGCAGTAAAAACAAAGACTTTTAATCCACCAAATGAATACGTCCCTTGGGTCACTCTAAATGGAATTCTCACAGAAGGTATTCAAAAGAAAGCAGATAAGGATTTAGTTGGATTGATATGTGAAACTTATCAGGGTCCAAACAAATCCCAATGGTGTCCAATAGACGCACTGAAAAGATGCAAAAAAAGAAATATATGAATCCAAATACTCTCCCTCCA
This sequence comes from Doryteuthis pealeii, assembly GCA_023376005.1. Classification (NCBI taxonomy): domain Eukaryota; kingdom Metazoa; phylum Mollusca; class Cephalopoda; order Myopsida; family Loliginidae; genus Doryteuthis; species Doryteuthis pealeii. The sequence continues at coordinate 96,419,632 of CM042145.1, forward strand.
GCTATGGGTAAATAGTAGGACGGACTGGGCTCTTTAACTTTGGTTAGATAACCATTCCCGGGGAAGATAAACTGTGAATAAAAACCTGGTTAACTCGGCTTAAGAAATTGACCTTTTGTCACATCCTACTCGTGCGGAGGGGTTTGTATCTCTCTCTCTCTCTCTCTCTATATATATATATATATATATATATATATATATATATATATGGGGGGCGTGTTTTCTATTTCCCTTGACATTTGTCCTCATTATCGGACCATGCATTCTGCTAATGATACATACTTATTTATATCTCCACACGGAGGATATACTTTTTTTTGTCTCTGCTGGATTCTGGTACGGAAGCCTGATTGGCATTTCATCGATTATACGTTTACTTAGCTATCTTTAAACAAACGATCATTCCCAACGGAAATGTTTATCGCCAGAACTTCAGTGGAATTTTTTGTTTGTTTGCTCCATGTTAGCATAATAATCTCTAGCAACACAAGCAGTAACGGCAACTGCAACAGCTTTTTTTTTGTTGAGATTTTTCTAATTGATTTCCAGCTCCCAAGAAAACGTGAGCATGATTTAAAAAAAATATCGAACCAATCCTTGCAAAATAAATGAGTGCATTTTATATTCAACTGCTTGAATTATTAATTAATTGATTGATCGATTGATTTTAACGGCATCTCAATTCAACTGGGGTATGGTGTACATTTACATATGCAATTTTTGAATAGTTTCTAAAAAATATTTATATTCTTACATAGGTTTATATAATATCACGTATTCCTATCTAATACAAATAATTTTCAAAGACATCTATTTGACCCTTAGATGGGAACGTAAAAGGTATGCCTACTCCGGGTCAGAGTAAACCTGGGAGTAATTAAAATTCCACACTCCGAAGAGCTCCAGGAATATGAGATTAGCATGGGAAAATGTATAGTTTGGTTTGGTTTGGTTTGTTTTACGGCATATCAACCTCAGTGGGTCATTTAATGCCGATAAAGTTTTGAAATAAATCAATTCTTAATGGATAATACAATTTTGTTCATAAATACATTTTTCTATTTAACCCATAGATGGGACCCTAACAGGTACTACCGCTCCGGGTCAGAGTGGACCAGGGAGCAATGGAGATGAAGGGGTGCTCCACATTCCCCAAACCTCCAAAACTGGAACCTCACCATCAGATAGAGTTTAACGTCATTCCCAGGACATGTAGACCCCCAGCCACCGCCTTCTAGCACCCATACGATAAAAGGGGTTGGGGCTTGCCATAAGGGCAATAGGGTTGGGAAAATCATATAGGTGCTAGGGCTTGACGTGACCAGCCGATTGATCGGAGGGGGCCTCTCCGACCGCCCGTCTAGCCCAAGATAGGGCGGGAAAATATAAGATACGAAATAATAACTAAAATTCAAAGTGATGAATATTGTAGTGTTTAAATATTCTTTATTAATTCTAATATTTCTGGTGAATACCCACCTTAATACAACCAGAAATATTTCCTACCATCCATCATATATATATATCTTATGAAGCATACACCCTAACAGCATCATACATATATATACATATAATCATCCACAGACACGTGTTTCGACTTATCAAGTTTCTTCAGTGCGGCTAGATTGAAATTGAAATTGGATTGAAATCTGATCGGTTCAGCATCAGTAAGACACCTTAACCGCTAAGGTATAGACAACCACAGAATGCGAAGGGGATTTTAACTGTTATTAATATAAATATATATATATATATATATATATATATATATATATATGTGTGTGTGTGTGTGTATGTGTGTGTGCGTGTATATATATATATATATATATATGTGTGTGTGTGTGTGTGTGTGTGTGTATGTATGTATATACGTATATATATGTGAGTGTCTGTGTGTATGTATATATATACACACACACAAACATAGACACACGAACACACACATAGACGCACACACACTCACATAGACATACGCATACACACACATACACAAACACACACACACACACACACGTACATACACACGCGCGCACGCACACACACACACACGCACAAATTCACCAGAGCAGAAAGTTAACAACAACCCCAGACACACGACCTATCAAATATTTAAAAAAATCTACCAAACTAAACATACAAATAATATAAGGGAAGGTTTGATGGGCCGGGTTAGCTCAGTTGGTAGAGCGTTCAGCTAGAAACCACAAGGTTCCTAGTTCGATACCGGTCCTCGCCAACTCAGCGTATGAGTAGCACAGGGATCTGTGTGGTAAAGTAAGGAGCTGATGGTAGGTGTGGTGCTCCACCTCAGATGCTAAAACAATCTGCTTTGTCTAGCCCTAATGAAAAGGGGATAGACTCCCTCGCTGACTGGCTGATACCGACTTTAGGCCGCCCCGACGACTTTTTTGGGGTTCATAAAACATCAGTATGCTACAAATTTAAAAAATATGAAAATAAGATCATAAAAATCGAACACACAGTTGACACGTCCAACAGAAAACATATAAAGATACGAATATGCGAGGTTATTCATAGTCGAGTTACTACTAATTGAGTAGCTAGTCATACTGTTCGAGAACTGCGTGTTGACTATTATTTATATTCTTGTACAAAAAGTAATAGACCTTTTCTGGATTTTCAATGTAGTTAATTGATTAATTGAGTCACAACACTTACAAGCCGCCCTATTGGGTGGCAATTAATCTAGCTAACCCAGAAATCCCACCAACTGAAGGAAGCGTTTTGACTACACAAATAGAAATAAAAGAAATAAAATAAACCATAAGAATATGTTAAGCTAACCCTAAAAACTCCTAGCATATTTTCATTTTTATTTTGTTCTGCTCATTTTAATTTTCTGTAAATGAATAGTTCAAAAATATTAAGTAAAAGAAAAGAAAAAAACTAAAGCACCGCTAACACACAGATGTTACAAATGAACTCTCTCTGCACTCCAACCAATACATACATACATATATATATATATATAATATATATATATATATATATATATATATAAATTGTCGGCTAAAAAAAGCCATATCAAAACACATCGTTTGTGTATTTACTTCTCATACTGTCGTGTAGAAAAAGTCACTATAAGAGGAATATAACCTACTTCTAAACAAAAAACGAAAAATCTAAGAAAGTCCGGTTGGTGTAGGAGTTACGGTCCTCGCCTGTCAGCTTGACAGTCAGGGTTCAAATCACGCACAAGGCGGTCTTCCTATCTATAGCTCTGCTGATGAGGACTAATTGGCCGAAATGTACATACAGAGATTGATTTTTCTCGATTTGTTTAGCCTTACATTTGAATAGGTATTCCCGCCTAATTAATCAATTATTAATTAATTAACTTTCAAAATTAGGTACGACTTCAATTAAGCACATATACTCCCAAAAATTGTCGGCTAAAAAAAAAAAAGAAAAAAAAAGCCATATCAAAACAGATCGTTTGTGTATTTACTTCTCATATATATATATATATATATATATATATATATATAATATATATATATATATATATATTCCGACATAGAATATGATTAATTAACGCCTTAAGAAGATCTCAAACACGTGTCGGCAATGTAAAATAATAATAATTTTTTTAAAACATAATCATTTTGCGGATATTTCATTTTATAATACATGTATATCGAGTTAGCTCAGTCGGTAGAGCGTCCGGCTAGGAATCACAATGTTCCTGGTTCGATACCGGTCCTCGCCAACTCAGCGTATGAGTAGCACAGGGATCTGTGCGGTAAGTGAGGAGCTGATGGTAGCTGTGACACTCCACCTCAGACGCTAAAGTAATATCCTTGGTCTAGCGCTAGTGAAAAGGGGAGAGACTCCCTCTCTGTATGGCTCATACCGACATTAGACCGCCCCGACGACTTTACTTTTTACTTGCTGTTATGTTTATGGACCGCAAATTACGTCGGTTGATTATTGCTGACGTTCTCTCTCTCTCTCTCTCTCTCTATATATATATATATATATATATATATATATATATATATATATATATATATGGGTGTGTGTGTGTGTGTCTGTGTGTCTAGAACATGTCTATTAAAAAGAAATGCTATAAGAAAGCTCTGTGAATGCAGGCTAAATTATTTTATGCATAGTTTTTGAGTAGAACGAATCTGATTATGCCATCATAGATATATTTGCTGTATGGTATCAAATTCAATGAGGGAATTTTGACATTAACATTTTGCAAACAGTAATGACCTTTAAATTAGCTCTCAATAAAAA
>CM042145.1:96428894-96483894 GCA_023376005.1 Doryteuthis pealeii
TTGAGTGCTGGGTTCCCGGTTTCGATTTCTGTCGGTGGGGAATCGTAGGTATACACCGCTGATGAGACTTAATAAAGTTGCAAACCGCTGTACGGTCTTCCACGTGGCGCACTTTATTCGCCGGGTTTGCTTGTCATGATTATTTTCAACAATTATCGAAGTTTATACCATATACGCATTTTAATTGCCTTCAATAAATATAAATAATACTATACTTTACATAACAATACTTTAAAAACAAATTATCAAATTCCATTTATATATATATATATATATATGTGTGTGGTGTGTGTGTGTGTGTGTGTGTGTGTGTGTGCGTGTGTGTGCGTGCGTTTGAGTATATAAAACGGAATTAAATTCGACTGATTAAGGTAAATATAAAGAAAAAAATAGTATAAATCGTGCCAACAAGCGCCCGTTTCGACTTTATGGTGTTTATAAAATGTAATCCTAATTAAATTATTTTAAAAAAATAAAATAAAAACAACAATAGAAGGTATTGTATAAACATTAGCCTTCTTCAGAGCACATTTCTTGTTGTTGAAAAAAAAATGCTAATCTGAAGAAGACTAATTCATCGTATATATATATATATATATATATATATATATATATATATATATATACTTATTATTCTCGACCAGATTCAACCTTTGGCAAAACTGAAAGGTTAATGACTACCATAGGATTGACTTTGCGTGTGAATAAAACTTGAAATTTACAACATAACGATTTAAACATTTGACTTTTTACGTATTTATATTATTTAAAACAACTATTCTTAATGATATTCTTCAGATCAATCTAAAAATTAATGACTATGAATTTATATATATTTATAATGTAATGTTTTGTGTTGCTTATATTGTTGTTAATCCCATTTAGAATAAAAAATTCATATTTTCCTATCACCTCAAATTATATATATAATGAATGGTAATATTATGGGTTTACACTCATAACTTGAAGTTTCATGGTAATCCAATCATCAGATGAGTCCAATGGTTGAGATGTTAAAAACCAGTCGTGAAATGGTTGAGATGCTAAAAACCAGTCTCTCCCCCTCTCTCTCTCTCTCTCTCTCTCTCTCTCTCTCTATATATATATATATATATATATATATATATATATATATATATATATATATATGTGTGTGTGTGTGTGTGTGTGTGTGTGTGTGTAAAAATGAGGAAATAAACCTTACCATATATAGAAATGCAAAGAAGAAAAAACAAATTATTCCAAGGGATGAATTTATTTGTAGAAGTTAGTCGACGTTAAAACGCTTCGGTTTTTTTCACAAAATCTTCATAAGAAACTAGGATGATTATGATGTTGTCTGAGTTAAGTTAGATTTGAGTTTTTTTTTTCTTTTTCAAAATGAAAACTTTTGAAAAACAAATTAACTTAGCTTTAACACAATCCTACACATCCAATTGTCCTGATGAAGGTTTTATGAAAAAACCGAAACGTTTTATCGTCACCTTCTTCACCATCTACAAATAAATCCATTCTTTGGAATATATAAAAAAATAATTAAGTAGAAATAGACCCCTATGTTGTTTAGGGGCATAATTCACGAGTAACTATAGCAGAGGGAAAGGTAGACTGTCAGGTACAAGGACAAGCATACGACGGCAAAATATAATGCTACTAAAAGATTTAATATACATTAAATGTACACAATACATATATAAAACTGCAACGTTAGGTTCAAATAAGTGGTTAGTGAGAGTTCAATGTTCAGTTTGTTTAAGTAAAAAAAAGCTACTGGCAAATGAGTAATTAATTAAGCCAGGTTTGTAGGTAATGTTAGAATTTGTGTAGAGTTTGTTTTGCAAGAGCTATTCCTACTGAAGAATAGTCTTGGATAACTATTCCTCTTGTAACAAAAGTTATTAAATCTGAAGGTTAATACGTAGCAAGTTGTTTTTTGAAGGCAAAAAACTCCTAGGGTGGATGCAGGCTTATAAACCGTCCTTGGTGTGTGATAATGGGCGCTTCTCTTAAGCTTTGTGGGGTCGGTAATCAGATAATTTAGCCGTCATGTGGCGGAGTCATTGTATTCTAGCAGCCCGGGTTATCCCCGAAGAGGTAGCTGAGTAAGAGAGTAGGAGGGACGCTGGGACCCACATTTAACCACCAAGGGGGTAAAGAAGAAAAGAGGAGAGGACGGCTGTATGTTTGCTTTTATAAGTTCGCCTACATGACCATAAGGGACTACTGCTGCTAGCCGGTGAAGCCGGAAGTCTGTAACCTAAAGGCTGCGGCTGCTAGCCGGTGTAGTTGGAAGTTTGTCCCCTAATAAATTTCCAACACGTACTTTTTTGTTATTCACATTTCTATATAAAAGTCAGTCGTATTTCCATATTTTTGCACCATACCCATATATATATATCCATATATAGTCTATAATGCATCTATATATTTATTTACGAAGTCTCGCAACCGCATCTTGTCATATTTTTCTCTAGTCCCTCGTCTCTTCGTCTCCGTCAACCATCTTCGAGACACCCACAATAGTTGGAGATCTCAGGGATTTGTTTGCTGTCGTGTCATTAAATAACGTGATATTTCGTTATCGAATGTATTATTGTTATTTTGAGTGACACATCTTAATAAAACAACTATTTGCAGGGTTTAAATTTCTTAAAGCGAAATATATTCTATTCTTAGTCACCGCCCAGTGAACCAAAAACCATAACAACGTCACCATGACATGATGTTATTAATTTTACATTTCAGACTGGACACTGCGTTACTGATGCAAACAATATCCTAATGTCGTAATTTCCATAAAAAAACTACAATTTCTCTGAAAAACCCATAGTACCCTGTCATATACTATTGGATTATTATCCATGTAGTCAACAAAGTCCTGTCGACTGGGCTGTAGAATACTCTGATGGTACCTCTACAGAGGGGTACAATTCCCTAATGGGCCACCTGTTGGCCTTGTGTAGCAACCCGTGATGCTTAGGGAAGGTGGTGGCCGAAGGTCTTAGTGTCCTGGGTATGACGTAAAACTGCTTCTAGGGGTGAGGTTCCAATACTGGAGCTCTGGGGAGTGTGTTAAGTAAAGTTGTGGGTATCATCCAAACAGCGAGGGAGACTATCACTTTTTAACAAGCGCTAGACCTGGGAGTTGTTTTTGCTGAGGTAGAGTGCCACATCTAACTTCAGTTCCACACTTTATCGCACAGATCAGATTATCTAATCTGTGCAACTCATGCATTGAGTTGGCGGTGACCGGTAACGAACCAGAAACCTTGCGATTCCTAGGTGGGTGCTCTACCGACTGAGCTAACATGCTATTATATTATCATTTACTTACTACAAGATGGTTAACAAAATTAAAACTCTGCCGACTGTGGAGTGGAGTACAATTCCCAATGTGGCCACCCGTTGGCCGTGAGTGAAGGCCCGTGATACTTAAGGAAGGCAGTAAAATCGTATTCATGCGTCCCAGTGTTTTTCTTATTTCTTCCCTCAACATTTTATTGGTTAAGTGGAGAAGTAGGGATGTAATCCACAGAGAACAGCTTCATTTTTATATATGTTCTTGTCTTGGTAATTATACCAGTCCTAAAAAATGGCATTACTTTTGACACACCATATATATATATATTGAGACCCATCTGATGAGGCAAATATTTGGGGAGCCGGTTTAAATCAACTTAGATTTATATGGGCCCCAATTTTTGTCGAAATAAATTTATTATGGGATTACTGTATTGAGTTCTTCCTTTATTGATAAATATTGCTCTGTATATAATCTAAAAGTTATTTTACATTGAGCTCTCTTTAGTGATTTATGATTCACTGTATTTATACATACTGGATCATCAATATTAGTACAGTGGATCTTGAAATCACATATAGAATCATCCCTTACTACCAAGTTTTGGATAAATCTCTTATATATATATATATATATATATATATATATATATATATATATATATATATATATATATATATATATATATATCCTCTATTCTATCAGCCTTTTTCTCAATTGGTTGCAGGATTTGGACTTTCCCAAAGTCTCTAAAGACATGGAGAGTAATAGGTTGGTTGGTTGGTTGGTTGGTTGGTTCTATTTTTCAGCATGTCAATCCTTGGGTTATTTTATGTTGAAAACGTTTTTGTTTTATTTATTTATTTTGTTATCTTGTTGGGTATTCAATTTTTCAAACTCAATTTTTAAAAAATTCATTTTTTGATTAGTATTATTAGTGTTATTCGGACTATTGTCCCCATCTTCATTGTTATTTGTACAATGTTTCGGCCGATATACCATCCGGCCTTCTTCAGGTATTTCTTGTCGGACTCGTGAACCTTCTCGGACTCGGGAACCTTCTTTTCCAACTCGGGAACTTTCTTGTCGTATTCGAGAGCCATCATGGAACTTTGAACCTAACCCTTTATTTATTCCACGGGGGTATCCTGTTCTTATTCCACGAACTAATTTTTTTATCTATTTAACCCATAGATACTTAAGGAAGACAGTGGCCGAGGGTCTTATTCTGCTGGGTGTGACGTGAAACTGCATCTAGTAGCCAGTTTCCAATTCTAGAGCTCTGTGAAGTGTGCAGTGCCCCTTTATTGTTGTTGTTATGAGTGACAATTGTTAATAAAACAATTTTTGCACGTTTTGCGAGAACAATTCTAGTCATTGTCACCAACTAATCAACCAATAATTATAACAGCATCACCATACTATTTACAACATGATCTTATTAATTCCAAACCCGCTGCAGATCCACAAAGTTTGATGCAAATATGACATAGAAAGGACGTCTTTCCTGTTGAATCAGATGAATCAGATGATAAAATTTGATGCTTATGCACCACCATATGTCTCTTAAGACCAGAAGCCGACTCACAGACCTTGCCAAAGATAGCACAAGACACATTGTTTGTTCCTGGAATTTGCATGGATTGACCCTGGTGAGATTTCCTATGATTGACATATCCAGCCTTAGAAAGCAGAATTCGACCACACGTCTGACATTTCCAACTCTCCATGTTCTCTCCAATATGACTGGTGTAACCCTTTCGAAGTTGACGCTTTAGGTTTTCATGCACGATTCTTTCACTCTCAAAACTGGTACAACCATCATCCACATGAATTATATATATGAGTGAAAAAGTAATGCCATTTTGTTTAAAACAGGTACAATTATCCACACAGGAACAGGTTTCATACATCAACATAAGGTGGTCCTACACATAGTCACCGTTTCTCTCAATAGCAATGTTCCATCTTCGAAAAAGAGCATGTATCCCTGTCCCATAAAATTCTGTTGACTGTTCTTTGAGACACTTCTTCACTACAGATTTCACTTCCCCGTCACTGGAATAATGTTTGCCTCATACTATCATCTCTTCGGCTCCATTGAGAGGCAAACATTATTCCAGTGCCGAGGAAGTGAAATCTATAATGAAGAAGAGGCTCAAAGAACAGTCAACAGAATTTTACGGGGCAGGGATACATGCTCTCATTCGAAGGTGGAACATTTCTAGTGAGAGAAACGGTGACTATGTGGAGAAGTAGGGTTGGGCTCCACAGAGGGTCAGCTTCATTTTGATGTATGATACAAGTGCTTGTGTTGATAATTATACCTGTGCTAAACAAAATGGCATTACTTTTTTTACTCACCATCGTACATTTCAGAATGGACGCTACGTTACTGAGGTATTTATTTAGTGTTTACTTACTAGTTATTTACGCACTGTTATATACTTCCTTTTTATTATTTACAAGTTTATTTTGTACAATTAATTATTCAACATCCATTTATTATTTTCTTACTAGTGTATTATGTACTATTATTTCATCATCATTATCATCATCATCATGTCACGCATACAGCACGGGTATCCATGACAATCTTTCGCCAACCTTCCCTATCATTCATTGCACCTGGGAGCTCCTCTGTGGTGTAACCAGCATCCTCACATAGCTGGTCAATGTAGGTCCTTGCTGGGCGCCCCACATATTGCCTTTAAGCACCCCTTTTTGATCTCGATAAGAAAGGACATGTTTTTCATTTACACCGTCAATATCCGGTTGCTTGTTAGGGTTAGAGTTAGGGGTTAGGGTTAGGGATTAGGGTTAGGGTTAGGGGTTAGTTTTATCATTTTTTAAAAATTCTAAAGATCTTTTGTTAAAACAACCGGATATTGACGGTGTAAATGAAAAACATGTCCTTTCTTAATCGAGATTAAAAAGGGGTGCCTATAGGTCATATGGTGCATTTACTTGATATTTATTATTATTTACTCTCTAGTTATTTATGTACTATTATTTACTTGCTTTTTATTATTTATCTATTATCTATTCATATACTGTTATCAGAGATGCTGATAGGTACGCGTACTGCGCCCTTGACTCACAAAAATATAAAAGGACGCAGTAAAATCGTATTCATGCATCCCAGTGTTTTTCTTATTTCTTCCTCCACCATTTCAAGCTAACTCTAAATACATTTCAATAGTTTCTTGGAAATAATTAAACAGGATAGGTTACAAGGTAGGAGTTAGACGGCTTTAGTTGGGACCCATAAATTTTCCGGGGACTCATTCAAAGCAAATATGTGCGTCCCAGGACGCAATAAATCAAAAACCTATCAGCATCACTGTGTTATTAACTTGCTATTCATCTGCTATTACTTACATTTTATTTATATATCAGTATTTACATGCTAGCAAAATATACGGTAGCTTATTATGTACAATTATTTATACAGTATTTATTTATTTATTTGTTATTTGTGTTTTACTATTTACTTGTTAATTATTCATTTACTATTACTTATTTACCTGTAAAATCTATGGTACCCAATCAGGTAATATTAGCTACAATTATTTTGTTGATAACCCCGGTGTAATATGTTGTAGGGACTTTTAATAAATTATTTATTCACAATTTCTTTATAATTTACTTTTTATTTGAGCATTATGATTTAATTACTATTTATTTTAAGTTTTAAAGATGTCTTCAAGAATCATCTAAAGTGCTTTGGCATAACCTCTTTCAGCTGGGAAAATCTGGCTCTGGACCGCACTCGGTGGTGACAGGCTCTCCATAACGGACTGTTCATGTCTGAAATCACCCTGGCGTAACACCATGAACCCAAGAGGTCCAGGAGAAAGCGGCAGCAACAAAGCACCGGCACATCAACATCTTCAGGGACGGCCTTCACATGCGACATCTGTGGTCGAGAATGTTTTCCGAATATTGGACTTCACAGTCACAGAAGACTCTGTAACTTCAGTGGCACAAGAAGTATATGTTGTATACTCTCTTTCCTTACTTTCTTACTTCTATTATTCTTGTCATCTTCTAGCGTCTCTTCTAGCGTCTGGACTTCGTCTTGGGGACTTCGTGTTTGGTCTTCCATTGGGGATTTCTCTTTATCAGAAGCCCTGTGTCATTGGTAGTTTTAGATAATTACACAAGACTTCGATTTAACTTAGATCATATTTTATTCTAAAATCCCCATCAGACTAATTGCGCAGATTAAGTCGGCACCATGCATAACACGACTTACCACCGTCGTGGCTTTGGCCGATCTAACTAAAAACTCTTTCTAATCTAAACCGGAAGAGGGTCTTCTCCACCGATTCTCACGGTGTCCACCGGAAGGAGGATCAGGACTGAGGTCAAGCCTAGTCATTCAATCCTTCAAGGCCGCCAGCTGAACTTATAACAGCCATTTTGGTTTCTACACTACTGTACACAAATATTAGGAGTCTAATAATTATGTAACATATATAGTCTTCCGATACTGCAACATATATGATTACTTATTTGCCAGCAAAACACATGAAACCCTATCATGTAACATTAGTAATAATTTTTTTTTTGTGGATAACAATATTTTATGTATCTATAATATTTTTCAGAGAAATGTTATACAATTATTTATCTCTATTTATTTATCATTTACTTTTTATCTGTCTAGTATAATCTACTTACTATATATTTTCTATATGATTACTTATTTGCCCGTAAAATCCAGGATACCCAATCAAGTACCAATAGCAATTTTTGTTGATAACACCGGTATAATATTTTGTAGGGACTTTATTCGGGCCTGTCCGGTTACCAACGATTCAGTTTAGTATTGTATTTGACGCAGAGGCCTATTCTGTTTTCGGAATGACTAACAATCTACTTCCTTTCTGAATAAAGCAATTGCCAGTGTCATTGACACAAGGCATTTCGAAGTGATTGCGCTCATTATTTCTTTTACATTGTATAGTAAATTGTGTAAATGTCAGATAAGTGTGCCTTTATTGAATGTCAAATGCATGTACAATAATTGTGTCTATTTATTTATGTCCCGGCGCTTGCATATGGAATGTCAGAGGTGGCGTAACGCTTATCAGCTTGACATCGACGAACCGAGTTTGAATAACAGTTAAGATCCCCCCTCTCGCTCTCTCTCTCTCTCTCTCTCTTCTCTCTCTCTCTCTCTCCACACACACACACACACACACACACACACACACACACACATACATACATTCATATATATATATATTGCTTTTACATTAACATCCCTGTAAATGGCATAAATACATCTTGCCATCTGTCCTATCGCAAGTCGATTTGATTGCTTTCTTTTGTTTAATGGCATAACAACCTTCCTGGGTTATTTAATGCCAAAGTAATGATTACTTTTATGTCGCAGACTAGCACGTTAACCACTACGCCACGGGTACGCTCCTTTTTTATTGATATGAACAGAATGAGATAGATGGATAGATAGATATCACTTTCGGTTTCTTTCTTTAATGGCATACCAAGCTTCATGAGTTAGGTAATTCTAAAGCCATCATTGTAGAGGAACAGGTGTCGTAGCCAAGGGATGAAAGTATTAACCCGAAAGTGATCGTAATAGCGGGTAATTTTGGAGGAGCGGTGTGTAATGGTTATTGTCGTAGGAAATGGACACGCCGAGACGAGTTCAAATCCTGGACACAGCTGTTTGCATTTCACATTGCACTAATACCCTAGGAAAGGTACTAATCTATCTATTCTCCGTCCAGCTATGGGTAAATTGTAGGGCAGACTGGGCTCTTTAACCATGGTATGGTAACCAGTTTAGGAGAAGGAAAACTCTGAATTCAAACGAAAGGGTCTCTCTTCTCGTTAGTAAAATTACTTTGAGTGCTCATTCTCCCCCCACCCTCTCCTTGAATTTTGAACTCGTTTACTGTGGGTTTATGTCTCAGCCCAGAATATTACTCACTACGCCACGGATACTCTCCCTTTTTTATAGACATGAAGAGAATAAGATAAATAGATAGATAGATAATAGATAGATAGATATCTTAGTGTAAAACATATCAACCTTCATGAGTTCTTTAATGCCAAATAGTAGTGCTACATAACATATTCCCATATTTTCTTTCTTTCTTTCTTTCTTTCTTTCTTTCTTATTTTTTTATAGTTGTCTTTTCTCCTTTTTCTTTTTATCTTTTTTCTTCTCATTTCAACTTGTCCTCCTCTTTCTTTATTTCCTATCTCTTTTCTTTTTCATTTTGACTTGTTCACTTTCGTTCTTTTCAACTTATTTTCCTCTGTCTTTCCTTCTTTCTTTCTTCTTCTTCATTTCTTTTGTTCTCTTCTTTCTTTCTTTTCATTTAAACTTGCTCTCCTCTTCTTTCTTTCTTTCTTTCTTTCTTCTCATTCGACTCTTCTCTTCTTTTTCTTTCTTTCTTTCTTCTTTCTTCTCATTTCGAGCTCTTCTCTTCTCTTCTCTTTCTCTTTTTTTCTTTTCTTTCTTTCTTCTCATTCGACTCTTCTCTTGCTCTTCTCTCTCTTCTCTTTCTTTTCTTTTCCATCTCATTCTAAATCCTTCTCTTTCTTTTTTTTCTTTCTTTCTTTCTTCTCATTTCCACTCTTCCTTCTCGTTCTCTCTCTTTCTTTCTTTCCATCTCATTCGATCTTCTCTTCTCTTCTCTTCTCTTTCTTTTCTTCCATCTCATTTTCGAACTCGTTCTCTTTCTTTTTCTTTCTTTCTTCTTCTCATTTCGGACTCTTCTCTTCTCTTCTCTTCTCTTTCTTTTCTTTTCCATCTCATTTGCGGACTCTTCTCTTTCTTTTTCTTTCTTTCTTTCTTCTCATTCGAACTCTTCTCTTTCTTTCTCTTCTCTTTTCTTTCCTTTCCTCCTCATTTCAACTCTTCTCTTTCTTTCTTTCTTTCTTTCTTTTCTTTCTTTCTTTCTTCCTCATTTCGACTCTTCTCTTCTCCTTCTCTTCTCTTTCTTTTCTTCCATCTCATTTCAACTCTTTCCTCTTTCTTTTTTTCTTTCTTTCTTTCTTCCTCATTTCCCACTCTTTCTTCTCCTTTCTTCTCTTTCTCTTTCTTTTCTTTCTTTCTTTCTTCTCATTTCCATCTTATTCTTCTCTTATCTTCTCTTTTCTTGTTCTTTTCCATCTCATTCGGACTTCTTCTCTTCTTTTTCTTTCTTTTCTTTCTTTCTATTTCGACTCTTCTCTTCCTTTTCTCTTCTCTTCTTTTCTTTTCCATTCATTTCACTCTTCTCTTTCTTTTTCTTTCTTTCTTTCTTCTCATTTCGACTGACTCTTCTTCTTCTCTTCTTTCTCTTTTTTTTTTCATCTCAGTTCGACTCTTCTCTTTCTTTTCTTTCTTTCTTATCTTTCTTCTACATTTCGACTCTTCTCTTCTCTCTCTTCTCTCTTCCTTTTCTTCCAATTCATTTAACTCTTCTCTTTCTTCTTTTTTCTTTTCCTTTTCCCTTCTTTCTTTTCTTTCTTCTTCTCCTTTTCT
This sequence comes from Doryteuthis pealeii, assembly GCA_023376005.1. NCBI lineage: Eukaryota > Metazoa > Mollusca > Cephalopoda > Myopsida > Loliginidae > Doryteuthis > Doryteuthis pealeii. The sequence goes on from CM042145.1 coordinate 96,439,706, forward strand.
TCCTCATTTCGAACTAATTTCTTCTCTCTCTCTTATTCTTTTTTTTTTCCTTTTTCATCTCATTTCAACTCTTCTCTTTCTTTTTCTTTCTTTCTTTCCTTCCTCATTTCCACTCTTCTCTTCTCTTCTCTTCTCTTTCTTCTTTTCTTTTTCTTTCTTTCTTCTCCATTTCCACTCTTTCTCTTCTCTTCTCTTCTTCTCTTTCTTTTTCTTTCCATGTCAATTTGACTTTCTCTTTTCCTTTTTTCTTTCTTTCTTTTTTCTTCTAATTTCGAGTACTCCATTCCCTCTTCTCTTCTCTTCTCTTTCTCTCTTTTCTTCTTCTTCCCCTTCCCATCTCATTTTCGACTTCTTCCGTCTCTCTTATCTTTTTCCTTTTCTCTTTTTCTTCTTCTCATTTCTGACTCTTCTCTTTCCCTTTTCTTTACTTTCTCTTCTTCTTTTTCTTTCTCACACATCTAATTTTCGAACTCTTTCTCTTTTTCTCTTTTCTTTGTTCCTTTTCTTCTTTCTTCTCTTTCGAGACACTCTTCTCTTTCTCCCTTCTCTTCTTTTTCTTTTTTCTTTTTCCATCTCATTTTCGACTCTCCTTTCTTTTTTCTTCCTCTTATTTTTCTTTTTCCTTTCTCATTTTCGCACTCATTTCTACTCTTCTCTTCTCTTTTTTTCCTTTTTCTTCCATCTATTTCGCGCGAATACTTCTTCTCTTTTCCTTTTTTTCTTTTCTTTCTTTTCCTTTTCATTTCGACTCTTCTCTTCCTCTTCTTTCTCTTCCTCTTCCTTTTCTTTTCCATCTCACTATTTTGAACTCTTTTCTTTCTTTTTCTTTTTCTTTTCTTTTCTTTCTTTCTTTCCTCATTTTCGACTCTTTCTCCTTCTCCCTCTTTCTTCTTTCATCCTTTTCTTTCTTTTTCTTTTCCTTTCTCATTATTTCTCCCACTTTCTCTTCTCTCTTCTTTCTCTCTTTCTTTCTTTTCTTTTTTCCATTTCATATATCGAAACTATCTTCTCTTTTCTTTTTTTCTTTCTTTTCTTTCTTTTTCCTTTCTTCCTCATTTTCGACTCTTTCTTTCTCTTCTCTTCCTCTTTTTTTTCCTTTTTCCTCTTTCCACCAATCTCATTTCGACTTACTTTCTTTTTCCTCTTTTTCTCTTCTCTTTTTTTTCTCCTTTCCTTTTCTCGTTTTCTTTCCTCATTTTTTCGGAATCGGAAGACTTTCTCCGCTTCCTTTTCTCTTCTCTCTTCTTCTTTTTTCTTTCCCCATCTATTTTTCCCACTCTCTGCTCTTTTTTTCCTTTCCCCATCCTATTTCGGAAATTTCGACTCTTTCTTTTCTTTCTTTTTTCTTTCTTTCTTCTCATTTCGAGCTCTTTCTTCTTCTCTTCCGATTCTCTTTCTTTTTCTTTCCCCCAATCCTCATTTCAACAAACTCTTACTCTTTTTTCTTTCTTTTCTTTTCTTTCTTCTTTTTCCTTCTTTTCCTTTCTCCTTCCTCTCATTTTCCACTCTTCTTCTCTTCTCTTTCCTTCTTCTTCTCTCTTTCTCTTTCCTTTTCTTTCCAAAATCTCATTTCAACTCCTTCTCGTTCTTCTTTTCTTTCTTTCTTTCTTTCTCATTTTCCATCCTTTCAACTTTCTTCTTTCCTTCTTTTTTTTTTCTTTCCTTTGTCTTTTCTCTTTCTTTTCCCCTCTTCTTCTATTCTTGCCAAAACTTCTTTCACTTTCTCTTCTCCTTTTTTTTCTTTCTTTTCTTTTTCTTTTTTCTTTTTTCTTCCATTCACTCTCTTCTCTTCTTACTCTCTTTTTTTTCTTTCTATTAGTCTGGAAAGTGAACAACTACTAGCCCCACTGGATTTCGATTCAACTTACTAAGATGTCCCAATTCATCACGTTAGCCACCATTATGTCGATTTGACTATATTTTTATCATTTACAGTTTAATAAATAATGTGGGTATGGGATTCCCATTGTGGTGCAATGGTTAGCAAGCTAGTTCTCGCAGATCCAAACAAATGAAAAGCGAGTTCGACCCTAACCGGATGCCCCATACTTGTGATATCAATCATACTCGTGGCCAACGGGTTGGGTACATATCTAGAGCGTCTCAACGTGGTGTTACGGTTAGCAAGCCAATTATCAACTGAATAGCAAGTTCGATCCTCGCTGGAGGCCTCTTATTTACGATGTTGTGTCACCAACCCATGACGAACAGATTGGGTAAATACACAGGGTGCTCTCTCGTGGTCTAATAGGTAGTTTCGCAGATTCATTACTACTGAATAGCGAGTTCGATCATCGCCGGATGTCCCACACTTGCGACCCAGTGTCACATCCGAACCGTGGCGAACGGATTGTATAAATAGATATGTTTGAAATGTATTCCTTCTATCATCGTCCCTGTTTATGCCGATGTGTCAATTATGGTGCGCTTCATTTGGGGGCTTGACAACGGTATTGAACATGACTTGTCAATCACAATTCTATTGCCATTGCTAGGGTGTCTGACCCTGTTGCAATGGTTAGCTAGCTAATTCTCGCATATCCATTACGACTGAATAGCGAGTTTGATACTCGCCGGATTCCCCCACTTTGTGTCATATGCAACCCATAGCGAACATATCGGGTAAATAAATGGCGGGCAAGTCACGCTGTGAGCACTGGTTCCCGATAGATCACCGAAGTTAAACAGCGATGAGCCTGTTCAATACTTTGTTGAGCAACAGTGGGTATTGTAAGCAACCCGAGGCCTGTGTCCCCTATTTAAGTAAATTGTTCGTTTGTTTTTTGTTTTGTTTTACGGCATATCAACCTCAGTGGGTCATTTAATGCCGATAAAGTTTTGAAATAAATCAATTCTTAATTGATAATACAATTTTTTATAAATACATTTTTCTATTTAACCCATAGATGGGACCCTAACAGGTACTACCACTCCGGGTCAGAGTGGACCAGGGAGCAATGGTGATGAAGGGTGCTCCACATTCCCCAAACCTCCAAAACTGGAACCTCACCATCAGATGGAGTTTAATGTCATTCCCAGAACATGTAGACCCGCAGCCACCACCTTCTAGCACCCATATGATAAAAAGGGGTTGGGGCTTGTCCATAAGGGCAATAGGGTTGGGAAAATCATATAGGTGCTAGGGCTTGACGTGACAAGCCAATTGATCGGAGGGGACCTCTCCGACCGCCCGTCTAGCCCAATATTAGGCCAAAGCGTATTTAAGTAAAGTTCAGTAAATAACAGCTAGACGACACTACATGACAATAATATATTTTGCCAGTAACTCAGTTAGTAGAGCATCCAACTAGGAACTACAAGGTTCCTGGTTCGATACTGGCCCTCACCAACTCAGTGTATGAGTAGTACAGGCTGGATCTGATAGAAAATGACGCTACACATCGAAACCATAAACAATTTTCTTTGTCTAGCGCTAGTGAAAGGAGGATAGACTCCCTCGTTGTCCGGTTGATACCGAAAATTGGCCACTTTTTGTAACTTGCTGTATTTAACCGTGACACATTGTTAAATATTATCGGATAAATACCCTTTGATAAAGGTATGAAACCCCTCATCCCCAGCTCTTGGTAAGATAATATCACTTGGGGGAAAATGTAGCTCCGTCGGTAGAGCATATCGCCCTCACCTATTCACTGCAGGAGTAGCCGAGCTTGGACCTTTGCGGTAAAGTGGAAAGCTGATGATAAGTATGGTGCCCCACTTCAGACGCAAAAACAAACTTTCTGGACTAGTGCTAGCGAAAAAGGGATAAAACTCCCTCGCTGTTTGGCTGATATCAACAATAGGCAACTCTGCTGGCTTCACTATTATTTCTGGTCTTCTACAAGGATGACTTTGGTATTAAATAAACCACTAAATTTGATATGCCATAAAACAAAGAAACCAAGTCAAACCACCCTTTCTTCTCCGAGCCATGTATTTACTATTTATCTATATATTATTTACTTGCTATGTATTTCTTATTTACTTAATATTTATTTTGAATTAATGATCTATGAATTACATAAATATTATTAGCTAATATATTGTTTATTAATTTTACATTTCAAAATGATCGCTGACACATTCCTATCTTGACTAACTGATATAAACCCTATCCTACTTTCATTACAATTTCGGTCCTCCTTAATTTGGCACATGAGGAGCATATCTTATGTAATATCATCTGTGTGTTAAAGTGTGTGTGTGGGGGGGGGCTTACAGTAGGTTTGGTGCTCCACCTCAGCAAAAGCAATTACCGTGATCTAGATATAGCGAAAAGGGGACTGGTTCCTTCGCTGTCAGGTTAATACCGACAATAGGTGACTCCGCTGATTACTTTTTACTACTATCTATTTATTATTGATCTAATATTATTTATATATTTACCAACCCCTCCGCACGAGCAGGATGTGACACAAGGTCAATTTCTTAATCGGAGTTTAACAGGTTAGAATTCAGAGTGTTCCTTCTCCTAGACCGGTTGCCTAACCAAGGTTAAAGAGCTCAGTTTGCCCTTTTATTTACCCATAGCTGGAGGGAGTGTAGAATTCATACCTTTCCCAAGGGTATTAGCGCTAAGTGAAATGCAATTACCACGTCCAGATTTGAACTCGGGGCGACGAGTCCATTTCCTATGACTTTTACCATTACACCACACGCTTCTTATATATATATAATTCAAACAAATAGGTTTGATTAACATGAGTATTTGCCCGTAAATATTATAGCAGGTCTTACAAGTTGACGGGGAAGTATATTTTTCAGTGCTTTAAAATTGTTCCTTTTTCTTAAGCATGCTTGTAAAATAATCGACCTTTCAGCAATATAATTCCAATTAGGTATATCGACAATAAATGATGCGTGCCTTTACAAATGTGTTGCTCTTTAAAATATATTTTAATATTATTTATAAAATATTGGATATTTAAGCCCAGGTTTAATATAGGTTATTTTCCTTACTAAGGTATGGTTGGTCGGTCGGTAAGTCATGCTGAAGAATGGCATATCAACCCTTGTTGGTTATTTAATGTCAAATATAGCTTTGTTTTTATATATATATTATTTGTAAGCGTATAGTCTTTAATCTTGGTAGGAAATAGACACGGCCAGGCAAGGTCAAATCCTGGACGAGGCTGTTTGCATTTAACGTAGCGAGAATACCCTCGGTAAAGGAACGCATCCAACCATTCTCTCTCCAGCTATGGGTAAATATTAGGTAAGACTTACGCTTTAACCTTGGTATAACAACCTTTCTAGAGAAGGAAAACTCTGAATTCAAACCAAAGAGACTCTCTTCTCGTTAGTCAAAACTACTTTGAGAGCTCCTCCCCCTTTTTCTCTTTCTTCATAACAAAAAGAAACAATAGTGACGTCAGATATTGTTAAAAAATTCGTTTTTAAGAATAAATAAATTTTGCATCCAATCAGGTGGGAATGTGCGAAAGGTCTCACTCGATTCTGAATTTTACAGTCTCGAATACACGAACAATGAACAAGCATTTCGATTGCACATAATTCTGTTGCATTTAACGACATTATCGGTAAGGCTATCACCATTCTGAAACAATGCAATAATCCGTATTGTTTATACTGCCTGAACTTGCTTAATCAAGCCGGTCACAATCCACGCTACGACTTGAAAATCACCGATAAAACTAAGATTACAGGTCAAATGGAAATGACATGGCCATTTCAGCAGGGGCAGATAAAGTCAGATTACTTATTACACAAGCGAGTTGAGGAAATTGGGCAGCGAGTAAACGAAGTAAAGGGATAAAAACAAAAGAGACCAATGATTGGTTTTTGACGATGGTATATGTTCATAATCTCAACGTCGAATCACATGGCTGGTCGATTTCTTTCTGAAATGCTGTTCGCTTTATCAACAAGAAAAAAAATTACCTTTGCTTCTTTTTTTTTTAACTTCATGGTCGTAAGGTATGAAAATAATGAACAGACGTGAATTGCTAACTGTTATATTATGTTAGCAGCCGGGTTTTTCTCAGTTGGTAGAGCATTCGTCTTAGCAATCGCAAGGTTCGGGTTCGATACCGGTACCTGCCTGCTCAGTGCATGCAAGTAGCACTGCTTGAGTAATCTGATCTGTGTGTTAAAGCACAGGGCGCTGACGGTAGGTGTGGTGCTCCATCTCAGCAACAATAATCACCCTGGTCTAGCGCTAGCAAAAGGGATAGGTTCCTTTACTGTTCCGGGTTCGATACCGGTCCCCGCCTGCTCAGTGCATGCAAGTAGCACTGCTTGATAATCTGATCTGTGTGTTAAAGCACAGGGCGCTGACGGTAGGTGTGGTGCTCCATCTCAGCAACAATAATCACCCTGGTCTAGCGCTAGCAAAAAGGGATAGGTTCCTTTACTATTCGGATCATCCCACAGATCTTTTATTTTTACAATATTTAAAAGAAATCTATATACATATTTATATATTTACCAATCCCTCCGCACGAGTAGGATGTGACACAGAATCAATTTTCTAAGCATAGTTTAAAAGATTTGAATTCAGAGTTTTCCTTCTTCTAGATGGATTGCTTAACCAAGGTTCAAGAGCCCAGTCTGTCCTACTATTAACCCATAGCTTGAGGGAGAATAATTGGAGTCACACCTTTCCTCAATGGTATTAGCTCTTTGTGAAATGCAAACAGCCTAGTCCGGGATTTTAACTCGTCTCGTTGTGATCATTTCCTACGCGGGAAATGATCTAAGTCTGGCACAGGGTGGAGGGATATTGTTGCGTACATCTTAAAGCTGGTAAGACCTGCTTATCTTTTATGTGTCATATGTACCAACCCCTACGCTTGTGTAGGATGTAACACAAGGAAGTTTGGACCATATGACCTTAAGGTATTTCTTTTTTTTATCTCGATTAAGAAAGGATATGTTTTTTTATTTACACCGTCAATATCCGGTTGTTTGTAAGGGGTTAGGGTTAGGGGTTAGGGTTAGTGTTAGGGGTTAGTTTTAAAATTTTAAAAAATCTAAAAATCGTCTGTTAAAACAACCGGATATTGACGGTGTAAATGAAAAACATGTCCTTTCTTAATCGAGATAAAAAGGGGTGCCTGAAGGTCATATGGTCTGGAATATTTTTAGCAGAGTATAACAGGTTTAAATTCAGAGATTTCCTTCTCGTAGACTGGTTGCCATACCAAGTTTAAAGAGCCAAGCTAGCCATACTATTTCCACATAGCTGGAGGGAGAATAGTTGGATGTATGCTTTTCCCAAGGGTATTAGCGCTATGAAAATGCAATCAGCCTTCCTCCAGGATTTGAACCCTGGTCGCCATGTTCATTTCCTACCACGTTCACAATTACATCACTAGCGCCTCTATACAGCAATATGTCCGTAGTGAGGAACGAAAAAGGGAAACGAACGAGAATGCTTTGATAAATAATAGTATATTGTTTGGTTTGTTTGTTTGTTTTGGAGCACATCAACATTTATGTCATTTAATATTCAAATCAGTCATTATTTAATCTTTCAATTGACTAATTACATAGAAGCGTGGATGAGCTCATGTTGCAGATTGACTGTTTGTTTTGCGCGGGAAGTCGAAAAGACAAAGGAAAATTGAACAAGGAAAACAATAGATAGGCGAGACAGAAATCTTAGTATAACAAAAGAGGTGTGACAAAGGACTCATCTGGACAAACGCGAATTTGAACAAAGAGAAAGGACTTCCGGTCAAGGAACAAAAGAATGTGTGGGCGGTCGTCAGTACTTAAGCGGTTATGAGACCAGCCCAGAAGAGAGACCCGAAGAGACGGCGAAGAAAGCAGAAGGGTCTGACCGTCGATACGGTCGGGCGCTGCTGGCGAACAGTGAGGCTCGCCCACCACCTTCCACCACATAAGTAGTCGTAGTGTCATTACCCATGCCCGCCACTCACCTACCACACACCGAAGAAAATAAAGAAGAGTCATCTTTTGTATACGCGTATCTGTTGTTATTGAAGTTCAATAGCTGACTACTAGCATACATGGCTAGTGGGTTAGTGACGATATCCGCTACTAACATACACGAATTTAGCGGCGTGAATTTGAGGCCAGTATGCAACACTCATAAGCGACGTTCTTCTGTAGAAGCCAACACATGGACATACTAACGTAGGTCGCCCGCTAAAGACCTACATTGACCAACTATGCGAAGACTCTGGATGCTGCACAGAGGACCTCCCAGGGGCCATGGCTAATAGGGATGGTTGGCGAAAGATTGTCATGGATATCCGTGCTGCGCGCGCGACATGATGATGATGATAACTTCAAGTATTACATCATAAATATGATGCCCATTGATTATGTATGGTAGTGTAGAATTTAAAAAAGTTTACCATCAATTCTGTAAAAGAAGAATCATGGAAAATTCCTTGTAATAATAGTATATTTTTCAGCTATTATATTAGATTGAGACCTGTCAGCTGTTCCTTATAAACATTCATCTTAATTCAACATAATATTTATACTCTTTCCACAGATTATCTCCTTGGTCTATCGCTATGGAAAAGGGGATAGACTCCCTCACTGACTGGCTGATACCGACTTTAGGCCGCCCCGACGACTTACTCTTTATATATATATATATATATATATATATATATATATATATATATATATTCTAATTTCGAGTGTCTTAGTGTCCTGGTTATGACGTTAAACTGCATCTGATGGGTGAAGTTATAATTTAACAGCTCTGAGGTGTGTGGAGTACCCCTTCATCGCCATTACTTCCATGTCCACTCTGACCTGGAGGGGTAGTACCTATTAGGGGCCCATCTATGGGTTAAAAAGAAAAATGAATTTTTAGTAAATTAAATGTTAAAAAAACTGAGATTAAAAAAAATGAATACCTATCAAGCATCTGTCTTTAAGCATCACGGGTCGCCACCCACGGCCAACAGGTGGCTCCATTGGGGGATTTTACCCCTCTGCAGAGGTCAGTTGGTGTATTCTGCCCCATACGACAAGGAGAAATAGAGAGAGAGAGAGAGAGAGAGAGAGAGAGAGAGAGAGAGAGAGAGAGAGAGAGAGAGAGAGAGAGAGAGAAAGATTAAATCAAGATTATCATATTTTTGTCATAATATACTATTCGCAGTAGCACTTAAGTATATACATCAAACGTTGTTATAGTTCAATTATTATAATGGAGTATATCCACAGGTCCTGCTAGGTTTGAATAAATACGTTTTTAAAGGAAAATGTAGAATAGGCCTTATGAAAGCTGTAATAGGAAGAACGTAGGAAACAGCGAGAGAAAGAAAATCATTATTTAATTGTTTATGCGTGTAGGCGTGCGAAAAGTTGGTATTTACTGTGAGTCTTGATAATTACAAAAATATCATCGATTGTGCGGGGAATCGTTTAGGTAATTTGTACTTGATTAAATCACACAGCAATTATCCTGGCCTAACAAAAAAAAAAAAATTACAATGTAATGATGTTCAAAGAAATTAAACTCTGATATCATTTACCCTTGTGGATAAATTATATAAAATAATGTATTGACTATTTATGAAGATGGTTCAACTGCCAGCGAATATATATGTATGTCATTGTTTTGTTTGTACTTTTTTTGTTTTGGTTTGAACTACTTATATCACGAAACCCACTCGAAAGTCAATCATTAAAATCCGCTTCAAAAATTGAACATACACAGGCATAAATATATACATAGACGTGATTTATATATATATATATATATATATATATATATATATATATATACTAGCAATATATGCACCCCGGGTGCAAGTATTTAAGTTTTGATATAAAAAATATCGTGTTAAATTAGAAAGGCTAATGAAACTGACTAAGAATGCAGATAAAAAGATCTGCAACAGAGGGGGTATAATCGAAAAATAGAACAACTTTGAAACTAACTATTCCATCATTTTCCATTACTCCCCTCTTTCATTGGTAAATTTTCCTAATTTAACTATTTAGTTAAAATAGGAAGTAAAGGATACTATTACAGTTATTTCTTCTTGTAAATAAATTTATTTTAAGATTTATCCACGAGATTTTTGTTTATATTTCTTAAGATAAAACCAAACAATTAGAAATCAATAATACCAATCACATATTTATTAAAATAAAATTTTAAATATCAATATGCAAATTAGCCTTCTCGTTCAAACTGTAAACCGCTATTTTGTTGTATATATAAATGCAATTGCATGTTATTAGTACGTAGATATGGTCAACAGTATTAATAATGTAAAACAATTTTTATTAATAACTGAAGGTTTAAAAGAATGAAATCATGGAGAATTTGACGTAAATAATTAAGGGAATTGTGACTTGAGTAGTAATATAGTTTCGGTTACAGACAGAAAAACACACAATCTCCATTATAATAAGATATATATATATATATATATATCCAAAAGTCCAGAGAAAAAATCTTCCTTACGACACAAGAGTTTTATTTTAAAAACCTGTCCCAGTTTGAGAGCTCAATGTGTGCTCTTAAAGTTAGAGTCACAGAGCAAATATAAAAATCTGTTTTCAAATGCCTTTAAAGTAATAAAGAATTCATCAATCGCATCTGATGTGTCGGGAGAGTTAGACACTTTGTCTAAGCACCCTGAAATAGACTATAATGCTAATCCTCTAAGTCTTTTGTTATTCTTTACTTATATATATATATATATATATATATATATATATATATATATATATATATATATATATATATATATATATATGTTGGTTGGTTGGTTGGTTAGTTGGTAGGTTGGATTTTACGACATGCCAATTCTTGGGTTATTTAATGCCGCAGACGTTTTTTTATTCATTCTTGCTGATCATCTATTGTTAACGCTTTAAAAAAATTCTAAACACTTTTTTTAACTTACATTTCAAAAGAGTTAAATGTATTTCTAATATATACACCAAAGAGTATGAAGTTCAAATTTAGGGATGTGTTGACAATATATATATATATATATATATATATATATATATATATATATATATATATATGGTAAAATAAGGAATGAAAGAAAAAACTCCGACAAAAATGTGTAGTATATTTCGCTGGAGATGGAACTCGGCTTCCTCAGCTTTTATTGAATTATTCAGATCATACAAGTGTTTTATAGATGGTGTAAGTTTTGAGGTGAGAGAGAGATTTGATTGGTTTTAAGGGAAATCTTTGGGGAAGATGAGAAGGAAATCAGATGGGAAGAGAGTTGGGGGGGTAGGTAGAAAAATGAATGGTGATAAATACCTGATAGGGGAGAGAGTAGCCTTTCTTGGTTCAAAACTCCAGCGAAATATACTACATATTTTTGTCTGAGTTTTGTTCTTTCATTCCTTATATTTTACCTCATTCTGTCGGATTCATTCCAATCCCCTTTTCCTTTTCAAACCCATAGATGTGACCCTAACCAGTAGTATTCCAGAGCCCCAGAATAGGAACCTCACCACTAGACGCAGTTTAACGTCATACTCAGCCACCACCTTCTAGCATATCTATTAATAATGGAGATTCGTTTGCGTCACTGCTTACGTCACATTACCCATCACATAATCCAACGTCATAACATAGAATAAATATACTCAAAATGTGAGCATGCAACGTTAGACAATCCTCATTGGTACAATAAATAGATGCCCGGCGTTATATATTTATATATAGATTGTTTTATTCTAATATAATATTTAAAGTTATCGGAACTGTTTCCATTTCAAATTGTCTTTCTTTCTTTATTTCTTTTTTTGTTATTCCTTTAATAAATTTGACGATTTTACATACTTAGGGTACAAACTTGCTGACATTGAATTTTTTACTACCAACCCTCAGGCAATATGTTTCAAAAATCTATTTTTACATCGCGCGGAGGGTGTTTTTTAAAATTTTGTACGAGTATTTAATAAAAAAAAGTGTGGGTGTTTGCATTAAGAGCACTATGGTCAAGACTATCATATAGGTTCTAGGGTTCAATGTGACCCGATGATTGATCAAAAGAGGGGGTGCTCTCCGACCGCTCGTCTTGCCCAAGTTAAAGGACAAAGTGGATTGTTGCATGCCTTTGACTACTCAATCACCAGGATTCAGTCCTTAAACGTCACGGGTCGACACCCACGGCCAACAGGTGGCCCCATTAACGGGGAGTCTTACCAGTAGTCAGGGGGTATATATCTGCGTCTATGTCTATGTATATATCAGTTATTTGCAATAATTGCTATTGCTGTTTATTTTGGGTTTTTTCCTTGTTTTTTTAATTTTATTTTTTGTTGTTGTTTTATTTTTTTGCTTTTTTTTGTAAGGCTCAGAATTAGATATGAAATGTGAAAAAATATTTACACTGGTGAATTTTTTTTAAAATAAAAAAGAAAGAAAAACAAAATAAACTGATTTTGTAATAACTGAATAATAAAAAAACTTATTGTATAACTATAATTTTTATGTCTAGGTTTAATAGAACCAGCTTGAGATTGATGAGTTCTGGGCGATTCTGACGTGAAAAAAGAAACTATCCCCGTAAAACAGTCGGCATTTTCGTCCGATGAACAGGGTCGGCTAACTAGCCAAAGAGTAAAGACTAGCCAGTCCCCCCCCATTCTCTCTCTCTCTCTCTCTCTCTCTATATATATAATATATATATATATATATATATATATATATATATATATATAAGTAAATAAATCGAATAAGTTGATGATATATATTTTATTGATTGATAATTAGTCATATTGATTAATTCTCTATTTTCAAAATATGCGGCAGTTCTTTGATTCTTTTAGTAGATAATTCAATAAAATATATCGACGAAACATTACCGATCAGCCCGACATAAATATCAGAGAATAAGAATTATTTTTTTTGTTGGTTGGTTGGTTGGTTGGTTGGTTGTTTAGATTTTCCGGCATTTCAACTCTTTGGATATTTTATGCCGAAGACGTTTTTATTATATTTATTATTGTTTGGTATTCAATTTTTTCAAGGTCATTTTTTATTTATTTAATCTATTGATGGAGCCCTAACAGATACTAATAATCCTTGTCAGAGTGGGTCAGGAAGTAATATCAGTGAATGGTTCCTCCACATTACCCAGAGGTCCAGAAGTGGAACCTTACTCCTAAATGCAGTTTATATATATATATATATATATATATATTATATATTATATATATATATATATATATATATATATTAATATATATATTCTAAACTCAACCAGTGTAAAAAAACACACAGATAACTCAGTTTGTAAGTCTGCAAATAAAAAAAATTAACAACTGATATCTGGGAAAAAAATTAAAAAAGAAACGTCCAACACACTCATTCTTTTTACCGACCAGGAGTGCTCGCATCCCCCGGGGGTGCGAGCATCATTCCAGGAGGTGCGAAAAGCGTCCGTTCAAAAATTAGATTTATTTTTCTTTTGTAATTGATATTATTTATATTTTCGTTTCTTTATTTCAGATTATTATTATTATTATTATTATTATTATTATTATTATTATTATTATTATTATTATTATTATTTAGAGAGTGAAATATATATGTTCTTTTGATAAAACTGTTGTATGGATTCGCATTCTATATTTTTGAACAAAAGTATAAATTGTAGGGGTGCGAGGTCAGAGCAAAACTCTTTTAAGGGTGCCGGAATAGAAAAAGTTTGGGAACCACTGTACTAAAACAGATATTATTACCCATTAATTGTCCCAACCCTATTGCCCTTATGTTAAACCCAAAATCCTGCTTATATGTGCTAGAAAGTGGTGCTGAGGCCCTTAGTGTCCTGGGTAAGACGTTAAACTGCATCTAGTGGTGTGATTTCAATTCTGGAGCTCTAGGGAGTGTGGAGTACCTCTTCATCACCATTAATCAACGGTCCACCACCAACCGGAGTGGTAGTACCTGTTAGGGTAACCTCTATGGGTTAAAGAGAAAAGTAAGTTTTTTTTTAATATTCAAATTAGTGTGAGTTAAAAAAGTTGAACCCCAACAAGAATTAATAAAACAAAACGTCTCAGGCATGAAATAACCCAAATGTTGACATGCCGTAAAATCCGTTCAAACTACCAAACAGCTACTTAACTTACAAGGAAAATACAGATTCATTAACGAAGGAAAAAATGAAACCCTGTAAAAATATTGCAAGTGGTAAAAAATTGTGGGGGCAGATTCCCCACACCCGGGCCCAGCTATTATGACCCTGAGATGTGATTGGTTCTTGCCTGGGATATTTAATATATTTCAACGGAATTTTTAATTCGAATATAATATCCTTACCCAAAACAATCTCAGACTCTTATACTGATAACACAATTGCCTATTCTAATAAACACACAGTTATTTACTAAGCTTAGCTTAGATGTGGCACAAGGCCAGAACTATGAGGTGCCCAATTAGAATCGAACTCATTAACAATGTTCTACAAATCTAGCTTGCTAGCCTTTACACTACGTGAGGTGCCCTGTAATTTACTAAGTTTAGCTTAGATGTGGCACAAGGCCAGAATTATAGGGCGCCCAATTTCAATCGAACTCACTGACAAGGATCTGCGAATCTAGCTTGCTAACCTTTACACCACGTGGGGTGCCCATTAGATTGTGGTATATAGTTACTGACTAAGCTTACCTTAGATGTGGCACATGGCCAGAGGTATGGGGCGCCCAATTAGCACCGAACTTACTAACAATGGTCTGCTAATCTAGCTTTCTCACCTTTACACCACGTGAGGTGCCTATTGGATCGTGGTATATAGTTACTTAATAAGCTTAGCTTAGATGTGGCACAAGGCCTGGAGTATGGGGTGCTCAGTTAGAATCGAACTCACTAACAATGGTCTGCAAATCTAGCTTGCTAACCTTTATACCACGTGAGGTTTTAATCAAAATATAGCTGACATTATTCAGCTCCAGAACATTAGAGACATAATCTTTTGGGGTATATAGTTACTTACTGAGCTTACCTTAGATGTGGCACAAGACCAGAGGTATGGGGCGCCCAATTAGTACCGAACTCACTAGCAATGGTCTGCTAATCTAGCTTTCTAACCTTTACACCACGTGAGGTGCCCATTGGATTGTGATTACTTAGTAAGCTTAGCTTATATGTGGCTCAAGGCCTGGAGTATGGGGTGCTCAGTTAGAATCGAACTCACTAACAATTGTCTGCAAATCTAGCTTGCTAACCTTTATACCACATGAGGTTCTAATCAACATATAGCTGACATTATTCAACTCCAGAACATTAGAGACATAATTGTTTGGGGTATAGATATTATTTCTGGGGTTGCCTCAACTGGCCGGCTAGGCTTTTCCTTTGTGTCGTCCTTTGAATTTACCCATTCCCGCCCAGCGTTAGAAATACAAACATCCGATTCCCCAGACGAGGCATCGGTCTACGTCAAAACGCCTACTCGTCCTTCAAATTCGCATAATATCAAGATGGGGAGCAAAAGCAATTATCACACTCGTGTCGCTGACTCAATCGTTTGCCTCGTCCTTCACGAGCCGGTGGTGGTGGTGGTGGCGGCGGACTGAACTCATCTGTCTTGGCGCCGACTGATACGCATGCGCATTTTGTCATTATACTCCGAAGCGCGGGAAAAAAAAAGAGAGAGAAAAGGCGGAATCGAGGGCTCCATTTGTCGCCCAGCGTCGATTGTCGGTTAATAGCCTCCCGAAGAGATTCGATTATTGGAGACTGCCGTCATTTTGAAGCTCTCAAATTACGACTCTAACATTGGCCTGGAGCAGGTTCCCTTCCTGCTTCCCCTGCTTAAGGTTCCGGGCGGTGGGAGGGAGGAAAAAGAGAAAGAAAAGAAAGAAAAAAAGAAAGAAAAGAAAACAGCTACTTGTTACTTTCTTGAAGATATTCTCTGTACTTAAATCTAGCATGGACGACACTACACCAACCCACAGTGACACTCACGATTAGCCCTGCCTTCCTTAGCTTTAAAAAAAATAGTCAATAACTATTACCAATAACTTATCTAAGTTCACCAAAACGGAAAGATGCGTGGTGTTAGAGACATGACCTCTGGATCTGTCACCAATTCCATCAAGTTACCCACCAATAAACCTTTTCTGCATCTGCATTAATTAATAAAAAAAAACAACAGACATATAAATAATAAAAAAAACAAGGACGACGTATTATTTGGATGATTTGGACTATTGTCCTCATCTTTATTGCTATCTACACAACATTTCGGCCGATGTGCCTCCGGCCTTCTTCAGGTATATCTTGTCGGATTCGGGAACCTTCTCGAACTCAGTGACCTCTTCGAACTCGAAAACCTTGTCGAACTCAGGAGTCTTCATGTCATAATCGGGAGCCTTCATGAAACTTTGAACCGAAACCTTTATTCAATTCCCGGAGTTAGACTCTTCTCCTTCCGTTAACCATGACCAGGAACACGTGTTAAGTTGTGTTAATTATTCTGTTACTGTCGCTCTTGGCCAGGATTGAACCTGCAACCCAGAGATAACTGTCACTTAGAACTGTAATAACCCAACACCTATATCCATTGTGTTATTCAAAAATTCAGAGAAAAAAGTAATTATCATTTGGTGACGTTCAAATGGGAAACCGACAATAGATATTGGTATTTCCTTATAAAGATACATTAGATATCATTCAATATTTTAAGTTTAGCTCAGTCGGTAGAGCATCTGCCTCCGAACCACAAGGTTCTGAATTCTATACCAGCCCTCGCTAACTCAGCGAGAAGAGTAGCACAGCTTGGATGTGTAGAGTGAGAAGCTGATGGTAGATATGGTGCTCCACCTTAGTCAGAAAAACAATCACTCTGGTCAAGTGCTTGGGTAAAGGGGGATAGACTCCCTCGCTATTCGGTTAATGCCGACAATAAGTCACACGGTTTATTTTATATACTTTGTTACTTACGTAAAGTCACCAGGGAAGCCTAAATTCGGTATCAGCCAGACAGCGAGAGAGTTGTACAAGCGCTAGACAAAGGAGACCTTTTTTGCGTCTGAGATGGAGCACCACAGCTACCATCAGCTCATCACTTTAGCGCACAGATCCCTGTGCTACTCATACGTTGAGTTGGCAAGGGTCGGTATGGAACCCGGAACCTTGTGCTTTTTAGTCAGACGCTTTACCGACTGAGTTAAACCGGTCCTTGTGGGAAGTCAGCTCGGCTACATGAGTTCAAATCTTGAACGAGGCTGATTGCCTTTCACATAGCATTAATACCTTTGGGTAAGTTATACGTCCAATTATTCTCCCTGTAGTTATGGGTAAGTAATATGTCGGATTTTCTCTTGTTTGGTCAGTAAAATGTTTATTCCTGTGGGGGGTGGGTGAGGGAGAGGCTTTCTGTGATTGGATATACCAAATCACGTGATGAGCCCAGAAGTTTTGACGCAAAATACCAAAACCCTTAGATACATCCCGGACCAGCTCCCGACGAGACATCGACCAGAAATTCTATCCAAGAAATCACTAAGTCAGAAGATATTGTAGCGTTAGTTTCGTATTTGCCTGGGAGAGTTGTTCTCCCGGTTTAGTTTCCTGGTGCCCGCTAGGGGGCTACAGTATTTAAGCGCCGGGTTCAAACCCCTTCGTTCTCTTTTCTGTGCCTGATACTACGAGACACCTGTTAAGTATCTGGTCGGCATCCTAGGTTCCAGATGTAATAAGTAAGTAAGCAAGCCAATAAGAATCCGGTGTTAAAATATTCCTTGTAAGTCCTTCGTCCAAGAGAATCCAAATGTCAATGAAATAAGCTCAGAATAGTGTCTCTATTAATACAGCAGAAGCAGCAGCAGCAGTGCCAGTGATTGGACAATAGAAATGCCTTCGGTGGTCACGTGGTAGTCAACGAGTCTATATTTAGGAGTGACCATTTGCCCCATGCCTTATATCACAAAATAATTCAATGGGTTAGTTAAGGTCTAACCCCGTCTCGTTGGGGCGTTCGTCCCACTTACATTACTGTAAGTTCTTCACAGCATGGACTATCCCTAGTCTCATGTCTGTACTTTTATATGTTATCTTGTACCATTCATGAATGTGTCTTCATCTTTATTTATGTACTCCTTGTTTATGTACCCTTTTACCTATGTACTTTGTATCTATCTTTTTACCTATGTACTTTGTATCTCGTCATATCCATGTGCTGTACTATATTAAATGTTTTGTCTGTTAACCTTCGTCGGAGTTTTGTATATCAAAGTATGTATAACTTTGAACCTACGTTACAATACCAGCTATCCTCTTCACCACACAACGGTAAGTCTCTCAAATATAACTCTATAGACAGGAAGGACTTTGAATTGTTAGTCATTGTTTTATTTGTTCTTTAATAAATTGTTAGAATTAAACTAAGTTTTAATTCATTTATTTGTTGCTGTTAGTCGTAGAACAGTCTTTAACCTTTGGCATGGCAACGGGGTAGACGAATGATCCCTAGAATTAAACCACTTGTAGACCTGAAAAATGATGGAATTCACCAGTAAATTATTGCCCAAGAGACATTTCATGAGTAGCGGTTCCAGGATCAAATTAGGTTACGGGATGAGTTCGTTTTTTTTTTACCTTGATCACCAGATACATGATGAAGATGCTCTTAATGATGCTGGGATTTTTCTGCATGCAAAGCGAACAGAAACAGATTTTATCAAATTAAAATATTGCATTTTCCATTGCTCTAACACTATTGGGAAAGGCATGAATCCAATTATCATCCCTCCAGTTATGGGTAAATAGTAGGGCAGACTGAGTTCTTTAACGTTGGCAAGGCAAACTATCTAGCAGGTTTCACATTCTATCGCCGGAAGGGGTTGATATATATATATATATATATATATATATATATATATATATATATATATATATATATATATATATACATTATCAATAGTTTGTTTTCTTGATATATATGTAGTTGTTTGTCTGATGACACTAGGCTCATTTATTGAGTTTTGATCGAAATAAATTTATAATAGCCAAATAACGATTTAAGTATTTCTTTCTTATTAAAAGTATATATATATATATATATATATATATATATATATATATATATACCCACCCCTGGCAGGATGAGCTCTTTCGGGGGGTGCTGATGGTCACCAATTACGCTTGAATGCAAGGCTCTCCTATAAGACGAATGGAGCTCACTCTGACGGCCTTTAAATATATACATATGTATGTATTTATCAGTTAGATTCTCGGTCAGGTTTATAGCTGTGCTGATGACCCAGTGATTAGGAACTCTGATTGATAATAAATCGGTTGGGTTGCATTACCGGCTGGATGTAGTTTGCCGTGTCTATTGACACTTAGCAGACGTGATAAGACGACACACGGTGTCTGTGGAGATTATATAATATATATATATATATATATATATATATATATATATATATATATATATATAAAGATAATCTACTGAGTCAGACGAACCTACTATTAGTTTATAATAATTAGAAACTAATAGTAGGTTCGTCTGACTCAGTAGATTATCTTTATTACTTGGCTCTACTTAGGTATCGAGCACTTTTTACAAATTAGCTTCTCCTAGCGGTTATATGAATATATATATATCTTATATACATATATATACATATAAATTGTTTTTTCTTTTGGCCAAATACTATACCAATAGATTATTTTTTGTTGGTACAAATATCTTGGTCCTTTCTTTTTTTCAAAAATTTTTTTCTTCCTGGTTGATGTTTGGTAGTATATTTTTACAATCAAACTCTCTGCCGGGTTTTTTCTCTCCACAAGGATCTACCAACACGCTTGGTATATTATATATATATATATATATATATATATATAATATATATATATATATATATATATATATATATATATATGTGTGAAAATAAAATGGAAATTAATCCGACAGTATGAATAAGATATAATGAAAAAACAAACGATGTTTACAACTGAAATAGGCTCATCAGAAGAGAAAGTGTGCAAACCGTTTCGGGGCCAATTCTCTTGACGGTTTTAAAAAGCAACACTTGGCCCATCCTCAACTAATATGAGGACCCTATTGCATTATAATGTATCAACCGCACGTGGGTCGGTCATCAACAAAAACAAGACGGGAAAAAGACCGTTAGTAAAAACAGAACGCTGCTAGTCAAACGTTGGAATTAATCCAAAAAAAAATAAAAAATAAAAATATACTGTCATACTGTCGGATTAATTTCCATTTTATTTTCACATACTTGTCCTTGAAAAAACTTTACATTTGAATGTTTACCCCTTTCTGATGATATCCATTAACACCACGGATTTACCTATAAATGTGGGCTACTTATTTTACAGTTGGATTGTATTACAATAATTTTGATATTCCATATACACTTTTTATACATATTTTACACTTTTCTATAACTTTACATCAGACTTTTTTGAGTCTTATTTCATTACTATAATGCTTCTGATTATTTTCAAAATTGAAAATGAGATTCATTTTATTTTTAAATAAAATTCATTTTATTTTTAAATAAAATTCATATTATTTTTAATGCAGACAGCACAATTTTATTTTTTTTGGATTAATTCCAACGTTTGACTAGCAGCGTTCTGTTTTTACTAACGGTCTTTTTCCCGTCTTGTTTTTGTTGATGACCGACCCACGTGCGGTTGATACATTATAATGCAATAGGGTCCTCATATTAGTTGAGGATGGGCCGAGTGTTGCTTTTTAAAACCGTCAAGAGAATTGGCCCGAAACGGTTTGCACACTTTCTCTTCTGATGAGCCTATTTCAGTTGTAAACATCGTTTGTTTTTTCATTATATTATATATATATTATATATATATATATATATATATATATATATATATATATATATATATATATATATATATTTATTTATTTATTTATATATATGCTTCCGATTCATTTTTTTTCTTCTTTTTTCTTGTCTTTAATTCTGAATTCATTTCGAATATATTTATCACCCTTTTTTTTGTATTTGTTCATTGTTACATATATAATAATTCATTCGACTGAAATCGAGAAAGCTGGAATTTGGAGGCAAACAAAAGAGATCACTTAACAGAACTAATAATTAAAAAACAACAGATTTTTTTTAATATTAAGGTGGATCTCTAGGTAACGAGTTTCCACGTGTTTTTTTTTTTTTTGTTTTTTGTTTTTTTGTAATCTTCTTTTTTTTTCTTCTTAATCTTAATTTTTCCTTTTTTTTATTATTATATTCAGCGCTCGAAACAATATGATGGCGTCTCAACAATTTAATTTTTCTTTATATATATATTTTCTTTTTCTTTTTCTTTTTCTTTTTCTTTCTCAACGCGTCATTCAATATGGCGAGCCAGAATTAAGAATCAAATAACAGTTTTGTTGACATTACACAGACTTGAATCCGGATCGGCTTATTGGCATTAAAGATGTATACGCAATTATTTCCTCTGTTTTCTCAGCTGTACCTCATTAAAAATAATCTTTCAGAAATAATTATTTTCTTTTAAGTTTCTTGCATTTCGATTTACTTGTTTTGTTTTGTTTTGTTTTCTTTTTCTTTTGTTATTTCAAAATCATTTTTTAAACTTTTATTTCGTAGCTCATAGAAATTATGATACAAATCCGTTTCTGTCATTTTGGGCCAATATGATTATTTAGTGAATTGATTTTTGGTATTAAAAAAAGGCAGATCTGTAATTGATCGGTAGTAATGAATTGTTAAACATATAAGACTATTCTATAAATTCCATTAATAAAATAATAGATGAAAAAAACTCGAGGCATGGCTGAGTGAGGTAACTAGTTCTTACTGGGCAACAGGCTACATTTTGACCACTAGCAAATATATCCACCCTCCGGGTGCAAGTATTTAAGTTTTAATGTAATAAAATATTGTATTAAATTAGAAAGGCTAATGAAACTAAATAAGAATACAGATAAAAAGAGTTGAAACAGAGCGAGTATAATAAAAGATTTGAAACAGAGGGAGTATAATAAAAAAAATGGAACAACTGAAACTTACTCTTCCATCACTCTCGTTTTTCATTGTTATTTTTTCTAATTTAAGTATTTAGTTATAAGAGGAAGTAAAGAATAAAATGACAGTTATTTTATCTTGTTAATGGATTTCATTTAAGATTCATTGAAGAGATTTTTGCTTATATTCATTAAAATAAAACCAAACAGTTAGAAATCAATAATACTAAGCACATATTTATTAAATTCGATTTTTTAATATTAATATGCAAATTAGCCTTCCCATTCACACTGTAAACCGCTATTTTGTTGTATATATAAATATAATTGCATGTTGTCAATATGTAGACATAGTTAATAGTATTAATAATGTATGACAATTTTATTAATAATTGAGATTAAATAAAAATAAAATCATGGAGAATGTGATGTCTATAACTAAGAGAATTGTGATTTGAGTAGGAATATAGTTTCGGTTACAGACAGAAAAACACACAATCTCCATTATAATAAGATATAAAAAAGATAGATGAATATGAATTCGAGGCATGGCTGAGTGAGTTAGGTGATTAATTATTACTGTGCAACGGGCTACATTATGATTCGGTATGTTAGGAGAGTGCATAAGAAAGGGAGCATTGGGCCAGACTTCAACAGACTAAAAATATGAATGACGCATAGTCATATGCGCGTTATTAGAAATAACCGGAGGACTATTGCGGCAGGTAAATGGTGGAGCGGGGTACCTCACATGAGGGTCGATCAACAAATCGTGCAACGAAAGACATGGCATGTCACTTGATGAGAAGAAGCAACAGATTCGAAAGATTTTTGCTCTCTGGTGCCGATTCAAATAAACCTATCTGATTCAGCTCTGTATCTTCCGACTAGTGTCTCACAATATTTAGGATTTATCTTAATAAATCATTTGTTATAAATATGAGATTTCTGTGTCATTATTTTTAATAGCCTCAAAACGGCGCTAAATATATATATATACATGTATCAGAATATGATTATCTGATAGATTTTAACGGTATGTCAACTTAACTTGGGTTATTTTATACATAGAAGTTAGAAAATAGCTTTTTTGTACGTTCATATTTACACTTTTTGTAGACTTGTTTTATATATTTTTGCATGCGATCCTATGGAATAAGAATAGTTTTTAAAGAGATCTATTTGACCTATTGATGGGACGTTAACAGGTACTACCACTCCGACTATGAGAGGACCTGGGAGTAATGGGGATGAAGGGTGCTCTACACTCACCAGATATTCAGAACTGGAGCATTATCCCCAGGTGCATTCATACCGAGGACACCCCTTGTTGTAGGGATGTTAACTCTCTGCAGGGGGTAGAGTCTGTGCATTCTAATTCTACCGACAGTGCAAACGTGAATATGTCCAGAAATTAAAAGATAAATTGAATATACCATCTATAATCCAACGCTTTGGTCATTGCTGGAGGTGCATGATGTAATGGTCACCACCTTAGAAAATGGACACAGCGAAACGGGTTAAATCCTGGGCGCGACTCTTTACATTTCAGTTAGCGCTTATAACCTCAGTACAAGTACAAAACCAACTATTCTCTTTCTAGCTATGGCTAAATAGTTGGGCTTACTTTAAACCAAAGAGGCTCCCTTCTACTTAGTCAAAACTACTTTGAGAGCTCCTCCAACTCTTTGCAAGGGATTTATTTTCAAAAGCAGTGAAGTCAAACAAAAATCAGTTCTACTAAAGAATTTTACAAAGGATCAATTTTGCATCTAAATTATGAACCTATTCAGAAGTTCGCCATTTGCTATTATATATAGAATAGAGTATTGAAAAGGAGTATTATCGTTTATTGAGATATTTCTTGCCAGGATAGTCACAAAATAATCTAACCAAAATAATTATTTTCTAATTTTCTTAGAACAAAAAATACTGATAAAATCTCTTTAAAAAGGTAAATATATTAATAGTGTATATTATATACCCTTTTTTATCGGGTATATGAATGACGAGATGAGAGATGAGGAATGAGAAGAGATGGACTCTTACTTGTTCTACTTGTTCTTATTTCGTCACAGGCCATTTCCGCGGAGCTGCTTTCCTTTTCTGGGCTGGGTGTCTTTTTGTTGAATAATTAAGCAAGGCTTAGTTGTTTTTATATTCTTTATTATACTTATTTATACCACGTTGAGAAGTTGTCATCTTAGGAGAGAAGGACGCTACGTCTGCTCCTTTCAGCTAATGGCCAAAATCTGCCTAACTAGACCAGTTCCCTTTCACACGCCTTTCCTTCAGCCAGTCAGAAGTAGGCGTACAGATCAGTGAAGGGTGAACCGCCGTCAATACCCTTTTCAACGGTTAATGTTAATTTTCCATTTACCCTACCGTTATTTGAATTTTACCTACACTTACAAACATAATTCGTAGGCTACCCACGAATTATGCAATATGTACTGGTGTACGACACGACCCCAATTTGGAACCATCAAAACATTTTTCTTATATATCGCTTGTAATTAATGCCTGAAGATGATAACAATTAATATGATTACGTGTGGGGGTGTACTGATTTTTATTATTAAATTTTGTAGCATTTTCCTTGTTGCTACAAGGAATATATGGAAGCAGGTGTTCCGAAATCTTATCGATTAATAGTGCTGGTGGCCTTGAGATAAATGGTGAAGCAGGTGTCATGACATTCGTAAAGATGATTTAATACATACACCGGAGTATTTCAGTGTCTTAAAGTCATATTATTAACAATTAATAATTAATGAGCATTATATTTTCGTTAATCCCAACTTACTGGGGATACCTGCTTCTATTCATTGTTGTTTATATAGAACTAGCAAATATATGCACCTTTCGGGTGCAAGTATTTAGGTTTTGATGTAATAGAATATTGTATCAAATTAGAAACTATTTAGAAAATGATAAGGTGAGGGGGTATAATCGAAAAATAGAACAGCTTTAAATCTAACTCTTCCATCATTTTCCATCACTCCCGTCTTTCTTTTTTCATAATTTATCTATTTAGTTAGATTATGAAGTATTTAATAAAATTACAGTTCTTTCGTCTTGTTTATGGGTTTCTTTTAAAATTCATCCCCGAGATTTTTGCTCAGATTCGTTAAGAGAAAACCAAACAATTAGAAATCAATAATACTAAGCATATATTTATTAAAATCAAATTCTTAAATATCAATATGTAAATTAGCCTTCTGGTTCACAGTGTAAACTGCTATTTTGTTGAATATATAAATATACTGGCATGTTATTAGTATGTAGATTAATCCAACAGTATTAATAAGGTATAACAATTTTATCAATAATTAAGGTTTAAATAAAAATAAATTCATGGTAAATGTGATGTCAATAACTAAGGGAATTGTGACTTGAGTAGTAATATAGTTTCGGTTACAGACAGACAAACACACAATCTTCATTATAATAAGATAAGTATGGCCAAAATTCCACGTATTTCTCAATTCTATAAAACTTGGAAAAATGAATGAAGTTTATTGTAATTTTTGCTTTATTAAGAAGAGAACGGGCTCTTTTAAAATATACGTAAAAATCATTTGCTTTACAGTCGTTAAACCTGGATAAATTTATACATCAAAATATGTATATGTCAAAATAGCGCATTTGTGTGTGTGTGAGGGGGGGTATCTCTTAAAGATATACTCTTTTTAACGTGATTTATTCCGTTGTTATAATTAAGAAATTTATGTTAGAAAATGTATGTTCTTATCTCTAAGTTTACAATTTGCTTTAAGAAAAAAAAAATTCATTCGGTAGAGTGTTCGGCTAGGAATCACAAGGTTCTTGGTTCGATACCGACCCTCGCCAACTCAGCGAATGAGCAGCACAGGGATCTGTGCGGTAAAGTGAGGAGCTGATGGTAGGTGTGGCACTCCACCTCAGACGCTAAAAAAGGTTTAGCTCAGTTGGTAGGGTACTTGACTAGGAATTGCATGGTTCCTGGTTCGATACTCAGTGTAGTGCCAACTCAGTGTATGAATAGCACAAGGCTCTGTGCAGTAAAGTGAGGAGCTGATAGTAAGTGTGGCGCTCCACTTCAGATGCCAAAATAATTTCCTGGTCTAGCACTAGTGAAAAGGGGATAACTCCCTCGTTGTCTGGCCGATACCGACATTAGACCGCCCCGACGACTTTACTTTACTTACTTAGAAATTACAAATATTTATTAAAGTTGAAAGAAAGTGGGGCGTGCTATCCTACCAAATTTTTGACCATACCTAATTTAGTAATATAACTTATCTTATTTAGAATATTCAATGTGGTTTCATAATATAGCATCTAGCTGTTATTTAAGTTAAGATTGAACCTGCACCTAGAGGTAATTAGCAATTTGAACTGTATTAATCTAAAACCTTATATCCGTTGCGCGATGTATTAAACTAACGAAATTACATAGAATACTTAACATATGTACTCGGTCCAGCCGGGGGTCCAGTGAGCTTCGGCCGCTGGACCGGTAAAGTTAATTAATAGCGTCGATCCCAGGGGGCCATCCCCTCAGGCAATACCTGCCCCATTGATTTAAAGGGGCAGGGCTGGGTTTATTGCCCGGCACCTGAGGCGCCACCCATGTGGGGAAATACCGACGGGATCGACGCAATTTTTATGCGCCCACGTTAAAACAAAACCTTGTGTCCAGCGCTCATAAGTGGAATGAGAGGCAAATACCCTTAACATATCTTAAAACTTGTACCCGGTCATGGTTATTGGAAAGAGAACAATCTACCCCAAAGGATTAAATAAAGGGTTCGGTTTAAAGTTTTGTGAAAGCTCACCGATTGGGTCATGAAGGCTACCAAGTTCAACAAGAAGGTTCCCGAGTTCGACAGAGAAGAAGGCCGGAGGGAAGTCGTCCAAAACGTTGTGTATGTAATATTAAATATGAGAAGAACAACCTGAAAAATCTAGATAATACAAAAATATAAGATTTGGGATTAAATAGCCCACAAGGGTTAGTAAACCATTAAACCTGATCCCCACAATTTTTCACGGTGGACCAGATAATTGAAAAAATAAGGAGCGTGGGTCACATTATTATTCTGTTCGATACTTGCTGGCTAGAACGAAAAGCTCTGAGAAAAAGATGTAAAACAAAATTTATCTTTCCATATTATATTTATGGATGAGTGGCGGTAGATGAACACAAACAAATTAACCAGCATTTATTTTCAAATCATTATCGAAGAACCTATCATTAAAATACCGTCAGTGGGACTGATAAAATGCCTTCGCGGGTCGGATTTGGCCCGCAGACCGTAGTTTGTTCACCCCTGCATTAAACGATAACTAACCAACATCACAGTAATGAGGCACTCTTGATAAGATACTAAGTAGGAAACCTCTTACAGTTAGACCTTCAGTCCATTGTTCTGCCACTAATATCTCAGATAATTGAACGCGGTTCCTAGACGATCTTGTTGAGTTGTCGCCAGTGTTTATTGTCAACAGTCTCTCCTTAATTGATCCTAAATGAAAAGATAACAAAATCGAAATGAGGGAATTAGTTGGAGAAATACCAGCAACATCCAGCCGAGTCGAGGGCACACACCTTCTCTTGGTGCGTGTCTCTACATTTCGTGCCTTCATTTCAACCCCTGTGTGTGTCACTCTACGCCATCTACCCCCACCCCCAAACACACACGCACACACATACACAGAGAAAAAATACCCATTGAACTTTCTTACAACATCCACCTCTTCGTGTTTGTGCTTCGAGATCGTCAAATTGTTTTCCGCAATTAAACACTGGCTTCTTGGATTAAACGCTGATAAATTCACCATTGCTGTTGTTTTTATTTTATTTTTTCATTTTTTGTTTATAAAACCATTTTAAAATTTTTTTAATCTCCTGATTGTTCAATTTTTTGTCGATTTCTTTCCTTTTTGGTTTCCTTCATTTAAAGCTGCCAGTGCAATCAGCATCAGAAAAAAAAAATAATACTCCTGAATTTCTGTTAGATGAGGAGTATCTTATGAGATACGTCTGACGAAACGGTTATCGTCGTTAGAAAACACAGATTAGTTCATCCCTAGTAGGACCTGTGGATATACCACAGTATGATAATTCAATCATTACAACGTTTGACATGTTTCCTTAAGAGCTATTGCTAATAGTTCAAAATGTAAAAGTAAAGTCGTCGGGGCGGCCTAATGTCGGTATCAACCAGACAGCGAGGGAGTATATCCCCTTTTCAATAGCGCTAGACAAAGAGATTATTTCAGCATCTGAGGTGGAGTGCCACACCTACCATCAGCTCCTCACTTTACCGCACAGATCCCTGTGCTACTCATATGTTGAGTTGGCGAGGGCCGGTATCGATCTAGGAACCTTGTGATGTAAAGAGTATAATAATCTTGACTTAACTTACTCTCATTCTTTTTGTTTTTCTTTCTTTCCTTCCTTTCATCTTCTCATTATTTTATATTGAAACAGATTAGCGTAATTTCTTCCGTGCACTCATCCCCTCCCTTTATCTCCCCCGTTCTTTCTTTCTTCTTTCTTTCTTATTACATTTTTTTCTGTGTAGAATGTCCTTTTTTTCCTTTCTTTATAATAAAAACGGAAAGGTGCCTTATTTAGCTGAGGTGATGACACTTATAAGAAATAAGAATTCGGTTGATAAGCAACACCAGATAATCAGAATTTACCTTTTTTCATTTCATCTTGGCTGATTTGGACGGTCTTATTTTTAACCAGAGTGTGTTGCAAGATGATAACGGTCGTACAATTAAGTTGATTTTCCTCCCGTTGGGAACGACTGTTACGATTTTTGTGGCCATTTGTAGCTTTAAGGGAGATAACTTTACAGTGGAGATCCCTTGTGTTAAGCAGAGGCTGATCCTTAGTGAAGAAATGTTTGGCTGTTCCTCGGTGTCCCTTAGTGTTGGGTATGATCTTTTGGCTGAGCAGAGCATACATGCAAATGAACGGCTTTCAAGATCGGTGATTAAATAGTTAACAAGCCACGTATTCAGGCTGTTGATTGGCTGGCTTTAATCCACACGCCTACGCAGAGTATATAAGTTTAAGTGTTGGACTTCAGCATACCTTATATCACAAAATAATGTGTATCTCACGTGGTGTAATGGTTAGAAAAAGGTTCTAAGGTTAGAAAGCTAGATTAGCAGACCATTGTTAGTGAGTTTGGTGCTAATTGGGCGCCCCTTACCTCTGAAAATCAAATGTAAAATTGAGTATCCTAGTCTACCATCAGCTATTGTTAGATGCTGTATTTTCCTGGTTTTTGAGATAAATCGAGGGTATCCTATAGCTCAAAAAGTTGATGTGATATTGAAAAATTGGGGTCCTTTTTGGATTCAGAGGTCAAAACATAGTTAAAAACAAGTGTCAGATCCAACTCAACCAAAATCGTGTTTCCCAGTGTAATCTTTGATTTGCAATTTCCAATATTTTTTTCTAATTTCTTTTCTTTTCCTTTTCTTTTCTCCGAACTGTTGTGTGAGTGTGTCCTAACAAGATAGCATTTATAGTTGCATATCAAAATGTTTCAGTGACCGAACAACCAATATTTCATGAGCTTTTCAATTGATCAGAGATGTGTTTTCACCTTTGACACGCTTTAGTTGCTGAAAGAATAATTCATAAAACTAAACGCACTGCCTATTAACGGAATTAAAACATTCACCATTTTTTTATTATTATTCTTACTCCATTTATCCAATTTTCAAGTCTATTTTGCGAAATTGTCTGGAGCATAATTATGAAAAATTACTTTAGGAAATAGTCTCGACTAATAGGGGAAATAACTGTAGGGGCGCTAAATATAAAAGGTTAAAATAGGAATAGCACAGAAAGTTATTCGTGACTTCCACCGAATCAGAATAGTCGAAAGTCACGAAAGGAGAAAAAGGAAACCTGTTGATTCAATTCACTATTATGATATTCAGATTAGAAAAGCATTCCTATCACAAAACAAAATGGACTCTATCTGTAACATGGGTGAGTATGTTATACCACACACACACACACACACACACACGCACACACACACACACACACACACATATATATATATATATATATATATATATAATATATATATATATATATATATATTATATATATATATATATATATAGAGAGAGAGAGAGAGAGAGAGGAGATAGATAGATAGATAGATAGATAATGCTAAAGATGAGCGAATCAGTCTTTGTCTCCTAAAGGCTTTTTCACTGTTTAGTTTAATGACACGAAAACACGAAAATCCTACTAAAATATACATCAATTCTAGGATTAAGTTATGTTTGAAAAGAAAATACGTTTAATTGTTTCTAATTAGTCGTAATTTGCAGTTTTGTAAAAAAATGACTCGTCATTCACTGCACATTCTACTTATCACTTTCTCCCTCTCTATGTATATCGTGATTATCTCCTCGTTATATATGTTAGTTTCTCATAGAGAGTTAAGACTGAGAGAGATTGGATGTCATAGTTGTACTTTTAATCAGGAATAATAACCGCTAAGGCCATTTTCATGAATAAATACACCTTATATATTTACGTATTCTATTATATTAAAAAATAACGAGCGTGGGTCACATTAATGTGTTCAATACTTGATAGCTAGAACGAAAGCTCTGAGAAAAAGATGTAAAACAAAATTTATCTTTCCATGTTATATTTATGGATGAGTGGCGTTAGATGAGCAAAACCAAATTAACCAACATTTATTTTCAAATCATTATCGAAGAACGTAACATTCAAAAACCGTCGGTGGGCCAGATAAAATGCATTCACGGGTCGGATTTGGCCTGCGGACCGTAGTTTGGTGACCCCTGAATTAAACGATAACTAACCAACTTCACAATAATGAGGCACTCTTGATAAGATATTAAGATATTAAGTAGGAAACCTCTTACAGTTAGGCCTTCAGTCCATTGTTCTGCCACTAATATCTCAGATAATTGAACGCGGTTCGTAGACGATCTTGTTGAGTTGTCGCCAGTGTTTATTGTCAACAGTCTCTCAACAGAATTATAAGCATATATTAGCAAAACCTTATATTTTGTTACACTTAACAACAATAATTCTCACAAATTGTTAAAGCAAAAATGTAATGTCCCATAATGTTCATATTTGATCCTTTGAAAAAAAAACAACATCTCCGTTGATTTTGAAATCGGTGGGCCAGCGTTCATAAACTGGGAATCTGTCGTTAACGGTCATAACCAAAATTGCACTCGTGCAGTTAACTGCAATTAATCAATATCTTGATTAATTCAGTAGATTTAACCCTCAAGATCCTTATGGTGAAAGTCCAGTAGGTTATTCCTTCATATACCATTGTAATAAATTCGCTCTACTTACGTATTGAGCACTTTATATTTGTTATATCACTGTCTTATCATTGTGAAACATGTATCAACTAACCAATGCGACAATTTCACCGGTAAGTCACATTTTCATATATAAAATCACACACATACACAGACACACACATATATATATATATATATATAGTCATCGGGGCAGCCTAAAGTCGGTATCAGCCAGTCAGCGAGGGCGTCTATCCCCTTTTCAATAGCCCTAGACCAAAGTTTTTAGCATCTGAGGTGGAGCGCCACACCTACCATCAGCTCTTTATATATATATATATATATATATATATACTATTAATGATATAAATATATATATATAATAATTATATATAATATATATATATATATATATATATAAGGGAGTAAATATGGAAATAAATCCGACAATATTAAGAAATTTGAAAAAGCAAGTGTTCTAAAAATAAGACGAATTTATTTATCGACGCTTAAACGTTTCGGTTTCTTTAAACCTTCATCAGGATGTATTATGGGATGAAGAAATTGATGAAATTTTATATATGACAGGAGATAAAAAAAACATATTTTTTTATCTCCTGTCATCTATAAAACATCCATCAATTTCTTCACCCCATGATACATCCTGATGAAGGTTGAAAGAAACCGAAACATTTAAGCGTCGATAGATAAATTCATCTTATTTTTGGAACACTTGCTTTTTTCAAATTTCTTAATATATATATATTATATATATATATATATATATATATATAGCTTCGGCAGTACATATACTGAAATTGGAATCATATATATATATATATATATTATATATTATATATAATATATATATATTGATTTGTTGATTTTATCCTGTCAACACGTCTAGAATTATTTTGTGCCTAGAGGTTAGGGAATCGTATTTATTGTTTATGCATACTAACATTCTTGTGTAGTTGTTTCATAAGAGGGCTTTTGCACACGGTCCAATCGAATACGAATATTTTTTAAACATCTCTATTTGACTCATAATGGGAGTCTGACAGGTACTACCACATCAAGTCAGGGTGGACCTGGGAATCATAACGAAGAGTTACACTACACCCCTCATATCTCAATAACTGGAGCCTCACTCTCAGATACATTTTATTGTTATACCTAGAACACTCCTTTTGGGGTTTTGTTTGTGGATACTTCAACGCATTTTATGCCCAGACGAAAGTGTGGCATGGTTTCAAGTAATTATTCCTACTTAATAATAATCATTTGCAAGCAATTATATATTCAATTAACTACTTTTAATGCAGATAATTTACACACTCATACTTAATTATAATATCAATGTGTTAAGAGCCAATGTATTCATAAACTTTACAATCATTTTAAACAGTTTATCAAACAGAAGTATTTGACCTATATTTAAACTTTATCATATACCACGTGCCTAGGTCAGCGTGAAGCTAGGAGTAATGGCAACCAGGTGGTGACAATAACTTCCTTGTGTCCCCGAACTGGGTCCTTGCCACCGCAGGCTGTTTAGTGCCAAATACGTATCTATCTATCTTTATATCTATCTTATATCTATCTATCTATCTATATCTATATTTTATCTATATCTATCTATATTTTTATCTATATCTACCTACCTACCTACCTACCTACCTATCTATCTATCTATCTATATTTTTATCTATATCTATCTATCTATATATCTATTATCTATATTTTATCTATCTATCTATCTATCTATCTATCTATCTATCTATCTATCTATATTTTGTCTATATCTATCCTATATGTATCTAATATATATATATATATTATCTATATCTATCCATCTATATTTTTATCTATATCTATCTATCTATCTATCTATCTCCCTCTCTCTTTCTCTCTCTCTCTCTCTCTCTCTCTATATATATATATATATATATATATATAATATATATATAATCAGGCATTAAATATTATGACGTTAATATTACTTAACTGCAGTTTCATGCATAACATGCAATCCCCAGACGGTCAAAATATTTGTGATCGTCTAATGATAGCATTATATATATGAAACTGCAGTTACGGAATATTAACTCCATAATATTTAATCTCTGATTTTAAAACAGCCCTGCTATTTTAGCATTGAGCACCTTCATATGCTAATACTTTCACATTCTTTCTCCATTATATTGCATATTATATATATTTATATGTAGTCTAAGAACATAAATTCAGCTTGCATCTTTGACATAACGTTTATAATGATCTTAAAAAGAGATGAATCCATGACTTTTCTAGCTATAAGTAAATACATTGTTATACTGAAATGTGAAATCTGACCCTGTGCAAGTGGTGGTGCATAGTGCAAGTGATGGTACAAATGGCAGTTATTGTCCAAGTGCAAGTGGTGGTGCAAGTCTAAAATAATGTGCAAGTGCAAGTGGTTGTGCAAATGCTTACCACAGAACACATGAACAACATAGTTTATATTTCTTTTGGTGTATTTATTTAATTTTTTATTTGTTTGTTTCTTTGTTTGTTTCTTTGGTGTCTAGTTTGTTGAATAAATACATACAAGCTTGCTAACTATTATGCGATGCCCATTTTTACCAACCCATTCGCACCGGGTTAGATGTGACACAAGGTCACAAGTGCGAGGGTCTAACTATATCTATCAATCTATCTATCTCTCTCTATATATACATCATAATAATGGTACACAGTAATAACCTACTCGAGTTCCATCATAAGTATCCTCAGGCTTAAATCCACTGGATTAATCAAGATATTGATTAATTGCAGTCGATTGCACGTGTGCATTTTCCTCAATAACGGTTGGTTATAGATATCTTGATTAATACAGTGGATTTAACCCTGAAGATCCCTATGGTGAAACTCGAGTAGGTTATTACTGTGTACCATTATTATAATAAAGTTGCTGTACTAACGTATTGAGCACTTTATATTTGTTATATCGCTGTCTTATCATTGTGAAACTTGCATCAACTAACCATTGTGACCATTTCCACTGATAAGTCACCTTTTCCACAAATGCCATATATATATATATATATATATATATATATTAATCAGACATTAAATATTATGAAGTTAATATTACGTAACTGCAGTTTCATGCATAACATGCAGTCATCAGACGGTCAAAATATTTGTGACCGTCTAATGATAACATGATATGCATGAAACTGCAGTTACGGAATATTATCTCCATAATACGATGTCCTCTTTTTTACCCAACCCATTCGCGCCGGGTTAGATATGACACACGGTGGTAAGTATGGGGCATCCACAGAGGATCGAACTCACTATTCAGTAATAATGGACCTACGTAACTAAGTTTCTAACCATTACACCACAATGGGACACAACGGAAGCCTGATAGGGGGAGCCGGTTTAATAGCTGACTGCTCGAACATGCAATTATTAATTGCAAATATATCACATACGTTACAAACAAAATAATAGTAATAATTTATAAAAAAATAAAATATATAATTGTAATAAATTATATTCAATATGTTTATTATTAAAGATAAATTACACTTATTAGAATAATTATTTACTCGATAATAACGTAATTTCTTTTTAGTTTCAAGCAAACAGCAGTAATGCTAAACGATAGACGTAAACTATAATACGCTGCTCCAATAGAGAGATAATTAAATAGCATATATATATATATATATATATATATATATTATATATATATATATATATATATGTGTGTGTGTTGTGTGTGTGTGTGTGTGTGTGTGGTTTATGGTAGTAAGGAACTGGAGTCAACGACGCCTGATTACAGACAGTTACTTGCCTATGCAATCTTCAAACTAGGTCTGAAAACTGCATAGGTGAGAAACTGTCAAAAACCACATGCCATGGACTCAATGTCCATACTCCCATGTCAACGCTACCTTAAATATCATTGCTCTATCAATGATATTGAGCACTGTTACTTATAAATATAGCACCCATGTTATATAGAAAAATATATACATAGTGGAGCCATATGGCGTAATATTTACCGTCATATGAAATGGACACGATAAAATGAATTCAAATCCTGGAATCCGAGAATGTTTATATTTCACATAGCACTAATACACATAGGAAAGCTATGAATCCAAATATTCTCCCCCAGCCATGGATAAATAGTAGGGCAGAGTAGGCGCTTGAACCCCGTTTAGGCAACCATTCCATGGACACAATGCGCATACTCCCATGTCCACGCTACCTTAAATACAATTGCTCTATCAATGATATTGAGCACTGTTTACATAAAAATATAGTACCCATATGTGTGAAGGTGCGTGGTATAATGGTTACCGTCTTAGGAAATGGACACAACGAGACATGTTCAAATCCTGGACAAGGTTGTTTACATTTCACATAACGCTAATTTTTAAAGATATGAATCAACTATTCTCCCTCCAGATATGAATAAACAGTGGAGCAGGCTTGGCTCTTTAACTTTGAATAGACAACCAGTCTAGGAGAATGACATTGTAAGAGAACTGAAAAAACTGTTGAACATGAGTCTGAAGCTGATAGGGAGTGCTCTAGGGGTGCTCTTGGAACGGCCCTCAGGTTTTGTGCTCTTTGGACGGCCCCAAGGTTTTCTAAAACAGACGTGAGAAAACGGATATCAAAGAAAGAATCGAAACCATTCAGCATTGTCAAGATCAGTAATAATGCTCAGAAGAGTCCTAAAAATGTGACCAGTAAAATATAGGTCTCGTGTTGTCTCTGCAAACTAAATAGCAGCCTTGGCGAACCAACACTAAGTCAGATCAGCATCTTAAGTCAGACCAGAGTCAACAATAGAAGAAATAAAAGAACAAAAGACAGACTACAGAAGTCAGGTACCAGCCAGCTACTCCGAAAGATAAATAAGCAAGAAAGAGTTATGGGAGTATGACCACGGATGTTCTCTTATCTCATATCTCTCATCTCCTCATTAAAAAAACTCTCGTCATGTATATACGAAGACGTCTATATAACAAATATTAACGCTAGCTTTGTTGTATAGAGTATTCATTACTACTAACAGGAACTGTAAATATTCCACAGTGTGATAATTTAATTATTGCGACGTTTGGTATGTTTACTTAAAAGCTATTGCGAAATAGTTCAATATGTAAAAAGTATGATAATCTTGATATAACTCGGTCTCCCTCATTTATTCTTTCTTTCCTTCTTTATAGCTTTTCTTTATGTTTCATTCAAACATATTACTGTTTCGCTTTCACTCGCTCACCCCCTCTCCCTATTTTTCCCCTAATCACTTTCTTTCTTTCTTTCTTTCTTTTGTTCTTTCTTTTGTTCTCTCGTATTATGTTTTGTCTCTGTTGCATGTCTTTTCTTCACATTCTTTCTTTGTAATGAAAACAGAATGGTCCATTATTTAGCTGAGGTGATGTCACTCATAAGAAATAAGCATTCGATCGATAAGCAACACCAGATAATGAGGATTTATACTCTTGGTTTTCATCTTGGACGATTTGGACGATCTCATTTTTAAACAGGGGGTGTTGCAAGATTATAACGGGCGTACTTTTAAGGAACATGAGTATTGATATATAGATCATATAGATATATAGATTTTTTTCTTCTACTTCTAAGTCTTCTTATTTAAATCTTCTTATCGGGTGGAGTACTCTGGCCGTGCTAAGATCTCTCTCTTGCCGTTCCTACAACCAAGACCGATAGATAGATATGGCTAGCATGCTATAATGCTCTCTCTTTCTCTCTCTCTCTCTCTCTCTCTCTCTCTCTCTCTCTCTCTCTCTATATATATATATATATATATATATATATATATATATATATATATATATATATATATTATATATATATATATATATATATATATATATATATATATATATATATATATATATATATATATATATATATATATAAGGGTATGAAAACACAATGTTGTTAAAATGAATATATTTTACATCATTTTCATTGCTAATATTGACAATATTTCGATTTATAAAAAAACATCATCAGAGCATAATTGTCAATATTAGCAATATTCCTTGTTGTTATGCATTAATCCGTTGTTATGCATTAATCGCTCTCCCTTCCCCTCTAACCTACCATCAATACGACCACCTGTTGGCTGTGAGTGGCGACCCCATGATGCCTAAGGGCGGAATATTGGTTCCTGAGCAGTCTATGACATACAACCCTCCATTTTGTCTCTTACTTATGCTAGACAACCGGTTGGAGAAGACTCCTCTGATCAGTCAGCTGGTCATGTCAGCCACAGCATCCCAAATGGCAAACCTCCAACCATTTTTAATCATATATGTGCTAGAATGCGTTGGTTGAGGGTCTTAGTTTCCTGTGTGTGGCGTTAAACTGCATCTAATGGTGAAATTCCAATTCTGGAGCTCTTGAGAGTGTCAAGTACCCCTTCATCGCTATTACTTCCAGGTAGTACCTATTAGGGTCCTATCTATGGGTTAAATAGAAAAATCAGTTTAAAAAGTGATTATTTTTTAATTGAGTTCGAAAAAAATTCAATACCTATCAAGAATGATAAAACTATGTCTTCAGTTGCATTATCTGGATTATTCGTATAATTGTCATCATATTTATTGTTATCTACACAACGTTTCGGCCGATATGCCCTCTGACCTTCTTCAGGTGTTTCTTGTCAAACCCGGGAACCTTCTCGGACTCTGGAACCTTCTCTTCAAAAAATTCAGAGAAATAAAATGTCTTCAGCATGAAATAACCCAACAAGAGCTGATAAGTCGTAAAATCCAACCGACGAGCCAAATCTGTATTTATTTCAGTCTGTTTCGAAGATTGATGCAGAGAAAAGTCTTGTACTGGTCTTGTGAAGGGTAGTGCTCATCAAACCGGAGGGCAGCGATTTTAGAATCGGTCAGAGTTGACTCCTCTTTTATTTTTGCAACATTATTGGAAGAAATTGCTGCAAAACCTTTCTCCGTGAAAAACGGTAGAAAAATCGATGAACGACGCCGATTTCTACAGTCGACGCGAACTTTACCGAAAGGATTATAGAACAATAACCGCAAGGCATTTCAATGGCGGTTTTAACTTTATATATTTGTTGTCGGCGAAGGAATGCAGTAAAATTGATTTACATCAGCCCCGTTTGTTGACGAATGCATGGCTGTCGGCTGATTTCCAGTTTCGGACAAATAAATTTATTTTTATACTTCAGAGAACCTACTTGGCTGTAAGAAAGTGATTGTTCTGTTGAGAAGTTTCCTTTAGATTTTGCTACACACGCGCATGCTCATGCTCATGCGCTTATTATATACACGTACGACAAGGCAACAATGTTAGTCTATAAATGCTCCTGGTTAGAAAATATGCAACGTCGGCAAGACACGAATGTTAGCTCAATTAACCGGCTTTTCGAGATAGAAATAAACGGGAACAAATAAAACTTTTCAATCCAGAATGTTGGATTTCTTTTCACTAGTACTAAATAAAAAACACCCCCCGGGCGATGTAAAAATAGATTTTTGAAACATATTGGTGGCAGTAAAGAATTCAATGTCAGCGAGTTTGTACCCTAAGTAAGTAAAATCATCGAATTCATTAAAGGATTAAAAATAAAACAATTTGAAATGTAAACTTTAAATATGTATTAAAATAAAATAAACTAAATATAGATATATAATACCAGTCATGTATTTATTAAAACTTGTTTTAAAAAACAATGAGGACTATCTAATGTTGCTTGTTCAAATTTTAAATATATTATTCTGTTTTGGGTAATGTGACATAAGCAGTGACGTAATTTTTGTTACAGACAAAAACCGGAAGCGAATCTCCATTATTAATAGATAGATATATTAGTGCGTTTTGTATTCTATTCCCTGTAAAGAAAATCACACTGTCGCTGTCACATCACAAAGGAACGATTTCTTTGGTTTCTTTGTTTAACTGCGTATCAAACTTTCCGGGTTATTTAATGCAAAGCTATCCTAATAGAAATTGTGTCACATTATCCAGAGGTTAAAGAATTCAACATACTATACGGGCTCTGTGCATTTTCCCATAATGCTATTATTCTTCTGAAAGGTCTGAATCCACATATTTTCCCTCCAGCTATAGGTAAATTGCAGCGAAGATTTGACCCTTTAAACAGTAGATAACCAGTCTAGAAGAAAAACTCTGAATTTAAACCTGTTAAACTCCGCGTAAACAATTGACCTTGTGTCACGTGCTTCTTGTGCAAAGAAGCTGGTAATTATATATATATATATATATAATTATATATATATATATATATATATATATATATATATATACTATAGTGTGAAATGGTCACTGTTTCAGCTTTTGCTGGAATGGTGTACCAAAGGCAGTATTATTGGTAGAGTGCTCAATATAAAATAGAGCTGTTATATAATTATATATAAGATAAATATATAAAGGTTTTACATATCTATTTATTAGGTGACAAAGGAACATTCACAACCATATTGGTTTCATGCGACGCAATCATCAGGTGAAGATCACCTGATGATTGCATCGCATGAAACCAATATGGTTGTGAATGTTCCTTTGTCACCTAATAAATAGATATGTAAAACCTTTATATATTTATCTTATTATATTATATTATATATATATATTATATATATATATATATATATATATATATATGAGGAGTGAAGGATTGAGTTTGCAGTTAGCACATACTGGCCTACATCCTGACTATCAAAGTTCTTTAAAGGCAATAAATTGCCCCCCCCCAAAAAAAATACCATACCCCACAAATTAAACCAATCCCTTCTTTTTATCACTTCTCTACATACTACACAGCCAAACCCTACCCTCTTTCCTTCCCTTGCCCGCACTAAAAATTACCTTTTCAGTATAAAAGCAGAATTTAAAAAGCATTTGACTTCACAATAAATTTTGAAGAAGCTTCTCTAATACCGAGGCGAAATATCAATTGAATTTAGTTGCTGTGTTGTTATATCCAATTTTTCCTCTATTTTCAACCACACACACACACACACATACACACACACACATATATATATATATATTAAAATAAGTGTATTTTGGCAGCATTTTTTCTTTTATACAAGTTTTGTTGAAATGTACAGACAATTCCTGTCGGACGAGTCTTTGGTTGATCCGTTCCAATTTTCGGGACATCCTTCTGTATATATATATATATATATATATATATATATATTATATATATATATATATACGTGTGTGTGTGTTTATTTGAGTGTGTGAATATTTAATCAAAACCACAGTAAAAACGGCACATCATTCCGACAATTTCATCTGAGTAATCGAATTAAAGAATACTGCAATTTCCAGTCCAATTTGCCACTCAATCTACTGCCTGAATTCTCTCAGAATATCAATCCATAATCATTCAATTTCTCAATATAAAGGAAATAAAGATGAAATGTTCATTAAAATCCTTCGTTTCATATTCAGCATTCTTTTACAATGGAAACCCCATAGGTAGTGTAAGAACTAATCAGTACCGAGAAAAAATATCAAATAGCTCCCCAAATTATACCAAAAAAATCACTAATACGGTCGAATATTACGTGGCAAATGAGACTCCTATTCTCAAGATAACGAAGCAGATAATTGCAGAAAGTCTGTGATCCTTCTATGAAGTGATATTGGATTTGTTAACATAATTCGCCCTGTTAAAACTAAAAATTACTTAAGGCCAGACACGAAAATGAGATAATTTTAATAAAGATTAGCCGGCTGACTTCTGAAAACGGTCGGAAAATTAAAACGGAAAGTTTTTTGGTGGTCCCCAATGACACTTTAACTACAGTCTATGAATTAACATTTTGCGAATTGGGCTACGGTTTTAATTACGTATTGCTAAAAAAAAATAAACAACAAAAAACCCCAAATTACTATACATTTAATGTTGAAAAATTTTTTTTATACTGAGTTTAATTGAAATTATACATTGCAATAGTAACACAAACAACTGTCTCAATAATTGATTCAATAATTAATTTCAATGGTTAATTAAATGTATAGTAATTTGGGTTTTTTGTTGTTTATCTTTTTACGCAATACGTAATTAAAAACAACCTTAATCCCCTAAAACCGTAACCCAATTCGCAAAATGTTAATTCATAGACTGTAGTTAAACTGTCATTGGGGACCACCAAAAAACTTTCCGTTTTAATTTTCCGACCGTCTTCATAAGTCAGCCGATTGGCCATCCTTTCTGAAAGTTCTCGTTCCAACCTCAAATCGTCATAGCATAGAATAAATACACTCTAAATTTGAGCATGTAACCTTAGATGGCCCTCTTTGTTTTTTAAAACATGTTTTAATAAATACATGCCCGGTATAATGTATAGCTTTCTAGCTGGACGCGTAATGGCGTAGGTGCAATTCTCCAGGCGCTCGTTAAAATTTGGAATCGACTCATAAAGATATATGCTTAAAAAAAGAATCTCAGTCTTCGTGTTGCTGATTTTAAGAAGAACTAACAGAGATGGAAGCGGAAATATTCAAGATGATGAAGAAACCCCGAGGAGTTCCCAGCACCAGTCGCGACGAAGCTGAGAAGATTATAAGACTTAGAAGAAGCATAATTACGTAATAATAATAATAATAATAATAATAATAATAATAATAATAATAATAATAATAATAATATTTGACCATACAACAAAATGGTATATGCATAAACCAGAATCTGTTCTTGAGGACGAAACGCATAAAATTCTCTGGGACTTTGAAATAAAAACGGATCACCTTAGACCAGACATAGTGCCGATTAACAAAAAAGAAAGAACTTGTCAACTGGTGGATTTTGCAGTTCCAGCAGATCACAGGGTGAAGCTGAAGGAAAATGAAAAAATGGACAAATACCTGGACCTTGCCAGAGGACTGAAAAAGTTAACCTTGGTTAGGCAACCGGTCTAGGAGAAGAAAACCTCTGAATTCAAACCTGTTAAACTTCGCTTAAGAAATTGACCTTGTGTCGCATCCTACTCGTGCGGAGGCGTTGGTAAATATACATATCCCGTTGATATTGCCATCCCTATTACAAAATAAAAGAAAACGAAAAGATAGGCAAATGCTTGGGACCTTGCCAGAGAACTGAGAAAACTGAGGAATATGTAGGTAAAGGTCGTGCCAATGTTGCAAGATGGGTATATTCCTGACTTTTGTGAGCTAGGACTACTAATGGAAGGGGGAGGAAGAAATAATAAAGGTTTAAAACAGGATGAACGATGGTTTGACCGTAGCGTGACCCCGAACGGAGAATTGAGTGGCAAGCGGAAGTCGGGTGTTGACCGCAAGCGGAAGTCGGGTGTTGACCGGAACCGGATGTCACGTGGTGGCGTGGAGCGGCGAGGAAAGGGATCAGTCTCTTTTTACCTGCGGCGGTCGTAGGGTACGGACCTGACCTTGTGTCCCTCATGAGAGCACAGTAATCTAGTAGTGTTCTCTCTCTCTTTCTCTCTGCCTTTCCTCCTCTCTGGTACGAGCCCACAATACGAGCACGATGATAAAGGCTGGCAGTTGTGACGACATGTTTCTCGTGTTATAATTTCTATCGGCACCATTTTAGCACGGTGAATTTAGAGGCACGTGGACGAGGCCCGCTACATAGTATACACCGCAGCAGCCGCCTTACGGCTATAGTTTTAGTACCAAGAAAGAAAAGGACTACGGTACACCAATTGTAATTGATGTTCTTGGAACGGTCACAAGGATTTGAAAAAGAGTCTGGTGGTTTTGGAAATGAGAGACCATCCAAGCAACAGCATTCTTAAGATCGGCTAGATTCCGGGAGTCTTGATGGGACTTGCTACCTCTCAGATGTCAGTGAAGCACTAACTAAGGCGGTTGTCAAAAAACTCCCATAGAGACCGTTCCAAGGGCACCAATTACAATTGGTACCACCTTTACCTTAATAAGTTAGTTATTCTTACTTATCAAATTTATATATTAACACGGTTGTTCATAAATCTTCCATCCATTATCATTCTGCAACACCCTCTAGATAAAAATGAGACTGGCCAAATCGTCCAAGATGTAATGCTAAAATGTAAATACATATTATGTTGTGTCGCTTAATCGCAGATTTCTTATTTGTCGCATTTAATTTCACACCTCTGCCAGTAATATATGAATACTAATTTTAGATTAAATAAATGTTATATACCGTCACTGGACTCGACAAAGAACACGTAACACACACACACACACACACACACACACACACACATATATATATATATATATCAGATTTTTGGATGTTTGTTTTTTAGAAGCATTGTTGAACAAAGTATATATTATTATTTATATTTTTGCTTGAAGGCAATTACAATGCGTATATCGCATAAAATTCGATAATCATAGAAGATAATCATGACAAGTGAATCTCGGAAAAGAATTATTCGGTGTGTAGAACATCGTACAGACTGTTTCAAGTTTATTAAGTATCATCAGCGATGTATACTAACGATTTCCCTCCGACAGAAATCGAAAGCGGGTCTTCAGCAGGATAGTCAGAAACCATACTGCCTCGGCCACGATACAGCACGGGACAATCCTTGCGAAATTAACATGTCAATGATACTGATACGTCTCTACCATAAGAGGTATGAGGACGTTGAGTGAATAATAACAAATTCTGGCCTTATGCTCTTCGGCGAAGGAATAAAATTTTTGGATGTTTGTTTTTTTAGAAGCATTGTTGGGTAAAGTATATTTTATTACTTATATTTTTGCTTGAAGGCAATTACAATGCGTATATCGCATAAAATTCGATAATTATAGAAGATAATCATGACAAGTGAATCCCGCTGATGAGACTTAATAAACTTGAAACAGTCTGTACGATGTTCTACACACCGAATAATTCTTTTCCGAGATTCA
>CM042145.1:96486394-96496394 GCA_023376005.1 Doryteuthis pealeii
ATATACATACACACACACACACACACACACACACACACACACACACATATATATATATAATATATATATATATATATATTATATATATATGAAGTTTTTTCTTTCTTTGAAAGTTAAATATTGCTCTGTATATAATGTAATTTATTGATTATTATACATTGAGCTCTTTTTAGGGATTCATAAAAATCCTTGTATGAGTATATGTTTGCAGCTACTAGAAGATACAGTATGGTTGTACAGTGAGATTTCCAAGATCCCAAATAGAATCATCCCTTACAACCAGTCATTTGGATTACTTTACATATATATATATATGTATATATAGAGAGAGAAGAGGGAGAGAGAGTGGGAGAGAATTTTTTTAAAATGTTTTTATACATATATATATATATATATATATATATATATATACACACAGACGCATACACACATACACACACACACACACACATACATATACATATATATATATATATATATATATATATATATATATATATATAATGAATAGCGATTATAATGATTAAAAAAACAAACGATGCTATTTTCGATGCAGTCTGGTTGATTTTTATTCCCCGGGCGTTTGTGCTTGCGCATCGTAGAGGAACAGTAACTGTGTGGGGAGTTTTATATTCCAACTGAATCGCAGACATTTTAAGAAGACATTGGAAAATAGTGGCAAAAACTTAATTAAACACACCAAAACCGATAATCAAGAATATCCTTACATAATAGATTGGTGCAAAT
This sequence comes from Doryteuthis pealeii, assembly GCA_023376005.1. Taxonomy (NCBI): domain Eukaryota; kingdom Metazoa; phylum Mollusca; class Cephalopoda; order Myopsida; family Loliginidae; genus Doryteuthis; species Doryteuthis pealeii. The sequence continues at coordinate 96,487,142 of CM042145.1, forward strand.
ATAATAAGAATACTAAAATAAGTCTAATGTTTCGCAATATTTGCGTACGTGCCAGTTTCCGGAATAAACCCCAGAAAGTTGAGGGAATCACCCTTGATTCACCCTTGTTTTTTTACTTATTCTCATACATGGCTCATTTCATGCGCTCGCAACGTTTAAACAACCGAGAGGAAAAGCTTCAGTGATGGAGTTTTTTTTACTTCTTTCACATAGTACCTATAAGTGGACAAACGAATCTTCTGTTATCTATAAATATTGAAATCTCTATAAGATTTGATTGTGTTATTCTTATAATACATTAGAAGACTCAGATATAGAATATATACATCAATAAATCCGAACAAAGAAGTACAACATAACAACAATACAGACTTTATTGTCTGAGCACGTGGAACATAACATACTTGACATTATACTAACAGATTGGATGAAACTCTTTTGGAAGTACGAAAGAGTTCATAAAGAATATGAGAAGCACTTACTGATAGTTGGAGGGGGGCAAAGAGACACCACACATCTAGTCCATCTTTTGTGGGTTTTGAGTTTAAATACCCAGCTAGTAGTGTCACCTAATGGCGAAACCCCGGCGGCAAAGGAAGTTAACCCTTTTGGACGAAAGTCCATCCCAGCAGGGGCAGACAATCGCTACACCATAGACGAGAGAGTGAGGCTTAACGGACTTGTGAATGCAAATTGTCGATTACTGATGACTCGATTCATTTGAATCTTTTCTAGTAAAACTTTCTTACCTAAAATACTCGTTGTGATTTATTCCGACTGTTGGGATTATCTTCACATTGGCCTGGAAGAGTTATCTTCCCGCTGGGTTGCCGCTTGTTCTCACCAGAGACTATAGTATTTAAGCGGCTGATTCAACGTTTCTTCCTCTTTTCTCCTTCTTCTCGGCTGAACCACATGGGTTAGACATTTTATGACTACACCTCATCCTCGTGGGGCCTATGGTCCCCACGTACGGACTAAGTCAGTAAGTGACTTGCATTATATGGACTATCTGTAACTCTTTTTATATGTACATGTACGTTACACTTGAATGTGTCCTTATTGTATCTCATTAGTATTATCTTGTATTCCTATTTTATGTATCTTGTCATATTTCTGTGCTGTTTACAATATAAAATGTTTTGTCCCACAAACGTGTCGGAGTTGTATGTTCATATATTAACCTTGAACCTTATACTACTTTCTCTGTTAACACGGATAAACTAGTTACAATTTCCTCGAATGAAAAGAACTAGTATCTCTCGCTGGTCCTTGAATCTGATTTGGTTTGGGCCGGTATTAACTTAGTATGTATTAGGCAGGAATTGCCTGGCAGAACGATCCGTCTCATTGTCTATAAATGGTTTGAATACAGAGTTTTCCTTCTCCTTGGTTAGTTACTGTACCAAGGTTAAAGAGCCCAATCTTCCATACTATTTACCCACAATTAAAAGTACTCCATCGTGATGTAATGGTTAGCAAGCTAATCTCGCAGACGCATTGCTACTGAATAGTGAGTTTAATTCTCGATGGATGTCACATATTTGTGACTTTCTGTCACATTCTACAAGTGGTGAACGGATTGGGTAAAAAGGGGGCATCCCTTCGTGGTGTAATGTCTAGCAGCCTAGACTTGCAGAACAATTACTTCCATTTAGCCATAGCTGGAGGGAGAATAGTAAGATGCATATCTTTCCTAAGGGTATTAGCGCTGTATGAAATGTAAACAACCGTCGTTTCGCTGTGTTATTTCCTACGACGGTAACTATTACACCACGCGCCTCCACATATCCACCTACGCTAGGTATGGCCAAAATTTCGTTGCAGCAGCACCTCCTCCTTTCTTTAAAAATCTATTTAAAAAAATCTAAATTGTAAATTGTCATTTCCTTTTTTTCTTTAGGAACCTAAACTTACAGATAACATTTTTCTATGCATTTCTTAATTAATCACGTTAAAAATAAAAATTCTTCAAGAGAGAAATAAAACTACAGAAATGCATCATTTTGACACGTACAGATTTTCATCTATAAAATTTTCCAGATTTAAAGACTGTAAAACAAATATGTATTATTTGGAATTTTCAGATTATTGTCCTTATCTTTATTGTTATTTACAAAATGTTTCGGCATCTGTCCCCTCTGGATCCTCTCAGGTTTTTCTTGACGAACTCGGTAACCTTCTCCTTGAACTCGGGTGCATTCATATAATCAGGAGCCTTTATAGAACTTCGATAACAATAAAGATGAGGACAATAGTCCGAAAAATCCAAATAATGCGAGTTCGATCTTCGATGGATGCCGCCATATTTGCAAAAATGTGTGTGTCCCCCCCCCCGTGTCAAACGGGTTGGGTAAATACCTATCCTTCAGGCGTCTAATGGCATTCCATAGTGGTGTAATGGTTAGCGAGCTAGGCTTTAAGATCCATTGCTGCTCAACAGAAAGTTTGATCTTTGCTGGATGCCGCATACGAGCGACCTGGTGTTGATTCCTAGCCGTGGTGAAAGGGTTAGGTAAATACATACCTTTAACACAGCTATTAACGCTATTTGAAATACAAACACCCTTGTCCATGAGTCGACTACGCCAGTTCAATTTCTACGACGTTAACCGTAGAGCAACGGGCGCCTCCAGAGATTTGGTTGGTTGGTTGGTTGTTTGGTTGGTTGGTTAGTTGGTAGGTTAGTTGGTAGGTCTGTTGGTTGGTTAGTTGGTAGGTTGGTTGGTAGGTCTGTAGATTGGTAGATTGGTTGGTAGTTTGGTTGGTTGGTACGTTGATTAGTTTGGTAGGTTTGTTGGTAAGTTAGTTGGTTGGTTGGTTGGTTGGTTGGTTGGTTGGTTGGTAGGTTGGTAGATTGGTTGGTTGGTTGGTTGGTAGGTTGGTTGGTAGGTTGGTAGATTGGTTGGTTTTGGTTGTTGGTTGGTTGGTAGGTTGGTTTGGTAGTTTGGTAGATTGGTTGGTTGGTTGGTTGGTAGGTTGGTTGGTACGTGGATTAGTTGGTAGGTTGGGTTGGTAAGTTGGGTTGGTTGGTTGGTAAGTTGGTTGGTTGGTGGTCGGTTGGTTGTTAGTTGGTAGGTTGGTTGGTTGTTTGGTAAGTTGGTTGATAGTATTTTACAACATGACAACACTTGTTGGTTATTTTATGGCGAAGACGTCTTGTTTTATTCATTCTTAAAGGTTATTCAAATTTATTTTTAAACTCATTTTTTCTATGTAACATCGAGATGGGACTCTGATATATGATAAAAAGGGTTAGGGGTTTGCCAAAAGAGCAAAAGATCGGGACACTCATATAGGTGTCAGGACAGGCCTTGACCAGCCAATTGAGCGGGGTGGGGGGGCTCTCGGACCGACCGTTTAACCAAAGGGCAAAAGTAAAGTGCCACATGCCACGGTCTGCTCAGCCATCAGGATTCCGTCCTTAAAAATCACAGACCGCCATCTACGGCCAACAGGTAGCATAATTAGGGGATTTTACCCCTCTGCTGAGGTGCAGTAGGTGTTTTCTACAGCTGCAACGGACAGGGCTGGCCTCAAACGGCATACGCGCACAAACACCCCTATATATATACTATATATATATATATATATATATATATATATATATATATATATAGGTGTGTGTGTTATATTTATATTTTTGCTTGAAGGCAATTACAATGCGTATATCGCATAAAATTCGATAATTATAGAAAATAATCATGACAAGTGAATCTCAGCAAAGTATCGCCCGGTGTGTAGAACATCGTACAGACTATATATATATATATATATATATATATATATATATATATATAAGGACCTACACGAGACAGACACATACTACCTAGGTTTCTCCCGAACGGTTCTTCATGATAATTCTGACAAATTCCTTATAATCATGCTCTACTTAATTTATTGAGCACTTTTTTTACATATATCTTAGAAAATTCCTCCGTTTTTTTTTTCTTTTAGCCACTACTGATGATTATTTTCAGAAAGTACAGGTCTGGTGTTTTTTTCTTTTTTAAATTAGGTCAGAACTAAAAAATAAAAAAATTATATATAATATATATATATATATATATATATATATATATAAACTGTATTAAATTAATTAACTTTGATTCGCACTTGATTTGAATACAATTTGGGAATTCATTTCTAAATAATTAATCATTTTGAAGCTGTAATAACTAATTTTTTTTTCCTGAAATTTCCAGTCAATTTGCATTCATTTTGGGATATATATATATATATATATATATATATATATATATATATATATATATATATATATTCTTTTCTTCAGATTATTCTTTATGATTGATGAGAGAATTGATAAGTGCAAATGTATTTCTCGATTTCTTTAATTGATTTTTCCGGGGAAGATTCCGTCTTTTATATCGTTATTCTATGCGTTATTTTCGCATTCATTTTTCTGCTATTCCCAAATATATATTTAATGTTGATGTTTAAATGATGTTTCTATTTCGTACAAATATTTCGGAAAATAATTGGAGAAATTATTTGAATCTATCTTGGAGTTAGCAAATCATTTACAAAAGATTAAAACCGTTTTATAATATTTGAATTCAACAATCCTTGTACAGAAAATGCAATGTCCATTCATATCTATCTATCTATCTATCTATCTAGTTGGTGTTCCTGAAATAGTCCCCAAGGCCTTTGAAAAAACCGGGAGGAATTTGAAATTAAAGCAAGAATCTAGACAATCAAAACAAAACTCTCTCTCTCTCTCTCTTTCTTTGCCTTCCTCTCACACTCACTCACTGTCTCTCCATCACTCGCTCTCTCTTTCCCCCCTCTCTCTCTCTCTCTCTCTCTCTCTATATATATTATATATATATATATATATATATATTATAATATAGGTACAAGAGATAACCTACTCGAGTTTCACCATAAGGATCTTTAGGGTTAAATCCAATGAATTAATCGAGATATTTATTAATTGCAGTCGATTACACGTGTGTGTCTTTCGCGATGAACGGTTCGTTATGAAGAACACATTATGAAGGCACACACGTGTAATCGACTGCAATTAATCAATATCTTGATTAATTCAGTGGATTTAACCCTGAAGATCCTTATGGTAAAACTCGAGTAGGTTGTCTCTTGTACCTATATTATAATAAATTTGCTCTACTAACGTATTGAGCACTTTTCATTTGTTATATTGCTGTCTTATCTTTCTGAATTTTGCATCAACCAACCATTGTGACCATATTCACCGGTAAGTCACCTTTTCCAATGTATATATATATATATATATATATATATATCGCAATATTTCCAATCTATCTATCTATCTATCTATCTATCCTGAATATTTCTATCTATCTATCTCCCTATCTATTCAGAATGTTCGTATCTATCTATCCAAGCATTTTCATATATATCTGTATATCTATCTATCCATCCCACGAGATATATATCAATTTATACCAGTATTTTCATATCTATCTGTCTATTTATCTATCTATCTGGTTACCTACCTTGCTATTTATCTATCTATCTATTCTAATATCAAATCTCTGAGTGTTTTTCTTACTGTTTAACCCGGATTACATTTGATTTATTATCTTACTCCTTGCAATTTGTTAACAAATATTTTGAGTAGTGTTTTTTTCATTGAATTTTGAGTAACAGCAAAATTCAGGTCTCCAAGACTCTTCTAAATATTTTGGTAATCTTTCACTGAAGTCTGAGTGACAGCAAGTATCCTCAGGTCTCCAGGACTCTTCTGAGTATTCTAGTCGATCTTTACAATGCTCTTGATTTGGTGGTTTAGATTCTTACTCTAATTTCTAATTCCTCTGGCGTTTTTTCCCAAAGGCCTGGGGGACTATTCCAGGGCACCAACCGACCATTGGTATCACTCCAGGAGTATTCTAGCCTAATTCAGCAATGCAGTAGTCTGGATGGTCTCAATTATTCCTCTTATTTCCAGTTCTTCCTGTTGCTTTTCCAAGCTTTACTTTATCTGACATTCCCTTTGTCCAAGAGCACCAACTACAATTGGTATCACTTTGACCCTCATATTCCATAGCTTCTCTGATTCTCTGGTAAGGTCCATGTATTTGTCTATCTTTTCATTTTCTTTCATCTTCACCCTGTGATCTGCTGGAACTGCAAATTCAACCAGTTGACAAGTTCTCTTTCTTTTTTGTTAATCAATACTAGGTCTGGTGTCGTGGCTGGGATAAGGTGATCCGTCTTTTTCTCCGAGTCCCAGAGAATTTTAATGTGTTTTATTCTTGAGAACAGATTCTGGTTTATACCATTTTGTTACATGGTCAAAACTTTATTATTATTATTATTATTATTATTATTATTATTCATTCAGAGATTTCCATGCCAGTTGTAACTGGTGGGTCTTCCCTGGAGTCTGAGTAACACAAATTCTCCAGGATTCTTCAACGGTGCTGTGTTCTAATTTGTCTCGATTCACTCTTTTATGTACGGTTTCCCGAGTCTCCTTCTTAGACCTTCGAGGACCGTTTAAAAACGGCATTAACTGCAACTGCTATCATCGTCATCATCATGTTTCACAGCCTTTTCAACTCTCCGGCAAGATCCAGGTATTATTTTTATCAATTATTTGACTCCTTCAGAATTTTTCATACACGTCTTTGTTGGTCTCTCACTAGAGGCTGAGTGACAGCAAGTCACATCATGATTGTTCTGAGCATTCTAGCCGATTTTAAAAAGGCTGTTGTTTGGACGGTCTCGATCCTTCCACCGATTTCCAATTCATCCAGACTCTTTTCCAAAGCCTTGGGGACCAATTCAAGGGTACCTATTACAACTGGTACGAACTTAACCCTCATGTTCCAAAGCATTTTTTCAGTTCGTTGGCAAGATCCAAGTATTTGAATATCTTTTAGTTTTCTTTTATATTTACTCTATTATCTGGCCTTCTTGTTAAGTAACAATAAGTTGGTTTCCTAGTCGGGATAAGGTGATCCGTCAGTATCTCAAAGTACCAGAGAATTTTATGCGTCTCATTCTCTAGGGCAGATTCCGGTTTGTGCATATACCGTTTAGAAGAATAATGAACATTTTATTTTTCTTGATAATACCCGTGGATGCACCTTTCACCACTCCAGTCGTGTAAGCACTCTTTGTCTAGTTTGCTATGCGCTAATATAATGATTACCGTTACAAACCTCGTCTCCAGATATTCTTCACTAGGCTAATTTGTTGTGTTCTTATCTATTTTTTTTGCTTTTGATATAGTTTGTTATTATTATTATTATTATTATTATTATTATTATTATTATTATTATTATTATTATTTTCACTTGAGTGAAACATCAGCGTTAGATGATGGTATTTCACTGGAGTCTGAGTGACAACAAGTCTCCTCGGGTCTCCAGGACTCTTCTGAGTATTCTAGCCGATTGCAGCAATGCAGTAGTCTGTATGGTCTCAATTCTTCCTCTGTTTTCCAGATTCACCGGTCTATTTTCCTAATTTTTTTGGACCGTTCCAAGTGCACCAACTACAATTGGTATCATTTTCAACCTCATAATCCACAGCTTTTTATTATTATTATTATTATTATTATTATTATTATTATTATTATTATTATTATAACCACTCCTTTTGAGTTTTTCACACCAGCGTTAGCTGATGACATTTCACTGGGGTCTGAGCGACAACAAGTCTCCTCAGGTCTCCAGGACTCTTCTGAGTATTCTAACCGATTGTAGCTATGCAGTAGTTTGGATGGTATCAATTCTTCCTCTGCTATTCAGATCCTCCTGTCTCTTTTACATGTTTTTTGGGGACCGTTACAAGTGCACCAATTATTATTATTATTATTATTATTATTATTATTATTATGAGACTTGTCAAAATTTCCTATGAGTCGCTATTTAGCACGCGTTATATTGATTAAAATGTACAGGGGAATGAAAGGTAAAAAGGAATAAATGGAGCTACAACAACAACAACAATAATAAATAATAATAATAATAATAATAATAATAAATAATAATAATTTTGTACTTGTATGCGTAGATTCAGGATGGAAAATATAAAAGATGCGCAGCCGGAAACGAGTCTGATATTTAGGGGAATATATGCGCGCACTTATTACTGTCGCGGGGGGATGTTTCAATGCAAACAGTTCCTGGTCCCAATCAGGATCGGGCCGCGACCTCAATTTGACATCCCCCCGCCCCGCACCGATGGACGTTTTTGGCAAGCTTGTCAAAGAATGTGTTGACAGTGTGTGTAACGGCAACAAAAAGAGGTCTGAATAAAAAATATAAGAACAACGGTCAGAAAAATAATCTGAGAGAGAGAGAGAGAGAGAGAGAGAGAGAGAGACGAGAGAGGAGAGAGAGAGAGAGAGAGGGGAGAGAGGAGAGAGAGAGGGGGGAGGGAGAGAGAGAGAGACGTTGACGAAAATATAAATGAATGAATGCATGTATGAAGACATCTATAGCCTCTTTTCCAATATCTTTGTTTCCGGGGGTTGTCGCCATTTTTTCGACCCTGTGGATATTTCTGAAAAGGAATAATCGGGCCAAAATATGATGAATAGGAAGGAAGAAAACAAAAGAATAAGAATAAAGAAAAATAAAGAAAATAAAGACGAGAAGAAGTCGGGGTAAGTATACAGGGAATAAGATGAACAGAAGTTTTGAATGAGCGAATGGAAATAGTGAAAAAGAATGACAAAAAATTAATGGAAGTCGAGAGGAACGTTGTATGTGGGGGGTGGGGTGGGGCTGGAGTAAGAAAAGGTCAGAGAGATATATTCGTGCAGAGACGATGAAGACATCTGAGATGCTTGTCGGAAAAGAAATACAGAAATCGTTTTCACAAAAATAAAAAAAAAAATAGAATAAAGTAAAATAAAAAGGAGAAAAAAACTTATTTTTTTATGGAAAAATAAGAGTGAGGTATAGCAGGAAAAAGAAAGAAAAAAAAGGTAATAAATAAATAGATAAATAGATAAAGAAAGAAAGAAAGAAAGCAGAAAGGTAGAAAAAAGTGACGTAGAAAAAAGAAAGAAAGAAAGAAAGAAGAGAGTATAGCAGGAAAAAAAGGAGAAAAAAGGTAATAAATAGGATAAATAAATAGATAAATAAGAAAGGAAGGAAGATTGAAAAAAGTGACGTAAGAAAAGGAAAGAAAGAAAGAAAGAAAGAAAGGGAATGATATGGGATAAGAAAGAAAGAAAAGAAAGAAAGAAAGATACAAAAAACGTGACGTAGACAAGAAAGAAGAAAGA
>CM042145.1:96501394-96503894 GCA_023376005.1 Doryteuthis pealeii
GAAAAAAATTCAAATTACTTCTCAATATAACTTTATAATATTAACTTCTCAACACAACTTTACAAAGGTAAGACATTAAATTATCTTCTCCAATATTTCATATGATAATTAATACAATGCTTCGATAAAGAGTATCATAGAATGTGAAAAAGGTTTGCTTCTATTAATGACCTCTCTAAAAAGCTATTATTATTATCATTATTATTTTCATTTGGGAGAGGTCTCCCGGAAAATATATTTTTCAATTATTCTATTCATTACATTCATTTTTTATTATATTCGTTGGTTCATTTTTGCCTTAATTCTTAACTATATATATATATATATATATATATATATATATAGATAGATAGATAGATAGATAGATAGATAGATATATTCGTTACGGGCTGTCAATCGGTTGATTTTTTTACTTTGGGATGCGAGCTAAAGTTTGTACTACGAGTGAACTTCAGATACGCTTATGTTAGTAAGTTCAGTAAATTTAAGTTTTCAAATATACTATGCCAAAAAAAGTGATATTTAGAAATAAATAAATAAAAACATTAAAACATATTACAGCACATGATTTACTACATTCTATTTTGTCATGTTTTTATACAGTATATTTAAGGAGTCATTAACTTAAGGGTTGAACAGGCTCATCATTGCTCAACTTCAGTGATCCTCCTAGAACAGGCGCTTTCAGCGTTATTTGACCAAATATCATTGGGTTTTTTTTATTTCTTATTTAACAAAATGTAACAATGTAATCAGTTTGTTTTTTTGTTTTCTTTTGGGGGGGTAGGCAGGAACGGATTAATCTCATTTCATTTAATTTCAATGGGAAAAATTAGATATTAATAAGTGTCTGTTATGTACGTATGTATATATAAAATGGATAGAGTACTCACTGTGGCCTAATGTTTTTGTAACAGTAACATTCTTTTTCCTAAAAAGTCAGTGTGTATCTGGCGCGATGGTAGGGAATCTGACAGATGATAAATTGGTCGGGTTCCGACCCCGGTCTGAAGCAGTCTGCCTTGTCTAGTCATACAGATGACCCGTGAAACGGCGAAACAAGACTGTTTGTAAATAACAATATATCTCCGTCGGTAGAGCGTTCGGCTAGAAACCAAAAGTTTCCTGGTTCGATACCAGCCCTCACCAACTCAGCGTTTGAGTAGCACAGGGATCTGTGCGGTAAAGTAAGGAGCTGATGGTAGATGTGGCTCTCCACCTCAGACGCAAAACAATCTCCTTGGTCTAGCCCTGATTTTAGGCCATCCCGACAACTTAACATATACACACACACACACACACACACACACATCATATATATATATATATATATATATATATATATATATATATACGCACACGCCACACCAACACACCCAATATATATAAATAAATATATATATATATATATATATATATTATATATATATAATATATATGCAAGTAAATATGAATATGCCCGGGAAAGAAAACACCAATCTTGCCTATCTGTTTATGTAGCTATCAATATAGCAATCACACTTAGGCTGTTTGAATTTTAATAATTAGAACACCGATTAATACACAATTTTGGCTCAAAATCACCACAATCATTTTTAATTCATTGAAAAGTGAACAACGTAAAACATAACCAAACTGTTATTCAGGTATATTTCAAATAACAACGTCGGTATGATAGAGACAATTGTATTAATTGCTGATGTTTAGAAATATTTATTTATTTAAATTGGATTATGATTTAGGCTACCACAAGTCTGCCTCTAATCAAAGAATCCAGCTGTATATCTGCCAGGCATTTACTTGGTGTAGCCATATGCTTATAGTATATTAGATTCAGAAAAGTTCTCAAATCAACTGACAGGATAATGCCATTTCTTTCCTTTATATCTTTTTGAATCTATTTTGAATTATCAGCCGTTTTCATTTCACATAGCGCTAATAACCTCGGGAAAGTTAACGTTAAGACATTTTTTATAGAATTTCTGGATTCCCCAAGCCAAAAAGCTTTTCTAACCCAATTCGTTGGGATAGGGAAGCACTAGAACTCATTTTACAGTCAAAAGTTGATTACAAAATGTCCCGATTTTTCGCGCATCTCCCCAAATTTGGAAAGCTGAAAATTGATTTATTTGATCAATGCTTGGAATTGGAATCTCAAAATTTTGGAGATTGTCTTGCTTTAACATATTTCACACCTGAAAAGGTCCATTATGAAGCTGAGAGGTAGTACCTGTTAGGGTTCCATCTATGGGTTAATTAGATCAAAATGAGTTCTGAAAAATTTGAAAAAAAATTTAGTCTTAAAAAAAAGAGAATACCCATCAAGAATGAATAAAAAAAAACCTATTAAGAATAAAATGACCCAACCAAGGTTGACATGCCGTAAAATCCAACGAACCAACAACCAGCATGGAAAATGTTTAAGAAAAAATTGAATTATATGGAGGCATGGTCTGTATGATTTGACATGGAATTGCCCGCTCACTATGTAAACTTCTGC
>CM042145.1:96508894-96544259 GCA_023376005.1 Doryteuthis pealeii
ATACATGGAAACATGTATACACCTGCTCCAGATTTTACATGGTGTCGAAAGTTATTGTTGATTATCTTGTGGACTGTTTTCGAGAATAGGGTGACCATTTTCATTCCTAGGTTGATTACATTATTATTTATGTGACTGTTGGTATGGTTGTTAGGGAGAATTATGTATCTATGTGTGTGGGGGGATTTCTGTGGGTTTGTGTAGGGGGTAGGATTGGTTTTTGGTGCGGATTTTGAGGGCTTTGGCCCATATTAAATAAATAAATATATTATATAATATATATATATATATTATATATATATATATATATATTATCATAAAGGTACACGGTAATAACCTACTCGTTTCACCATTATGGGATCGCCAGGGTTAAATCCACTGGATTAATCAAGATGTTGATTAATTGCAGTCGATTACACGTAAAATTGACTGCAATTAATCACATCTTGATTAATCCAGTGGATTTAACCCTGACGATCCTTGTGGTGAAACTCGAGTAGGTTATTACCGTGTACCTTTATGATAATAAATTTGCTCAACTAACCTATTGAGCTCTTTATATTTGTTATATCACTGCCTTATCATTGTGAAACTTGAATCAATTAACCACTGTAACCATTTTCACCGGTCAGTCACATTTTCCAAAAATACATATATATATATATATTATATATATTTATATAATATATATATATATATTTATATAAGCGGGTTAACAGATTTAAATTCAAAATCTTCCTTCTAGATTTCTTGCCTAACCAAGGTTACATCTCAGTCTGTCATACTATTTACTCATAGCTGGAGGGAGAATATTGGATTCAATTCTTTCCCAGGTTTATGAGTGGTATGTGATATGCAAAATCCTTGAAATTTCATGTTTTCCATTTTCCTAGTATGTTTTGTACGTGTTTATTAGTAGCGCTGGTAATACACTAAGGCGTCACGTGATCGCTACCCTGTAAAGGTTGAGAAAACTGTTTTAGATAATTCATAAACTCGTGATCAGGTTTTAAATTTCTCCATTTAAAAAAAAGAAATTCCCATGTTTATCTCGGTCCGGGCAAGAAAATGGCCTGATTGCCGCAAATCTTCTACAGGCCCAGTGTCAAGTACGCCAAAAGCCATTGATCTTTTGACGATAATTGAGACGCTCTTTGGATTTCACCAGAACCCTTAAGCCGGCTTGTGACCTCGATGCCACTAGGGGAAAGACCAATGCGCTTGGGAGGCCCTACCAGAATTTGAGTTTCGTCGACCCAGCTATGACACTTCCACGTTGTCACCACGCTGCCACGGTGAAGAGGGCTTGGACCTTAGAGTGGATGAAGCCTGAACAGTGAAATGTTGTGACATATAGTAAATAGATATAATTATAATATATATATATATATATACTATATATAGTGATGCTTGATAGCTTTGATTTAGTGCATCATATTTGTTTGAAGGAGTCCCTGTGAAATTGATGGGGTTTCTTTAGATTGTAGAGTTGTCTATTTATGATCTGGGAAACAACTTAAGCCTCTAACTCCTACTTCTTATAAACTAACCTATCCTGGCATTGTTCTAAGGAACTTGTTCAAAATGTATATACAGTTAGCTTGCAATTGAGCGGGAAAAAACAGAAAAATACTGGGACGTATGGACACGATTTACTGCCGTCCTTTTAGATTTTTGTACCCATCAGCATATCTGTATATATATATATATATAATATATATATATATTATATATATATATATATATATATATATATATATTAAATGGAAATTTGATTCACTTTGCTTTTGAAGCATTGTTGATGTTAAAGTTATATTCATTTTTATATTTTGAAGGCAATTACAATGCGTATTTTACAATGAAAAAATTCATAAACAAGCAAACCGCGAATGAAAGCGCGCCACGGCACGTACAGCGGTTAACTTTATTAAAGTTCATCAGCGGTTTCTTGTAACGAGCCTCGCTATTGGTGTTCCCGTGTGCGGCACTTTATTCCCGGTTTGCTTGTATGATTATTCAAAATATCGAATTTTATACTATACGCATTTATTTGCTTCAAAAATATAAATAATATATATATATATATATATATATAATATATATATATAAACACTCAACCGAAAAAGGGTTCGATGCCTTATTTGTCTTTCCTCCGAGGATATTTTATAATTATTATTCGTCAGCGAAAAGCAATGTCAGATAAAATATCATGTGACGTGTATGGAACTGGTGGTCATTGACTTTCTGTTTCTATTATCTCATTACAACAGATGAGCGATCATTTCCGTTGTAGCGAACGAAAAGCGTACACTGTACAGGGAGCGGCCAAAGAGGACGTCTTACTATTTGATAAACTTGCAAAATTCCCGCGACCGACACCAGAACAGTCGTGGCAGAAATCAACAGAAATTTCCTGTCACTCTGGCAATTGGATAAGCTGCCATGAGAGCGTCTTCATAAATTGCCGGCAGTGGCACTAAAGAGAGAAAGAGAAATAGAGAAGAAGACGACAGACAGACAGACAGACAGAGAAGGAGAGAGAGAGAGAGTTTGAAAAACTAGAAAAGAAGAACAGAAGAAAAGAAACTGAGGAGGCAAGATAGATAGATTAGATAGATAGATAGATGGAGAGGAAAGAGAAGCGTGATGAGTGAGAGATGACTAACACAGAGAGAAAAAGAAAGAACCATAAATAGCGTTGAGACATCTACATTTTATTTTTTTTTTTCTACTAAATTGCCGGCAGTGGCACTATAAGAGAGAGAGAGACGGGAGAGAGAGAGAGAGAGAGAGAGAGAGAGGAGAGAGAGGAGTAGCATAGACAAAAGAAAAAAGATCCAGAAATAGAGTTTGAGACATCTACGCACCTAAAATTTCGGCAGGTGGCAATAAGCAACAGATGGAGAGAGAGACAGAGACAGAGACTGAGACAGAGAAGTTGGAGGAGTAACACAGAGAGAAAAAGAAAGAGCCAGAAATAGCATTTTGGAGACATCTACGTTTACACTAAAATTGCCGACAGTGTACTATAAGCAACAGTAGAGAGAGAGAGAGAGGAGAGAGATGAGAGAGAGAGAGAGAGAGACCCCGACTCTGAGCTCGTCGCGGCCCCTCCCAGTCCCATGCTCATACCTCAGTACAGCTAAAAGAAAAAGCCAAGTGATATGCGCTCTTTTGCGCGTCTCTTACCTCATATCTACGATACCTAATAAATAGTTTTACACTCAAATCATAAACCTAAGATCATTCTGTACTTATTGGAAAATAGCTTGATGCTTAACTTTCTTTTAAATTTTGACTAGGGCTCATTGCCGCTTCTGATGAGACTTGTTCGTCATATTTTACAAAGAAATCATCCATCAGTGATTATATTTATCATGTGAACTGGCGAATTCGAAAAACAGTAGATTTATATATTAACATTGTTTTAAAAACAGCATCATTACCGTAATTGATCTGTGTATCGGACTGTTGTCCACATCTTCATTTCTGATACTATATGTAAACAACGTTGATGACAGATAACATATTGAAGATATGTAGGAATCAATAGTGCCGAATAAGCGCTAGAGTTAAACTAAATACTATCAAGTCCTTCAACATACTCAATACAATCAATCAGAACATGGTAATGTAGATGGACTTATAACGTCTTAAGTAAATCTCGTACTCCTTTCTCTCTGCGTCTCGGTTTTTCTCTTCATTCTACTCAATCTCTGCAAACGTTGTTTCTTTTCTACATATATATATATGAATATTGAATGTATTAACAATGAGCTAAGTATGGTGATGAATTACTTTCCCAAGTGTGATACATGTAAACGTTATATAGTGTAATAATATATATATAGTCCAATGCTTATGCCGCTCAATCCTGGTGAACATGTTCTTCATACACAGGCATTGGTTGTGGATTCGTTTAGTGGATCTTATCTAAAGATCAACGTTTTTGAGACTTCGCGGTTTGAAGCGTTATAAATCCCGTGAGTTTACCCTTTTGGAATTTTTTCACAGCTCAGTACTACGTAGCCCCATGTAAACACAGTTCACATCATTTGGACGAGGAAATCAGGTCTGCTCACGCGTGCAGTAAAAGCGGGCGGACCAATAATTAATACTCGCTACGAGTATTGTGGCTATAATGATACATGTGGTACAATCAACATAAATGGAAAACTTCTCACCCCCCCTCCCCCCCACCTCCACCACCTATGTTGAAACTAACGACGAGATAATCCTACGCTAGCGGTTACAAAGGTACGTTCTAGCCAGGCAGCTAGAGGGTAGTCATTAGCCTCCCTCTATACTATCACTATTAGCGTCTATTAGACCAATAAGTGTTGTTTTTATATTAGTGGGAATGACTTGAGGCGTAGAAATTCGACCCACAAGCTCCTACAGCCATTCCAGTCTGCAAAACTTAGACACCTAATCTCTTTGCTGAGTGGTTTGTGGTCAGTTGATCTGAACCAGTGGATACCATTAGTAGGTTTCCTAGCTTGGGATTTTTTCTAGACTCTGACCTTGAGATCGATTGTGATAAGATAGTTTGTTGTGGTATTGACGATGAAGATAGGTATAAGTATGAAATAAACAGTAATTCCTCCAAGTTAACAATTTATTAAAGAAAATAATATATTGATCAGAAATAACGGTTAAATATATGTTTGGATGCATTAATTATCTTCTTACTTTGATTAATGTTCGTTACTCAACTATTTCTGATTCCTTGTCTATCTGCAGAATAAGTAATTATTGTGAAAAAAATTGTTAGAGTTTTTTAGTGAAAATAATATTTCCACCGCTGTTTGCACATATGTCTACACAAATAATCGAATTCGAATAGAAAATGTCCCAACTATGTAAACGTTAACGAAGTTAATTTGTTAAGGGAAAAGGTCTTCTATCTGTTTAACTCTCCTTGGGTTCGATTTTTGTTTTTATTTATTATACTATTTGAAGTTTTTAATTATGTATTAGTATAATGAAGGGTCACTGGAGAATAATATTTATAACTTCTAGGATATAAAATTATATTTAAATATATTATTTATGTGACCCTTAGAACATCTACTTGTATTTATCACTATATATATCCCATGTTGAAGATTAGTAGACAAAGTGGAACTAATATGCCGTAATTATAGTTCAATCTAATTGAAGCAATAATGAGCCGAAATATCCCAATAAAATCACTGATCTGTATTGAATTTTCGTATGTGAATAAATCATGATATTCTATCCACACCCCTTCCTCGGTGCTTCGATACGTTCTCGTCTGTCGTTCTGCTGCGCTCCTCCAGTGAGTTTCATATGTATGTATGTGATAACTATACTGGTAATCTATATATGTATTGATTGTTGTCTAATTTGATATTATAAATAATCTTTAATATAATATGATACTTTATATTATTAAGATGATATTCTATTGTTTTTCTTAATATCAAGGATGAATGGGCTAAACAATTATCCCGGGCTGATTTCTAAAAGAAGAGTCCCATATATGTGACAAAACATTCTTTGTAAGTCAAGATGGGTTATAATAGTTGTTTTTGTACGCATATTCACCTCGGGTTCGATACAACGTAAGATATTCAGTTGTAGATAACCATGTTTTTATCAGTTCTCAACTATTACAATTATTTATATCAACTCATTTATTAATTTAATACCCTATTGAGATATCATACTCAAATAATAGTCCATAGTACTATATATATAGCTATATATAATATATAATGCGTCCGTACGCCCTGATGTGTGCTATTTCGTTTGTTCATCAGATTCTCTGAAACTAGATTATAGACAATGCGTACTAAATTTATGCAATATATAATAGATATATAAGACATGTTTAAAAACTAAAAACACAGTTAATTCAAAAGATATAGGTAATGTGATTTATGGTCCTTTTATTTATGACAGCCCAGTACTGTTATCAAGCAGAGTCCGCGAAGATATATAGTAAGTTGAACGTGTTAAATTATAGATTTAGTAATCAATTATTAGACATAAGAGTATATCCAATTTGATACAATATTTATTGCATAACAAAGAACCCTTAGAATAATCGTGAAAAAGCCAATTTGAAGCCTGTTTAGTGCATTAATGACATTTTTAAATGAGAAATCATGAATACGAGGTCAGTTGATTATGAAATAGATCTTCTATTTAATTATTAAACTAGGACCACGTTCATCTCATCTCATAAAGGCCGATGCGGATTGTATTTCCGTAGAGTAACTTTCCCGAGCACACCATTGGATAAAATACTTTGCACTTTTCTTTAATTACAATTATGTAATTAGAACCATAGATGCATTTTATATATGCTTCCTACTCTACCTATCTCGACTTTCCATTTGCTCTTGTCAATACGGATCATCAGAATCCGCTCATATTTCACTTTGCTACCTTTACTGGCTAAGAATTCTCGCATACACGTTCCATCTTAGTAATCATTAAGTTTCTCTATATTCACAATCATTGTGAATATGAGTTCAAGATCCACTATGCTTTGAGGAATCCATTTAATATAGGATAATCAGAGCCATATATTTTCCGTAGCCGAGTTCTGTTTGTGTTTACTTTCTCACTGAAACTTACATCCAGATTCATCCCTTGTATTTGCTCATATTAAACTATGATTAGCTTGGCATGATGAGGACTCCTTTATAGTAATATCAATCTCAGTACCAACCCATCCTATCTCATAGAAATCGGTTACGAGTGTGTAAGTGGATAGAAAACACCTACTCGCCAAATGACGGGCATCCGAACACTTTAGACTCTGTTCTGCTATGTAGGCGATCCCTTTAATTGTGTCTTCCAGTGTACATGAATCCCAGCTCGGGTGGCGTGAATATGATCAGCCTCCGTGATATGCAATCGCTCCATGAGACAATACAATCGCAAAGAACGTATACATAACGTAAAGCAGCTGACGGAGTCGCGTCACGATGAGGCCTCTTTTCCGATCACTTCGAGTTTTGCGTGGCTCACTTTTGTCATGCGTCACTTAAAAGAATTTTGCTGATCTCGTTCCACAGCATACTACTTGCCCTTATAGCCAGCCCCAAACCTTTTCTTAATATGAGTGATTAGAAGCGCACGTATAGATGAATCTTCATTTCCTGTAGGTTAATCCAGATTTCAACTCTTATCCGATGGTGTAGGGTTCCAGTTCTGCAGGTTATGGGAAGAAATGGAGCAGTCTCATACACCATTACTGAGATAAGATATTTCGTGATTGGAGGGACAGGTGACAGGGACGTAGAGATATTCATATTAAAGTGACTAGCCGAGTAAATACATTATTTAGTATAAAAAGATTTTGATATATATTTATGTTTAGCCCCAGTGAATAATGCATGTATATATCATATATATTCTAATAAATATATTATAGATAATATGAGGAATATAAGTACCAAAGATATGAAACAAGACTAAGATACAATATGCTATTATTACTATAATATTTATTGTCCAATAATATAATTATGTACTATTATTTATAATATATATATATTCATATAAATGTATATATTATAACTAGTACTTGGATGCTCATGATATATAATCTATCATAGAAAACTTCATTAGTAACTATTATCATCGTACTGAGTATGTGTTGTCGTGTCGTGTTGTACTTGATACAAATCTGAGATAATACAATATACAATCTCGATGTATATGCTATATGCCATTAAATACTATCATCTATCTTCTCGGATTATTATGATTTATGATGATTAATAAGTAAAATGAACTATATATAAGTAAGTCAATATAATATCAATTCTAATATTACTATCTCTAACGTGTTAGAGATCAAGCATGCTCTCTCTCTCTCTATTAATATTAAATATAATATATATATATGATATATATATTACATAATCACATGTATCGACTAGTGTGCACACACACTCGTGCACATCGATTGTTGCTAGTTCGTGTGCACACACAAAGTGATTATTGATAATATATATTTTATATAAGTATTTGTAGCATCTATCATACTTAGATTTCTTTGATCGTATTAGAATTTATATATAATATAACTTATATTTCTAATATACCAGAAGTAGTAGTTACATCATAGAGTAACATCCGGAGGTATGAATTATTACTGCATCCCGAGGGAGACGATGAGATGTCAAAATATATTTTCGCACAAAACTTCGAACAATTATATAATAGTATATATATATTATATATATATATAATTAATCGAGGAAGAGATCAGACCTTAGATAGATGATAGATAGATGAATCGAGGTAGTTCATGAAGTTTCATTTTTTCTGTCCAATGTATATATATATATATGTGACACTTTTGCAAAATATGAAGTTTTCTGTCTTCCATGTCATATTTTGATTATGATTACATGCCTCTGGGCTCACATCATTTTTTTCATGTTTACGGAGTGATGAAAACGCTGTCATTAGAACTTTTAGGGCGGTTTCGCTCGCACATTGTACTATTTGCAAAAACGAGCTTGAAGGAGCAAACAAGGACCCAAAACAAATAAGAAAGCCATGTTCGTTTGTTCTTCTTCATGTTGTCCATGTCAGGATATAACGCCTCGAGCAGTTAAAGAAATCATTAGGAAAATAATATTCATTGTTTTCCTGTTGACTCAACTTACAACGTAACATTAGTAATATTATTGTAGATATAGAGTTATTCCTTTATTTTAATATAACAAATCTGATGTCTATGAGAATAGCTACGGCAAAAAACCTGCTGAGAGCCTCAAAGGCATATGGTTTGAAATTCATTGTAATACACTATTTCGTAATTTTCATTACAAGGCAATGATAATATGATGTTTGTCGTATTGATAGCTGGAGGCTTAATATGGCTTAAAATAAGAATAAAAATGAAAGCGCAAGTTCAGTTCAGGAAAGCATCGACAATCATCCTTTTATAGAAATGGCAGAATATTTAAAGATTATATCAACACATAGAAATATATGCACCTCTGGTTCACGTATTTAAGCTTGATGCATAAAATATTGTATCAAATTGGAAACACTAATGAAACTAAATTAAAACGACAGATAAAATATTTGAAACAGAGGCGTATAATAAAAATAAATAACAACTTTGAAACTAACTCTACCATCATTTTACATCACTCCAGTCTTTCATTGTTAATTTTTCTTAATTTAACTATTATGTCCTGGGAATGACGTTAAACTCCCTGTGCGGTTCGAGTTTTGGAGATTTGGGGAATGTGGAGCACCCCTTCATCACCATTGCTCCCTGATCCACTCTGACCTGTTAGGGTCCCATCTATAGGTTAAATAGAAAAACATGAGTTGATAAACAAAATTGTATAATCCATTAAGAATTGATTTATTTCAAAACTTTATCGGCATTAAATGACCCACTGAGGTTGATATGCCGTAAAACAAACCAAACCAAACCAAATTAATTTAACTATTTAGTTAAATTAGAAAGTAATGAATAAAATTACAATTGTTTCTTCTTGTTAATGGATTTCTTTTAAGATTTACACCCGGGATATTTTGCCCATATTCTTTAAAGATAAACCAAACAATTAGAAATCAATAATACTAAGCACATATTTATTAAGTCAAATTTTTAAAATCATACTACTACGACATAGTATCCCAGTACGTTTATCACGATACCACCAGGATCCCCCTCACACACACATACATTCACACGCGTGAATTTGTTTAACTTTTTCAGATTCAAATAGTTCCTGAAATCTCCGCCATCTTAAAGATGATACTGATACAACATTCTACTGATATGACAGTGTTGTTTCAGGCATATCAAATTTTACCAAGAAAGTTTTAAATATGGCTGCTAATATTAGAACATACTAAATTCAAATGTTAACATTGAAACAATCCTCTAAACGTACATTGCTAAAATATACGGAAACCTATCATTGTCAAAAAAAATATTTTGAAAAATAAAAAAAAAAATATTTAGTGTAGGAGAAAATTTTTTTCCTAAAATTTTTAATTCAGCGACCCAAAATAAATAAAAATCATCTCAAAATATTTTAATGTATACCTATTATAGTGACATGTTATGCAAACCAATAATTTAAAACTAAAAAATATATTTCTTGAAAAAATGGTACGTGATGGAGATATTTATCTTTTTTTCTTTTAAATTCAGCAACTAAAAATATATAACACTTAGGTTAAAAAATCAAAATGTTTTTTTTTTCGATGTAGACCTGTGAATATTTATTACATTCTCATATATATTATATTTATATATATTATATATATATATATATAATATATATATATGAATATTTCTTACATTTAGTACAATGGAGGTGATATTAATTTTTCCATGTTTTTCCCCGCATTTTTCCGCTTTTTTTTCCCGCTGCAACAGATTATTTCTAATTTTGATTTTTTGTTTATATTGTTGCAAAAGCAAGGAACTCAACGAAAATCAAATCATAGTATTTAAATACAAAACGATAACATGCGTAAAATCCAGGATGAGGCTGTTTGCATTTCACATAACGTTAATACACTTGGGAAAAGTATTCATCCAACTGCTCCACTGTAACTCAGTCTGTAGAAAAGAAACAACGTTCCAGTTTTGATAGCACCTCGTCATCTACGCGGTCTATCCATCCATACATGTATGTTGTATGTATGTACGTATTATCTATCTATCAATCTATCTCCTGTGTTAGAATATTTCTATCTATCTATGTCAGTTCAAATATGTATTTAATAATTATATTATAATATATATATATATATATATATATATATATAGAGAGAGAGAGAGAGAGAGAGAGAGAGAGAGAGAAAGAAAAAGGGGAACGGGCACTTGGTGTAATGGTTAACATCGTAAGGAAAGAACAGGTTGATCCGAGTTCAAATCCCTGGACGAGGCTGTTTCCATTTCAAATAGCGTCAATACCCTTGGAAAGGTATGTATCTAACTATTCTCCCTCTAGATATGGTAAATATTAGCCTTGATTGGGTAACAAGTATAGAAAAAGGAAAACACTCAAATTCAAACCTGTTAACGCGGCTTAAGAATTTGACCTTGTGTCACATCTTACTAATACGAAAATTATATTATATAATATATATATATATATATATATATATCACACACACACACACACACACACACACACACATATATATATATATATATATTATATATATATATAATATATATATATATATATTAGCTTAAGTACCCGGTATATGACCGGACTAAAGAAAAATAGGAACACAAGAGAGGGAGTGGGGAAAAATAAGAAGAAAATTATTTATCAAATTAAAAAAAAAAATCGCCGAGAATTGTCTAATGAATAAACGGTCGAAATAAACGTTAAAATTTGGAATTAAATATTTAACGATAAGTAAAGTAAGAATTCGGTATTATGATATTCCTTTATATCAGGATTAGTTTATTTTACGTAAAATGTTCGAAAGGACATTTAATTACAAAATAAGGAAATTATCTGATTTAATGAAATTTTCAATGTTGAATTATCAATGAATTAATTTTTTAACGCATCAGTTATTTTATTTCAAAGCTTTTGATTTTTTTTTTCAAGTCCGTTAACTTTGCCCCCCCCCTCTCATCCTTATTTTTGTGTTACAAAATATTAGATTAAGAACTTGTGGGTGTGGAAGGATTGGTAACGGTAATCTTTTAATTATATTTAGAACTTGTCTCTTTTTACATTTTTTTTTACTGGAGGATTCAGTTCAAAGCTCCACTTGTGCCGACAGGAAGTAGGGCGAAGGAGAAATAGAACATTTATTTGTTTATAGAGTAAGTGGCTAGGGAGGGGCTGTCTGGAAGTTCAAAACTCAATTCACGTCGACAGGAGTGGGTTGATGGTGTCGGAGGGTCTATATACGATTTTTTTTAATCTTCTTTTAATTATTGATTATATCGCTTAATTAGTAAAAATCAATAACCAAATTTAGCGGGTGTCTTAGTTAGAAGGATATCAACGTGTATGCAAGAGTTCGAATTAAGTGACCTCCCATTTTGGAGTTAGACGTCGACACGTACATACCAAATTTCCCTATATTATATATATATATATTATATATATATATATATGTGTTGTGTGTGTTGTGTGTGTGTGTTTGTGCGTGTGTATGTGTGTGTGGTGTTTGTGTGGTGTAGTAGAAGCGCGTGGTGTAATTCACTTAGCGCTAATATCCTTGAGAAAGGTATGAATCCTACTCTCCCTCCAGCTATGGATAAATAGTAGGGCAGACTGGATTCTTTAACCTTGGTTATGCAACCGGTCCAGGAGAAGAAAAACTCTGAATTCAAACCTGTTGAACTCCGGTTCAGAAATTGACTTTGTCTCACACCCTACTCGTGCGTAGGGGTTGGTATATATATATATATATATGCTATATTTGTAGGTAGACAGCTCTCAATATCAGTGATAGACCATTTATATTCAAAATAAGGTAACGTGAACATGGAGTCAACGACTCCTGGTTACTGACAGTTTCGCACCTATGTGATCTTCAGTGCAAAAGAAGATTGCATTGAAGAGAAACTGTGAATAACCAGGTGTTGCGTCCATGTCCATGCTACCTTACATATATATATATATATATATAATATATTATATAGAGGCTATAGATTGATAGACATATATATGTAATATATAATTATATATTATATATATATATATATATAGAGAGAAGGATAGATTGATAGGCATATAATATATATATATATATATATATAATATATATATTAAGAGAGAGAGGGATAGATTGTGATACACACACACACACACACACACACACACATATATATATATATATATTATATATATAATATATAGTATTAAGGTGTATATAGAAACAACCTACAAAAGTTTCGCCATAAAAATCAGTCATAATTGCATTTTTTAACTTCCGCAATGCCTGTAATTAATCAATATCTTGTAATTTCACAATTAACCATGAATCCTTTATGTTGAAACTTGAGCAACTTATTTCTATATACACCTCAATAAGTCGCTTATACTAACGTATGAACATTATATTTTTTAAACACTGACTTATTCGGTTAATATTTTATCGACCGTTAATATTGCGATTAACTCGATATTTCATTCCCCGGTAAGTCATCTTCTTTATCACACACACACACACACACACACACACACACACACACATACTATATATATATATAATATATATATATATATATTGATCTGAAAGCCTGCCTATATATTCAGTACTTTCAACATCTACTTATCTACTTATCATACAGTGTATATATCTATCTACTCATCTATTTTGTGTGCTCGCACATCGAATCAACTACCGGAGACAGAGTTTCTTTTTATGATTGTTAAAATGTCAATGCAGACCAATTCTGACACAAACAGCAGTTGGTCAGACCGAATGCCAAACTCGCCGGTCTCCAAATAATTGGGGATGTCCACTCAAAATGAAATGCTGTCTAAAATATCGTCCTTGAATTCCAAATGACCTCTAATGACCAAATCGGAGATGTGTGTAAACAATAAAACGTTAAGCGAAAATATAATATATATATATATGTGCCAACCATACGAGCAGGATGTGACACAAGGTCAATTTCTAAAGCGGAGTTTAACAGGTTTGAAATCAGAGTTTTCCTTTTCCTAGACTGCTTACATAGCCATGGTTAAAGAGCCCAGTCTACCCTGCTATTTACCCACAGCTGTAGGGAGAATTGGATTCATACCTTTCCCAAGGATATAAGCGCCATGTGAAATGCAAATAGCTTCGTCCAGGAATTAAACTCGGGTCGATGAGTCCATTTCCTACGACTCTAACCATTAGACTATGCGCCTCCATAAATAGAAAATAGAGTATATGTGGCGGACATTTCATACAACCTTGAATTTAGTAGAATTCCCGGAGGACAGAATCAATGTGTATTCACTTCTTATAAATTGTCGATTATTTTTGTATTCCTATATTTTTGTATCCTATATTTTTGTATTCCTATATTATCTATTCTATATTCATGTATTCCTATATTTTTGTATCTTATATTTTGTAATCCTATATTTATATATTCCCTATATGTTGTATTCCTATATTTTGTATTCCTATATTCATGTATCCTATATTTTTGTATTCCTATATTTTGAACCTATATTTATCTATTCCTATA
This sequence comes from Doryteuthis pealeii, assembly GCA_023376005.1. Classification (NCBI taxonomy): domain Eukaryota; kingdom Metazoa; phylum Mollusca; class Cephalopoda; order Myopsida; family Loliginidae; genus Doryteuthis; species Doryteuthis pealeii. The sequence continues at coordinate 96,523,083 of CM042145.1, forward strand.
TTCATGTTTTCCTATATTTTTGTATTCCTATATTTTTATTCCTATATTTTTGTATTCCTATATTCATGTATTCCTATATTTTTGTATTCCTATATTTTATTCCTATATTTTGTATTCTATATTCATGTATCCTTATATTCCTATATTTTTCTACTCCTATATTTATGTATTCCTATATTTTGATGATTTTATGATTTATTTGCCGATATTACCAAATTGTATAAAAGCCCCTAGGTAATATTGTTACTCTGCAGGCAAGATATTTTCTGATATTTTTTACATATTTTTAAAAAAAAACATTACTAACGATTGTTATTTTTTGTTGACGAAATACTAGAATGATTAAGGAAAAACATTCTTCCACTTTTACTTAAAAATCCATCTTAGAGAAAAGTCTTTTCACAAGATGTTTCATTACCAAGGAATTGGTGTTTATAAACCGGTAATGGTCATGTTTTGTAACATTGTTCAACTAGCAAGACCTGTGAATATACCACAGTTTGATAATTTAATTATTACAGCGTTAATATGTTTACTTAAGTGCTATTGCAAAATATTTCTCTAAATTTCTTAGATGAGGCTTGATAATTAGTGTTATTTGGACTATTGTCCTCTTCGTTATTGTCATCTGTACAACGTTTCAGCCTTCTTCAGGTTTTTCTTATCGAACTTGGGAACGTTCTTGAACTCAGGAACCTTCCCGTTGTAATCGGGAGCCATCACGGAACTTCGAACCCAACACTTTATTCAGGCCACGAGGGTATCCTGGTCTCATTCCGCTAACCATAGATACAGGTGTTAAGCTGTGTTAATTATTATTCTATGTTACTACTGCCCCTGACCAGGATTGAACCTGTAGCTTGGAGGTGACTGTCACTTAGAACTGTCTTAACCTAACGCGTTTATCCGCTATGCTATGTGTCTAAGTTGACAATTCAGTGTGAATTTTGGAAACTTATAAACCTAATATCTTGTTTTACCTAGAATATCTACCTTTTTTGCTTATGTATGAATTTTTTACCTTGACTCATATTGCGTTTTTTCCTAATCTAATCTATCCTTTTTAATTATAGGTTCACATATTGTATTCATATCTAAACTTGGTCTATTTAAAAGGTTACTTTAGCCTATCAAGTAAGCTGATTATGTGAGGCGTCTTCTCTTCCAATGTTCTTCCCTATCTATTATCTTAACTTCTTCCTATCAGGGCAGATGGTTTCCCGTTTCATTCCATATATGGTCAGCCATACCCGACTTTTCTATTTCTCCTCGCACCACTGCTTTACGGTGTTCTTCTTGCCTTACTTTTAGTAGACGGCATGTTTCGATTTTGTATATTCTGCCACAGCTGCATGGGAGGGAATACACGCAATTCTTGGTCATGTTGTATTCTGTTGGGGGCTTGACTTTGAGGAGAGGCTTATGAAGAGTCGAGTCACTCCCGAATGTTGCCCTGATGTCATATGGATTACATATCTTTTGAATCTTTTCAACCAAGCCTTTGACATAGGGCAGACAGACTGTGGCAAGTTTTCGGGTATCATCCTCTGTCCTGCGACCCATATTTCTCGTAGCTGATGTTATGCTTTCAGGATTATTGTTACGACGGAGGGTATCCCTTAAGCTGTCAAATTCCTTCCTATATACCTCATCAGTGCGGATGGTTTTTCCCGGACGATTCCTTTCTTTTCATTGTATGGATGTTGGGAATCGAAGGCGACACCTATGCCTGACCGAAATTTATTCCATGTTTTTTACTTGAAGGAGATATGCACAAGTCCACGTTTCGTTATACGTATGACTTTCACATTTGCATAGAGTATGCATTGATCAACAGCCTTATCAGGCCAGTCATCTCTTATCGTTAGATATTTCTATGCTGGAAGATATTGCTATACAGAAAGATACTGTTAATCAGGAAGGAATTGTTAAACGATCACTTAGAAGAGCCAGAGATTGAGCCAGTCTGCCTCTTAGACCGGTACTATAAAGATCTCAGATAAGAACTAGTCCTATATTTTTGTTCTGGTTTTTCCAAACTTTCTAAAAAATGTTTCGGCATAATATTAAGTCATATAATACCTAAAAGATGACAATGGAATCTACTTTTTCAAGAGCCAGAGATTGAGCTAGTCTGCCTCACAGGCCGGTAGGCTCTTCCCAAAACAGATAAGAACTAGTCATGTATTTTTGTTCTGGTTTTTTTTTTTCAAACTTTCTGAGGAAGGTTTTGGCATAATATTAAGTCATATAGTACCTAAAAGATGGAATCTTCTACTTTTTCATAAATAGTAAATCCTCGGACGAAAGAATGAACGAGACTTCCCGGACTAGTGAAATCGATTACTGACTACACATTTCACTTGTATATTGTCTAGTAAATTCCTGTTTTTCTTACTTACGACCCCTACGCATAGACACACCAATATAGGTCGACCAACAAAAACATAGGTTGATTAACTCTGCGCGGATTTTGGATGCTGAGCGGAGGACCTCTCAGGAGCGATGGCCGATAGTGATAGAGAAAGTGAGAAAGTGTGTGTGTGTGTGTGTGTGTGTGTGTGTGTGTGGAAGAGAGAGAGAGAGAGAGAGAGAGAGAGAGAGAGAGAGAGAGAGATATAGAATCATGGGTAATTGCGCTGCCTGCGTGACATGATGATGATGATGATGATGATGATGATATACTTCACTTCTATAATCCTCAGTACAAATACTAATAGCAAGAGTCATCTGGGAATATAGAAATGTATGCATAGGAGTTTTAATTTGTTACTAATCCAGTTAGTGCTTTTTTTAATTATACCGACTGCCTAGATAGCGTGCCTAGAAAATGGGCTGGATGAAACGTGTTCAAATCTTGTTCAAGGCTGTTTGTATTCCACGTTTTTCTCAAAAACGCTCTTGGTGGGAAAGGTACGAATCCATGGGCAGTGGAGATTAGGTCCTATGCCTTTGATCCATCTGTCAGAGATCCTCCCTTGTCCAAGGAATGGTCCACAATATCTTTGACAGTCCAGGTATTTATTCCCTTGATGAGATTTCTGTGGCAGAGCTTCGTTTCTAGAAGTTTTCTTGTTCTTCCGAGGTACTCTTTTCTTACTTTTTCTTTCATCTCTGTTCGTAACTCGACTCCTAAGCTAAGATCCATTACTGCTGAGTTGCGAATTTTTTTCCTCGTTGGATGCCCCACACTTGCGAACTTTTGTCAAATCCTACCTATGGGAAACGATACGGGTAAATAAGGAATGCATCCCATTTCGGTGTCACAGTCGGCAAGCCAGTCTCGCAGATTTATTACTAATAAATGACGAGTTCAATCCACGCTGTATGCCCCATACCTGCAACCATGTGTCACATCCTACAAAATATATTACTATTCAAGTCACAACTCCTTTTATTTACGTCACATTCTCCATGAGTTTATTTTCATTTAAATCTCAATTATTAATAGAATTGTTTTACATTATTAATACTGTTGGCCATATCTACGTACTAGTAACATGCAATTGTATTTATATATTCAATAGCTAGCGGTTTACAGTGTGAACAGGAAAGCTAATCTGCATATTGATATTAGAAATTTTATTTTAATAAATATATGCTTAGTATTATTGATTTCTAATTGTTTGGTTTTATCTTAATGAATATGATAAAAAATCTATTCAATAAATCTTAAAAGAAATCCATTAACAAGAAGAAATAACTGTCGTTGCATTATTTACTTCCTATTTTAACTAGATGGGTAAATTAGGAAAATTTAGTAATGAAATACGGGAGTGGTGGAAGAGTAAGTTTCAGTTCTTCTATTTCTCGATTATACCCCCCACTCTTTTTCAAATCATTTTATCTGCCTGCTTATTTAGTTTCATTAGCCTTTCTAATTTAATATAATATTTTATTAAATTAAAAATTAAATACTTGCACCCGGAAGGGGTGCATATATTTGCTAGTAGAATTAGAATAAAAATAATAATAAGCCGAACACCAATCATAATGACGCTCGTTTTAAAAGGTTAAAAAATATCACGAGGTCGACACTCTGAAGAATATGCCTCAAAGTGAAAGAGACTGCAATTTAATTAATTCATCTATCAGCCCCATTAAATCCCAAACGTCTTGTGATCCTTTTCTCACTCTTTAGTACTTTTCGTTACTTGAGATTTTGTAAAATGTTTATTAAGGCAAATGAACACTTAAAAATAAAATACCCGATCGCACAGAGAGCAAGTGTCACGAAATTCCACTGGAAATTTACGCAGAGGAGTCTTAATTTGTTGCCAATCAAATTAGTAATGGTTTTTTTTTTAATGATACCGGCTCAACACCGTTTGGTAAAACCTTCCCTGTTACGTGGAAGTGATGGTTTCGACAACAGGCGTCCAAAGAGTGTTGATATAAGATCCGTGCCCGAAATGGGCGCGATGAAACGTGTTCAATTCTTGTTCAAAGTTAGTAATTTCGGTCTTCTCATTAATGCTATTAGAAAAGGCATTAAACATTGAGCAGTGGAGATTGGTTCCTACTCATTTGATCTATCTGTGGCAGTTCCTCTTTTGTCCATTTTAAGAATGGTCACAGGTGTCTTAGAGGAGGGACAGTTTAGGTGTTGTTGTTGTTGTTGTTGTTGTTGTTGTTCTTCTTCTTCTTCTTCTTCTTCTTCTTCTTCTTCTTCTTCTTCTTCTAGGACCAGGGTCCAATCTCTGTTCAAGAGACTTGAGCATCGTTATCAATTTTCTTGTCTTTTCGGTCTGTTTCTCGGAGCACCCCTCTTGTCCATTTTAAGAATAGTCCAGACTATCTTCAAAGAGAGAGTGTTCAGGGGTTTATTCTCTTCACGAAATTTTTGCTTTAGGGCTTGGTTTCTAGAAGTTTTTTCTTATTCTTCTGAAGTACACTTTTCATATTTATTTTCTTTTATCTTTTTTTGTAGCTAAACACACCAGTCTAGAAGGGCGAACTCTGACATCAATTTAAAACCAAGAGGATCTGGAAATTTGTAGACCCCTTCATATTTCTTACGCATATAATTGAGTGGCATCATTTCTATGACCAATAGTAGTGACGATAGGAGACCTTCGGAGATGCCTCTTTGGATTTCTCCTCTGCTAAGCTTTTCCATACCGCTGTTAATTCCATTGTTAATTGTCAGATATTTTTTCAGGCTCCTTAGCTGGTGGTTCACTGGAAGCTGTGTGACCTCAAGTCTCTCCAGGTCTCCAGGACTCTAGTCAATCTAAACAATCCTGTTGTTTGGATGGTCTCGGTTCTTCCTGTTATTTTCAATTCATCCAGATTCAAACCCTTGGGGACCGTTTCAAGAGTGCTATTCACAATTGATACGACCTATAGCTTCATGATCCACCAAAATTTTCAGTTTTCCGACAAGGTCCAAGTATTTGTTTATCTTTTCATTTCGTTTTATTTTTACACTGTGATCTGCCGGGACGGCAAAATCCAAGAGGTGATTTTTTTTTTTGTTAATTAATACTAGGTCTAGTCTCCTAGGTGGAATTAGGTTATCCGTTTGTATCTCAAAGAGAATTATTATTATTATTATTATTATTATTATTATTATTATTATTAGTTTTTCACACCAGCGTAAGTTGATGGTCTTTCACTGGAGTTTCAGTGACAAGTCTCCCAAAGTCTCCAGGACTCTCCTGAGTATTCCAGCTCATTTCAACAATGCAATTATCCCTCTCGACGAAGCTCAAATTACACTGACCGTGTCGTCCTCCAGTGGGGTAATAGCCCCTAAAAAAAGGAAAGTTGAGGTTCACATTCTGGAGATTTTAGGAGTGTGGTGTACCCCTTCATTGTCATTATTTCCATGTTCTCACCAGTTTAGTGTCATACACAAGACACTCTTTTTTTTGGGGGGTGGGTAGACCTCTGCAAGGTTCTACAGTTAGAATATGCTAACCCCTACCGACAGTTAGATTTAGTCGTTTTTGTGTTACCCGGTGCAGACAAAAGACAAAAAGATACTTGGTTTGATTTGGTTTGGGTTCTTACGGCATATCAACCTCAGTGGGTCATTTAATGCCGACAACCTTTTGAAATAAATTCATTCTTATGGGTACTCAATTTTATATACACACATTTTTCTATTTAACCAATAGATGGGACACTAACAAGTACTATCACTCCGGGCCAGAGTGGACCAGGGAGCAATGGTGATGAAGGGGTGCTCGACATTCCCCAGACCTCCAAAACTGGAACCTCGCCATCTGTTAGATTTTAACATCATACTCAGGACGTGAAGACCCTCAGCCACTGCCTTCTAGCACCCATATGATAAAAAGTGTTGGAGGTTGCCATAAGGGCAATAGTGTTGGGGCAATCATATAGATGCTAGGGCTTAACAAGACCAGCCGATTGATCGGAACGGGCGTCTCCGATCGCCCGTCTAGCCTAAGTAAGGGTCTAAGTGAAGTGTAGCATGTCATGGACTGCTCATCCACCAGGATTTGTCTTTAGGCATCACGGGTCGCAACCCCACGGCCAACAAGTGGCCGCACTTGGGGAGTCTTACCCTTCTGCAGAGGTGCAGTTGGTGTATTCTAAAGCCCCAGACGATAGGGAAAGATATTTGGTAAATAATATAAAATGATAAGAACAACAGTATAAAGCCTTTTCAAGTCCTTCTTAAAAGAAAAATAAATGTTGCGATTGAAATCATGGAATGATTAACAATAAAGTTTTATTTATTTATTTATTCATTTTTTTTTACACAACTCTGCTTTTGGCAGACATGTCTCGAGAAAAAGCCATTGTATTTGTCTTAAACGCAACAATTTCCCTTCAAGTGCCAAACGCGGGAAAATAAATTCCTTAATTGAAAATGGGACCAAATTTTTTGACAGTTCCCTGACAGGTTTATTAGACTAATATCTCTTTTTATAATGATTGCCTCATGTTGCTGTTGTCCGGAATTAAACGCGTACACTCGTGGTGTCAACAAACTGGGTCCGCTTTTAAGGTTTTGATTTCCAAACCATGTTACGGTTGACCTCCTGTCACTTTTGGAGAGAAGAGTACACATCTGTAGAGTTATTTGCCAACACTCAATGTGAAATACTCGCTGTCATTTTCTATGACCGATACTCTCCAATCCCCTCTACCCATTTCATTCATTTTTTTTCATCTTCTTCAGCTGTTAAATAATAGGTGGGAATATAATCTTATTTCTTTCTAAATTCTAATTGTATTTAAATTGAAATTCTTCCTTTGTGAGCAAAAAGGAACATAGGGTGTTTCAGAAAAGAATATATCATTTTCTTTGGTGGTTGATTTTGAAGGCTATCACAATGCAAGTGTAAAGAAAAATGAGGTAACTATGATGTTGTTTGTTAATTTTGATTCATTCTTAATATTTCGAGATAAAGGCCTCTTCGTCAGAAGATTTTCTAATCTGATAACATGAACAATTCTCATACAACTGACCTCCAAATTTAACAGCATGTGTAAGAAAAAAAATAGAAATTCTATGTTTATGGTTTTATGTGTTTGCTTCATGTATAGAAATGTCATTCACTGGAAGATAAAAGGTGCTAAAATATCAAACAGAACTAGGAGGACATGTGGATATACCACAGTATCATAATTTGATTGTTACAACGTTTCATATGATTACGTAAAAGCTATTGCAATAGTTCAATTTGTAAAATGTATTATAATCTTAATTCAGCTCTTACTAACTTTTATTTTCCTTCCTTCTTTTCATCTTTTCATTATGTTTGATTGAAACACATAAGAGTTATAGCTTCCTCGACCTCACCCTCTCTCTCTATAATTCCCCTATTCTCTTTATTTCTTTCTTATCATATTTTTCTGTGTAGCATGTCCTTTTTCACCCTTATTTCTTTATGATAAAAACGGAATGGTCCATTATTTAGCTAAAGTAACAACACTCATAAGAAATAAGATTCCGGTGGATAAGAAACACCAGACAATCAGGATTTAGATGTTTGCGTTGTGTGTTGATGATAACTACAGTAAAATGAGGAAACGCGAATATTGATATATACATTAAGATTATAAGTGATTTATACACGAACGGTTAAAATTTTACATCCTTTTAATGAGAATTTGTCAAGTTATTAGATGATGAAATTATATACTTTTTTCTATAACACCCTGTAGATCTCAAATGATATCAATTAAAGAAAAAACCTCTATAGTAGTGGGCAAAAAAGAGCCCGGATTACAGAATTATAGTTTTATTGAAAAAGAGCTTTTTGTTTTATTCTTTTTTATTGGATATTCAATATTTTTAAAACTCATTTTTTAATCACCTTTTTTAAATCATTTTTTAAAAATCTATTTAACTTTCAGGCATACTACTCTTGTAGGATACTCATTTTTAAATACATATTTTTATTCATTTTTGATTTATTCAATCCATAGGTGGGACCCTTACAGGTATTAGATCGCCGGTTCAGAATAGTCATGGTAGTAAAGGGTACTCCACACTCTCAAGAGATCCAGTACCGGAACCTCACCAGTAGATACAGTTTAACACATACCCATGACACTAAAACTCTCAGCCATCACCTTCTAGCACGTATATGATAAAAAGGGTTGGGGGTTCTCATAAATGCAATAGCGTTTGGACAATCATTTAGGAGCTCAGGTTTTACATGTCTTGCCAATTTTTAAACAGGAGAGAACTTAACATAAAAAGTCTATTAATTTTATTTTTCTTAATATGCATGTCTTTACTATGAGATTTCCTTGTGCAAAACAACCATTCTAGACATGTTTCTTACATTTTTTTAATTGAAATGTTTTCCCACTCTTAAACACCTTTAACATCTTCAGCCTTCAAAAGCGACATCTGTGGTTGAGCATGTTTTTCCAACATTGGACTTCACAGTCACAGGAGGCACTGTAATTTCAGGGGCACAAAAACTATATTATAGTCTTCCGAGACTGAAATGCCAATAGAAATAGATAGAGGAATTGAGTATAATTGATTGAATTAAATTACCAATACTAGAAAATTCGATAAATACCGTGTCAAAATTGATTTCCACGGTGTATCTGCATTAGAAAAAAATCATAATTTCTTTTTTTTACACTCCAAATATTTTCAATTGGATTTAAATCCGGATGTTGTCCTGGCTAGATTATCTCTTGTAATAAGTTTTCCGATAGCTACTTTATAAAATACCCCTTTACTGGGTATATAAATGGCGAGATAGTTCTGTTATTCCATGAGGGTTATGAGGAGATGTGAGGAGATTGGCGATGAGAGTAATGCATATATATATATATATCTCCTGCATATTTAAGTCTTTTCTTACTTACTTAATTAGCTGGTACCTTGTTTCTGTTTCTTACGCAGCTGGGATATTCCCTAACTGGTTCTTCATTTCTGCTGACTGGTCTTTCTTAGTTCTGTAAGAATGGTTCAAAGTTATATACTTTGCATACACAAACTCCGACGAAGGTTAACAGACAAAACATTTAATATCTACAGCGCATGGATATGACGAGATACAAAGTACATAGGTAAAAGGGTACATAAACAAGGAGTACATAAATAAAGATAAAGACACATTCATGAATGGTACAAGATATACAAAAAGTACAGACATGAGACTAGGGATAGTCCATGCTGTGAAGAACTTACAGTAATGTAAGTGGGGGCCAAAAGCCCCAACGAGAAGGAGTAGACCGTGTCTACTCCATGTGGCTCGTAGTTACTGGGCAGGAAAAGAGACCGAAAGTGTTTGAACCCGGCGCTTAAATACTCTAGCCCCCTAGCGGGCACCAGCAAACTGAATCGGGCAGACAACTCCACCAGGCAAATACGAAACTAACGCTACAGTTCAAACCCGAAGATGCAGGTCTGACTTTAAGATGCTAGTTCGACATTAGCAGAGACAACATGAAACTTATATTTCATATGATCACATATTTAAAATTTTCAACTGAATTTTCTCAACTGCGGCTGGTGTGAAGCCAAGACGATCCTTACATTATGGCATATCCCGCAAAACTGGCCTGACTAAGCTCTGGGTTTTGTTCCCAGACCAGTCTGTGCGACCGGTAAAGTAAAGTCGTCGGGGCGGCCTAAAGTTGGTATCAGCCAGTCAGCGAGGGAGTCTATCCCCTTTTCAATAGCGCTAGACCAAGGAGATTGTTTTTTTAGCATCTGAGGTGGAGCGCCACACCTACCATCAGCTCCTTACTTTACCGCACAGATTCCTGTGCTACTCATACGCTGAGTTGGCGACGACCAGTATCGAACTAGGAACCTTGTGGTTTCTAGCCGAACGCTCTACCGACTGAGCTAACCCGGCCCATGTGCGACCGGTAGGAAGTTCAAATAAAGGTTATTACCTATCAATTATCTACCCCTACGGATTTTTAATTTCAACGACTTTTTGATTCAAGATCCAACTACACTAACTACTCCAAAAAACATTGGTTTATCAATATACAACACTTTCTTGTCAATTCAACACTATGACAGGGTGCGTTATCCTGTTGAAAAATAATATCTGCTCGATTGACCGAAGAGAGTTATTCATTCTTTGAATCTTTAGCATTAATATGCTTGTCGCATCTAATTAGTTCAGCATCTACAGAATTCAAAAGCAGTCATATCTTTTTACTTAAATTTGGAAAAATCTTTTTACAAAAGAACATTAAGCAAATATTTTCTTTGTAAGAAAATAATTCAAATTGTTAAAATATCACAAGCATTTTTGAATCTTATGATAACATTTAAGTAAATAAATTAGAGATGAATTTAAAAGCTTTCAATTGAATTTTGCAGGCAAGATAAAAATAAATTTTATTGAATTTCACCCAATTTCCAAGCTATAAATGAAATTATAACTTTTAAGTATTTCCTAAACCATTGCTGTTTTAATATATATATATATATATATATATATATATATATATATATATATATAAAGTGTTAAAATGGGTCCAAAGGGAGAAAATTGAATATTTTATAAAAAAGAAGGTCCGCAAAATAAATAATATTTTTATAAGTTTAAAAAAAAAATTATCTTACATATGATTATCAATGCCTGAAGAAGATATGAGAAGATCTGAAACACGTGTCGCAAATGTAAGATAAAAATAAAATTAACATTTTCTAAAAATATAATCCATATTGCGGACCTTTTTTTTAATAATATATATATATATATATGTATTATATATATATATATATTATATATATATATATATATGTGTGTGTGTGTGTGTGTGTGTGTGTGTGTGTGTGTGTGTGTGTTTAAGTTAAGGTAGCGTGGACATGGCGAGGAAACTGTCAATAATCAGGGTTTGACTATGTCTACGCTGCCTTAACTAAATCATAGATACTCTATTAATGATATTGAGCACTGTCGTCTTACAAATATAGCACTCGTATTATATACAATATATATATATATATATATATATATATATATATATATATATATACAAGGTGTGTCAAAAAGTATGAAAATATTTGGTACTTTTATACACAACATGTATTATGAAACATTAATTTTTCATTCATTCTTCATTTCTATCATGGTAAATACAGCTTTAAAATCTGTACTTTTTGATACAATTTGTATTTTTTTTAAAATAACGTTACGTTTATTGTTCATTCCTATCTTGGTAAATACAGCTTCAATCTCAATACTTTTTGACACAACTTGTATGTGTGTGTGTGTGTGTGTGTGTGTGTGTGTGTGTGAAAAATGGGTGACTTAACGGAGAAGGTATAAAATCTAGCGAGTCGCAATTTTGACTGTCGATAAAAACAATTAACCGAATAAACCATTATTCCATCCATTATTCCACAGTTCTAAAAAATTAGATAATATTTTACACCTGATCTTTTAAGAATCTTAACCCATCTGACCACATTACGCTTTCAAATGTCTGTGGTTAGTTTGTTGGTCGTAATTGGTAATACAATGGCATATCAATCCTCTTGGGTTATTTAATGCCAAATATTTTTAGCTATTCATATGTTTTAAATCCATTTTTATCAATATGCATTCTTCAAACAAGTTGGTTTGGAAATCGCACCAGCGAGAAACTGACATTTTCCAAACCCCGTTGAGTTTATATCTTCACTACTCTTCTGTTTCTCTCGCTCTCTCACTCACTCTCTCTTTCTCTCTCTCCCTCTCTCTCTCTCTCTCTCTCTCTCTCTCTCTCTATATATATATATATATATATATATATATGCATATATATATATATATATATATATATATATATATAGAAAAAGCGAGAGACAGACAGACAGACAGAAACATAGTGAAGTAGATAGATAGATAGATAGACTATGTGAGTGAGAGATAGCGAAAGGGATATATATATATATATATAACAAGATAGAGTGTGTGATTGTGTGAGTTGAGAGAGTGCGTTAAAGAGTGATATATATATATGTATACACATAATGAGAGTGAGTGTATACAGGAGATAGACACACACACACACACAGACAGATAGGTAGAGTGTATGTGAAAGATAGATAACCATCATGAGAAAGAAGGAGTGAATGAATGTGTGTATGAGAGAGAGAGAGAGAGAGAGAGAGAGAGAGAGAGAGAGAGAGAGAGAGAGAGAAAGATAGATAGATAGAGAGAGAGAGAGAGAGAATAAGTGTGTGTGAAAGAGAGAGAAAGTGAGAGAAAGAACCAGAGATAAACATAATGAGTTAGATAGAGCGTGTGTGTGAGTGCATCTGTGCGTGTGTGTGTGTGTGTGTGTGTGTGTGTGTGTGTGTGTGTGTGCCAGGGAGACAGAGAGAGAGAGAGAGAGAGAGAGGGAGAGGGAGATGGGGGAGAGCGATTGGTGCTCGCTGCTGCTTATTAGAGAATAATTGACTGATTATTAAAGATCAGACCGTTTGATAAGCATAATTTTAAAGTCAACCCCCTAAAATTGGGTCAGAATTTCAATTTTGTAAATGCAGAAATTTCCATTGAACCATTTCTACCTTGTTCATCCACTAAACAAATAAGAATAATCGAATTTAAATTTCATTAAAGAAGAGAGAAATGTCAGTAACAACGGGAAGGAAAGCGATTCTCAATATAATTATCGTTTCAAGTGTTTAAAAAATTGAAAATTAAAAAAAACAAAAAAAACAAAAGAGACAATTTAACTTAAAAACGGACACAAACTTTTTTTTAAAAATTAAAAGATTATAAAAGAAATGAAAAGAGACAATTTAGCTTAAAAATAATACCAAATTAAAAAAAAAAGAATAAAAAATTAAATCAATAATAAAAAAAACTAAAAGAGACAATATACCTTAAAAAAGAACACACAATTTAAAAAAACAAAAAAATGTTAAATTAATAAAAAGAAACAAAGTGGGGCAATATATTTTTTTTAAATAATACAAAATTAAAAAAATATTAAAAAAGGAACAAAAAGAAACAATTAAACTTAAAGATAACACAATTTTTTTATTGAAAAATTAAAAAAAGAAACGATAAGAGATAATTTACCTAAAAAAAAACAACGCAACATTGAAAAAGAATGAAAAATTGAAAAATTAAAAAAGAAACAAAAAAGACAATTTACCTTAAAATAACACAAAATAGAAAAATTTTAAAAACAAAACAAAAGAAACCAAAAGAGAAAATTTACCTTTAAAAAACAACACAAGGTTGGAAAAAAAAGAATAAAATCCTTTAAGAAATTAAAAAAGAAACAAAAAGAGACAATTTCCTTTATAAATAACACAAATTTTGATTTTAAATATTTTTTTTTTTTTTTAAAGAAACGAAAAAAGATAATTTAGCTTAAAAAAATCACAAAATTGAAAAAGAATCGAATTCAAATATACCCTCCCATAAAAAAAAAATAAACGTACTAGAAAATGTTTAAAAAACGTGACGAAAATTTAGGAAGTTAATTTGAAATAATATTACAAGATGAATATGGAAACTATTGTCTGATTAATTTCTTCAATTTATTTATTCTATTTCATTTTTTTGTTTGCTTCTTTTTTTCCCGGTGAGATGTGAAAAAAGAGCTGAATATTTTGCTTGGGAGGAGTCGCATACTTTGCTCCGTGTTTATTATACTCAACGAGAATGTAATATATGCGTCTTTCACACGGAATGGTTTGATTAGTGAGGCTAAATGCAATCAACGCGATGCAAATTAAATGTAATGGGTTCCCGTTCGGAGTTCTTGGCCCGGGTGAGCGTCAAGCAAAGAAAAAGAAAAAGAAAAACTAAGAAAAAAAATAGAAGTAAAGGAAAGAAAAGGAAAGAAAGAAAGACGTTGGTCCCTCTTCGCATTGAACTGACTTGTTGAATTGGCGTTAGAAGCAAGAAAAAAAAAAGAAGAAATAATGTTATTAGGTCTGATATTGAAATCTGGAATAATACAGATAATTTTATTGATTACATAAGGATCGATATCGAACCTTTTATTAAAATTAATCGATAGCTCCTACGTTTCATCGAAGTCGGGCACAGGGCTTCCAAAATTGAGCTCCCAGTTAAAATCTAACTAATCTAAGTGCTAATAAAAAAAGGAAAGTTGGCGGAGTGGCCAATTGTCGGTATCAGCCGGACAGCGATGGAGTCTCTCCCCTTTTCGCTAGCGCTAGTCAAGCGAGTTATTTTTGCTGATGTGGAGCGCCACAACTACCGCCAGCACCCAAGTTTATTGCACACAACAGATTATCCAATATGTGCTACTCATGCGCTGAGTTGGCAGGGACTGGTATCGAATCACTGTCCTTGCAATTCCTAGGCGGGTGCTATACAGACTGAGCTAAACAGACCCCTTAAACGTTAATACAATGGGAAAATGGATCGGTACAGACTTGCTAATAACAGTTCTAACGTTATTTTGCCAGTTTTAAATGTTTCTAAGGAATTTTTTAATTTTTTATTTAATAAGCACAAATACATAGCAAAAGGTATAGCATCGGACGTACAATTAAAAATTGAAACATAATCAATATTCTTTAATGTTTCCAAATATAACTCAATAGTTTTTGCTTAAAGAATTTCTCGGTAAACCATGCCCCGAAAACTAATCGGCTGATCACGTTAAGCTCTAGCACCTATTTGGTTACCTCAGTCCTATTGCCCTTGTGGCAAGCCCCAACACTTTTTATCATATGGGTGCTTGAAGGCTGTAGCTGAGGGTCCTCATGTCCTGGGAATGACGTTAGACTCTATTTCATGGTGAAGTTCCAGTTCTGGAGGTGTGGGGAATGTGGAGTACCCCTTTATCACAATTTCTACCTGGTCCACTCTGACCCACAGTGATAGTATCTATTAGAGCCCCATCTATGGGTTAAATAGAAAAACATGAGTTTATTAAACAAATTGAGTATCCATTAAGAATGAATTTATTTCAAAATTTTGTCGGCATTAAATTACCCACTAAGGTTGATATGCCGTAAAACAAAAAACCAAACTAAACAAATACGCCACATTCATTTTTTAAAAGATTTGTGTAAATATAAATCGCCGACTGAAGTCGACGTAGCTTAGTGGTTAACGAGCAGGACTGCGAAGTCAAAGTACAACTTATTTTGCTTAGTTGGTTTCTTTGTTTAATGGCATACCAACATTTGTGGCTTATTCAATGCCAAAGTCAAACATGTAGAATAACAGTAGTGTAGATGATATCCTTACTATATATATATATATATATATATATATATATATATATATATATATATATTAGGATATGATTTATGGTAATCTACACTATGATAATGAATGGGAGATAGAAAGGAGGGATAGAATGGGGAAAGTTGTTTTATTGATATAAAACTAGGGCCGTTTCGTCCGGTGCTTTTTCAAGTTTTACACCGGAAGAACGATTAAAAGTCACAATAGTAAATTAAATCGGTGGAAATGATATGAAATTAGGTTAGACAAGAGGGGGAACGAAAAAATAAAAATATACATACATACATATATATATATGTGTGTGTGTGTATAATATATATATATATATATATATATATATATATATATATATATATGTGTGTGTGTGTGGTGTGTGTGTGTGTGTGTTATATATATATATATATATTATGTGGTGTGGTGTTTTATATATTATATATATATATATATATATATTGATTTATTGCGAAGCTTGTGTAAAGTATTAGATTTTGCCCATGCTTCGCACTAAACTTAACATATTGCTAAGTGTGAGTGGGGTTCATCCCTTTCCCGGGTATTTGTCCTAAAGTTAACGTAATAGTATGACTGGTGTTCAAACTCGCTTACAACCTTGTCGGAATCCAGCACGTTAGGAACTACCCACGGGGAATCCTTTCATCCCGAAAAAGAGAAGGAAAATGAGAACTAGATGGGGAAAGGATGGAAGTACCGAAATTAACTTAATATCACTTCCTACTGAATTGTCAAGAATTTGCTCAGCAATTACCATTTATTGTGGTTGGTTGGTTGGTTGGGTTGGTTTTATCTTTTAATGGCATAGAAACGAATGTGGCTTATTTAATGCCAAAGACATCCTTGTAGAAGAACAGTAGTTGTAATATTTAACCCATAGCTAAGGTAAGGTTGTTCATACCTTTCCTAAGTGAATCAGTCAGTTAACGTAATAGTGTGAATTGAGTTCAAACTCACTACGATGAGAGAGCCCAACACTTTAGCCACTACGCCACAAGGACTCCCTTCACCCAGAAAGGGAGGGAAAAATATGAGATAGATTGAGGGGGTGAGGAGAGAAACGAAGTCAAGGTAATATTAATTCCTTCTAAATTACCAAGATCATATTACCATTAGGCACCCCTTTTTGGTCTCGATTAAGAAATGACATGTTTTTCATTTACACCGTCAATATCCGGTTGTTTGTTAGAGGTTAAGGTTAGGGTTAGAGTTAGGGTTAGTTTTATAATTAAAAAAATCTAAAAACCGTCTGTTAAAACAACCGGATATTGACGGTGTGAATTAAAACCATGTCCTTTCTTAATGGAGATCAAAAAGGGGTGTCTAAAGGTCATATGGTCCAATTGTCAAAACTTTGCGCAGCATTATTTTGGTTGGCTGGTTGTTTTTTTTGTTTTTTTTCGTTGTTTAATGACACATCAACTTCTGTGGCTTATTTAATGTCAAAGCCATCCTTGTAAGAGATACATAGGAGTGAGGAAGAGTAACGATGTCAACTTAATATTAATTCCCACTAAACTGTCAAGCATTTGTCAAGCACTTGATTCTAAGATTCATGTATTCGACTGTTTCAATGACATTAGAGATGTGGAATTTTTCTGTTCCGTATTTGGAGAGCAACTGGCTTTTGACGTAAGATGGGGGCTGATTGGAGCAATTTCTTAAACACAATTTCTGGCCCAAGTATTTAGAAGAGCATTACAATCGCAAAAGCAGTATGTCAAGAAGCCACACTATTCACTCCGATCTTTGCTTTGTGGTTTTCCGCATCACGGCATGAATTGATTGAATGAGGTGCAGGTATATTGCATAACGACCCACGTCATCAGGTTGATTCAATGGTTGACACACTCGATTGGAAATTGAGGACCCAAAGTTTTAAATTGTATGCTTCTGTTAATAATATATATATATATATACTATATATATATATAATATATATCGTGATTCATAAGTACTATATAATATATATATATTATAAAATATATATAACATGACACAATTAATATATATATAGATATATATTACTATTAATATAGTATTTATATTATAAATATAAATAATATATCATATATATAAAGTAATTGTAAAGAGTCCACGTATGCTTTCTGTTGTTATATCGATGTTCTATTTCAATAATATTAATTAAAATAAAATATGTTAGTATATCTCTCTCTCTCCTCTCTCTCCTCTCCTCTCCTCTCTCTCTCTCTCTCTCATAGATAGATTATTATATATATATATATTATTATAATATATATATAGTAAGCTTCGTGAATGGTAATCTAGGCTATGCAATGAATGCGAGACAGATAGGGGATAGAAAGGGGAAAAGTTTGTTTTTTATTGATAAAAAACTAGGGCCCTTTCGTCCGTGCTTTTCAGTTTTACACCGGCAAACGATGAAAAGTGCACAATAATAAATATGTGTGGTGTGTGTGAATTTTTTATATATATCTAGTATAATGTTATCTATGTTGATTTTTTGAGAAGCTGGATAACGTGTAGATTTGCACATGCTTTGCACAGATCCCAAAAATATATATTTGACATGTATATATATATATAGTATATTAACACTAATATACAGATATACCTATATACATTGAAAATTAGACTCATCACATTAATATTATATATATTGTTGAAAAAAAAGAAATAGAAGAAAGTATAGAAGGATTAATAGGCATATTTTAATAAATTTACTTACATGTGATTCGTCAGGAGTTATCCATGTGTACAATATCAAACTATTATTATTAAATAACCAAATGAAATAATAATAACAATAGAAAAAATGTAGAAATGTTCCGCACACAAAGAAGATTTGACCTTCCTCAGAGTAAATCCTTATTTTTTTAATGAAATTCGTTGAATGTGGAGAATTTTTAAATTGTTCGAAAATTGACTTTTTAAAAAAAAATCATGTTGAAAAGAGTGTTTCAAACGCGCGAGAAGGCGGTATAATGACGTCATGTCGCTAGCGACGGATTTTGAAGAGAGAGAATGATGCTGGAATAATGTTTGTGGAATTTTAATTTGCAAATTTGCCACATATATGGGGGGTGTTTAAAAGTGTGTTTAAAAAATTTGAGTTAAAAAAAAAAAAGAATACAACAAGGAATGACTAAACAAAACGTCTACGACATAAAGACCCCGAACGTTGACAATTTATTAGCACTCCAGATCACAAAAAAAAATGGATGAAAACAAAAAAATCGTGCACAAATACATACACATACAGTTGTTGGTTTGGACTACTTAATAGATACCAACCGTCGTGGTTATTTAATGCGAAAGCCATCCTTGTATATATTTCTAACCCCTCATACTGAATTAGATGTGACATCAAGGTCAATGCTTAGCATGATTTTAACATGGTCGTGAATCCAGAGTTTCTTTCTCGTAGATTATGTACCTTGCCAATCACACAACACAGCTCTGCTATACAATTTACCCGGAAGCTGGAGGAGGTTAGGTTGGATTCTAAACTTTCCCGAGGTATTAGCGCTGTGAATATTCCTACGATAGGTAAACCCATTACCACCACAGGCACTTACGTTATAATATATATTATATATATATAGATATATAATATATATATATATAAATATAACGAACCGTTATATCGCGAAAAACAGACACACCCGTGTAAATCGACTGCAATTAATCCAATATCTTGAAACTCCAGTAGAGTAATCATTGTACCTGTATTACAATAAATTTGCTCTACTAACGTATTGAGCACTTTTTATTTGTATAACTGCTGTCTGAACTTTCTGAATTTTGCCATCAACTACCATTTGACAATATTCACCGGTTAGTCACCTTTTCCAAATAATACTATATATATATATATATATATATACGAGAGAGCGAGAGAGAGAGAGGCACAAGAAAGCGCATTACTTGTACTAAAGTTAAACATAAAGGGATGGAATAGCGCGACAAATACAAGAACGGATCAACGCAAAAAATCTCTATATATAATTGAATAAAAAAAGCTAGTCCTTCCTATCTATTTCTGCTGGAGAGCCAGTTTGATCTCGCTGCATTCCCATATTTGGACTATGTGTCACATTTACGCATGCCCGAATGTCTTCCGTATATAGGGTGTTCTATCATAAAATGTTCTGAAAGGTTGTGCCGGAAGTCTTGGGTAAATACAACTTTATGTTTGTCTTCGCGCTTTGGCCCAGAAAAGGAGTTGTCCCAGAAATGCAAACATCCTCGTACTGGATTTGAACTCAGTTCGTCTGATCCATCTTATAACGTATAACTATTACACCACAAACCGCCTGCCGATTGAAAGAGGACTGAGTTCATAAGAGCACATTGCTGTTAAAATGGTTAGGATCTTACTCCTGAGAACTGAGAGACTTTGCTGTCAATCTGAGTCAGTGAAATACTACCGGTATATGCGGACGGAAAACACTATAGGAATGATATTATATAAGCGGAGACCAGAGAGACGGTGTCCATCTCGCCCCAATAAAAAAGATATTAAAAAAAAAAAAAAAAGAAAAAAAAACAACAGGATATGCCTGCGTGAAAAACCCCGCTAGAAGTTATTAAATAATAATTCGGAGACATAAAGACTCTTGCTTCATTCAGCCTCTCAGTGAAAAAACTGCAAGGATTATATGATAATAATACCTGCGACACCTCGGAGAGAATTGCTTCACTGCTCCAGGGAAAAAATACCCGATAGAGATGAATGAAAACCCCAACAAGGATTATATTTTATAGTTAGATACGGGGACCCGTAACAGATTTCTGTTACTCGTACTCCAGTAAAAAAAACACCGCAATAGAGCTTAATAGGTTTTTGGATAAAATCAAGTGAGGTCACTTTATATAAGGAGATTGTGTGTTTTTCTGTTTGCTAACCGAAACCTATAATTACTTACTCAAGTCACAATTCCCTTAAGTTTTTTACGTCACATTCTCCTTATTCTATCTTCTATTAAACCTCAATTAATAATAAAACGTTTGAACATTATTAATACTGTTGGGCTTACTAAATAACTAATAACATGCAATTGGTATTTATATATACAACAAAATCCATGTTCAGTGTATAACGTAAAGCATATTGCATATTGATATAAAAAACTGATTTAATAACAAATGTGCTTGGTAATTATTGATTCTAATTGTTTGCGTTTCATCTTAATGAATAGTAAAAACTCTTCGCATGAATCTAAAGTAAAATTCATTAACAAGAGGAAATAACTGTAATGTTTATTCTTTACTTCCTCTTTAACCTAAATAGTTAATATTAGGAACAATTTACATGACAATACGGAAAGTGATGAAGAGTAGAGTTTCAGTTCTATTTTTCCGATATAACCCCCTCGTTTTCAAACTTTTATCTAATTCTTCAATAGTTTTTCAATTAGCCTTTCCGATTAATTAATATTTTATTACATTTAAACTTAATTACTTGCACCCGGAGGGTGCACTATAATTGCTAGTACAATGTAAATATAAGAAGGTCTAAATCTTCCGAATCTCT
>CM042145.1:96544359-96554359 GCA_023376005.1 Doryteuthis pealeii
GCAAGCAAGCCAAAAAAAAAGAACAGAAGAAAGTGACAAGAATGACACAACAGAAGAGCTCGGCCAGTGAAATTCAAGAAGACCACTTGAAAAGCAGCAAGCATAGCCCAAAAAGACGAAAGAAAGAAAGAAAGAAAGAAAAAGAAAAGAAGAAACAATGAGAGTTACGTGGAATAAGAAATAAATAAAAGAAAGACAGACAGACAGATGGAGAAGACTAATGAAAGAAACTGAAATAAAAGAAAAAGAAAAAAGAGAGAACTAACGAGGTAGATTATAAAATAAAAAGCTAATAGAGAGACCCCCCCCCTTCTGAACAAAAAAAATAGTAAAAGATTTTAAATAGACCATTTTAAAAAGCCAACTGATAAAACTTGAATTAAATATTAGACAATTCATTATACAATTGAATTTCTCCGTCAGAGTAAAAAAAAAAAGAAAAAGAAAAAAAGAAAAAAAAAAATAAATTTTTATAGAAAAACGATGTTAGTTATAGGAATGTCAGAGAAATAAAGCCTCTCATAAAAAAAAAAAAAACAAATAAAAAAATTAAAAAAAACAATAGAAAAAAAACCATAAAAAATAAAATAAAGCGTTCAACCATACGCACGTACACATTTACCCCACGCAATTTTTTTTATTATTTTATTGTCTGTTTTATTTCATGTTTTCATTCAAACAATTCACTTCTTTTCTCTCTCTCTTTTTTTTTTTTTTTTGTTTTTTTTTGTTTTTGCTTTTTCTTTTCGGACTGTTCAAAAGAAAAAGATTCATCTTATGTCATATTGTAATTTTATCGAATCTCTTCCGACCTCGAGCACATCATTCGCTAAGCACCTTCATGTCCGATCGTTTTTACACCGGCCTTTTCCCTTCGCCTCTTTTTTTCGTCTACAGAAGTCTCCATGGCTTGTCAAATGCACAATAGACATGACTAAACGCTGTTCTCTTCAAACTGATACAAGCAGCAGATGCAACAAACGAATTGGACCTTCTTCACCTCTATCATATGCTAGCTTACCCAGTCGACCCCGGGAAATGACGACACACACACAAATACACACACACACACACACCGCACACACACACACACGCACACAGACACACACACACACACAATATAAATATGTAAGAAATATTTAGACGTTTATGTATATAATAGATATTTAGGCGTTACTTATATATGTGTGTGTGTATAGTGTGTGTGTGTGTGTGTGTGTGTGTGTACGTGTGTATGTGTGTGTGTGTGTGTGTGTGTGTGTATATACATATATATAAGGGACAGAGTAAAAGGAAAGTGTAAGCATAGAAAAGAGTGTTCAATACTAAAAACAGAAGAGCAGGTTCAAACCTAATATATAATATCATAAGAAGTATATTCCCTTTACTCAAGTTTCCTGTAAATAAAAACACACACACACACCACACACACACACACACACACACAACACACACAACACATACATACATATATATATATATATTATACATGTGTATATTTTATATAATATATATATATAATATACACGATCAAACACAAACACACACATACACGCACACGCACACGCACATATATATATTCATATATTTATATATTTTGGAGAATATGTGCTTAATTGAAGTGGTACCTAATTTGAAAGTTAATTAATTAATAATTAATCAATTAATTAGGCGGGTATACCTATTTAAATGTAAGGCTAAACAAATCGAGAAAAATCAATCTCTGTATGTACATTTCGGCCTATTAGGCCTCATCAGCAGAGCTATAGATAGGAAGACCGCCTTTGTGCGTGATTGGAACTCTGACTGTCAAGCTGACAGGCGAAGACCGTCTAATAAAAAAGCCATATCAAAACACACGCTTGTGTATTTACTTCTCATATAATATATATATTATATATATATATATATATAATATATATATATATATATATATAGGTGTGTCAAAAAAGTTATCGAGATTTTTTGTACTTTTTGACACAACTTGTATTCTGAAAAAAATAACACTCCATTCATTATTATTTTCAGAATACAAGATGTGTCAAAAAAGTAAAAATTTAAAGCTGTATTTACCAAGATACAAATGAAGAATGAATGGAACTTTTTTTTCAGAATACAAGTTGTGTCAAAAAGTACAAAGAACCTCGATACTTTTTGACGCACCTTGTATCTTATTATAATGGAGATTGTGTGTTTTTCTGTCTGTAACCGAAACTAAATCACTACTCAAGTCACAATTCCCTTAGTAATTGACGTCACATTCACCATGAATTTATCCTTATTTTAACCTCAATTATTAATAAAATTGTTTTATATTATTTATACTGTTAACCATATCTACATACTAATAACATGCAATTGTATTTATATATACAACAAAATAGCGGTTTACAGTGTGAACGGGAAGGCTAATTTGCATATTGATATGAAAAATGTAATTTTAATAAATATATGCTTAGTATTATTGATTTCTAACTGTTTGGTTTTATTTTAATGAATATAAGTAACAATCTCTTCAATTAATCTTAAATGAAATCCATTAGCAAGAAAAGATAACTGTCCTTCTATTCTTTACTTCCTCTTTTAACTAAATACTTAAATTAGAAAAAATAACAATGAAAGATGAGAGTGGTAGAAGAGTAAGTTTCAGTTGTTCTATTTTTCGATTATACCCTCCTCTGTTTCAAATCTTTTTATCTGCATTCTTATTTAGTTTCATTAGCGTTTCTAATTTAATACGATATTTCATTACATTAAAACTTAAATACTTGCACCCAGAGGGTGCATATATTTGCTAGTATATATAATGGAGGACAGCAAATAAGAAAACTGTATGCACAGAAATAAACTTTTATATATATATATATATATATATATATTCGATAGAGCGTCCGACTTGGAACCACAATCTTCCTGCTTCGTTACCGTCCCTCGCCAACTCAGCGTATGAGTAGCACAGGAATCTCTGCGGTAAAGTGGGGAGCTGATGGTCGTGTGGCGCTCCATCTCAGACGTCAAACAATCTCCTTGGTCTAGCGCTAGTGAAATTGTCAGTGTTGACACTCTATGTATGGAACTAATTGTAAAGAATTAAAGAAAAATCGGCTTCATTTGTACTCAAAGCGTATGACACATTTATGTCGTCCGCAGCATGAGTGTTTTCTTTTTGGCCCTTCGTGGCATCCATAGATCAATTACTTTCACGTGCAGGACATGGCTCAATGCCATAACAGCAAAGCAGATCTAAAAACGTAAAATATAAGGTTATGGATACTATATTACCCTTACTCAAGTTTATTGTGTATAGCGCAATCGTCAAACGGAAGAATAGTAAAAAAAAATGATCAATCAAACATTTCTATAGCGTGAGGTTTGTTCACGTGGTTAGATCATATTTTTTTACGCGAGACGTTTACTTGGAAGCATAACATACTTATGTAATAATGCATGTGACATTTGATGTAATAGGAAAAAATACATAAATAAAAAATATTAAAAAACAAAATATATATATATATATATATATATATATATATATATATATATATATATATATATATATATATATATATATATATATATATATATATATATAATATATATATATATATATATATATATATATATATATATATATATATATATATATATATATATATATATATATATATATATATATATATATATATATATATATATATATATATATATATATGTCATCCACAGATACGTGTTTCGGCATTTCATGCCTCTTCAGTGTGGGCTAGACACAACTGTCCTTGGGTAGGGTCGAACTCAGACTGAGAGCATGGTAGTCCGATATCTTATCCCCTCGCCCCCTGACAGCTGATGCGGGGACTGGTGGTTTTCTTAAACTATTAAGTACATAGGAATGTATTTTTCGGTCACTGAGAGATCAAATTTCCGGAGAAATGATCATTGCTTATTTGCTTAGTAGTGAGAGTTAATTTAAATTACCAATTAGAGAGCTCATTACCAAATTTATGGGAGCATGTATTAATAAAGTCATCGAATAAAGAAATAAAGAATAAATTATTATTTGCTCTACTTATGTATTGAGCACTTTTTACTTATTAGCTTTAGTCTCCTGGCGTTTTTTTTATGAATATATATATCTTATATATATATATATGCATATAAATTGTTTTTTCTTTTGGCCAAAAATATGTACCAATAGATTATTTTTGTTGGTACTATATCTTGGTCTTTTCTTTTTTCCAAATTTTTTTTCTTCCCGGTTGATGTTTGGTAGTGTATTTTTACAATCAAACTATTTTCTGTTTTTTTTTTCTCACGCGAGAATTTACAATAAGTTTGATATATATATATATATATATATATATATATATATATATATATATATATATATACGTTTTTATTTATTTTTTACAACTGTAATATATATATATATATATATATATATATATATATATATATATACAGTTTTATTTATATTTTTACAACTGTAAAAATGTATTCAAAAATATTTCAGTTCAATTGCAACGGAAATAGGATACACAAGATTAGACAGAAAAAAATTCAAATTACTTCTCAATATAACTTTATAATATTTACTTCTCAACACAACTTTACAAAGGTAAGACATTAAATTATCTTCTCCAATATTTCATATGATAATTAATACAATGCTTCGATAAAGAGTCTCATAGAATGTGAAAAAGGTTTGCTTCTATTAATGACCTCTCTAAAACGTTATTATTATTATTTTTATTTGAGAGAGGTCTCCCGGAAAATATATTTTTCAATTATTCTATTCATTACATTCATTACATTATTATATTCGTTGGTTCATTTTTGCATTAATTCTTAACTATATATATATATATATATATATATATATATATATATATATATGTATGTATATATATATATATTAGTTACGGGCTGTCAATCGGTTAATTTTTTACATTTGGGATGCGAGCTAAAATTTGTACTACGCTTAAGTTCAGTAAATTTAAGTTTTCAAATAAACTACGCTTAAAAAAAAGTGATATTTAGAAATAAATAAATAAAAATATTAAAACATATTACCGCACATGATTTACTACATTCTATTTTATCATGTTTTTATACAATATATTTAAGGAGTCATTAACTTAAGGGTTGAACAGGCTCATCATTGCTCAACTTCAGTGATCCTCCTAGAACAGGTGCTTTCAGCGTTATTTGACCGAATATCATTGTTTTTTTTCTTATTTAACAAAATGTAACAATGTAATCAGAGTTTTTTTTTTTTTTTTTGGGGGGGCAGGAACGGATTAATGTTATTTCAGTTAATTTCAATGGGGAAAATTAGATATTAATAAGTGTCTATTATGTATGTATGTATATATAAAATGGATAGAGTACTCACTGTGGCCTAATATTTTTGTAACAGTAACATTCTTTTTCCTAAAAAGTCACTGTGTATCTGGCGCGATGGTAGGGAATCTGACAGATGATAAATTGGTCGGGTTCCGACCCAGGTCTGAAGCAGGCTGCCTTGTCTAGTCATACTGATGAGCCGTGAAACGGCGAAACAAGACTGTTTGTGAATAACAATATATCTCCGTCGGTAGAGCGTTCGGCTAGAAACTACAAGTTTCCTGGTTCGATACCAGCCCTCGCCAACTCAGCGTATGAGTAGCACAGGGATCTGAGCGGTAAATTAAGGAGCTGATGGTAGGTGTGGCACTCCACCTCAGACGCAAAACAATTTCCTTGGTCTAGCCCTAATAAAAAGGGGAGACCCCCTCGCTGTCTGGCTGATGCTGATTTTAGGCCATCCCGACAACTTAACACACACACACACACACACACATATATATATATATATACACACACACACACACACACATATATATATACGCGCGCACACACACACACACACGCACGCACACACCCATAACATCCCGTGTTTGTCTACCTTTCTCCACACACACACACACACACACCACAATATATATATATTATATATATATATATATATATATATATATTATGCAAGTAAATATGAATATGCCCGAGAAAGAAAATACCAATCTTGTCCATGTAGCTATCAATATAGCAATCAAACTTAGGCTGTTTAAATTTTAATAATTAGAACACCGATTAATACACAAGTTTGGCTCGAAATCACCACAATCATTTTTAATTCATTGAAAAGTGAACAACGTAAAACATAACCAAACAGTTATTCAAGTATATTTCAAATAACAACGTCTGTATGATAGAGACAATTGTATTAATTGCTGATGTTTAGAAATATTTATTTATTTAAATTGGATTATGATTTAGGCTACCACAAGTCTGCCTCTAATCAAAGAATACAGCTGCATATCTGCCAGGCCTTTACTTGGTGTAGCCAGATGCTTATAGTATATTAGATTCAGAAAAGTTCTCAAATCAACTGACAGGATAATGCCATTTCTTTCCTTTATATCTTTTTTAATCTATTTTGAATTATCAGCCGTTTTCATTTCACACAACGCTAATAACCTCTGGAAAGTTAATGTTAAGACTTTTTTTATAGAATTTCTTGATTCCTCAAGCCAAAAAGCTTTTCTAAACCAATTCGTTGGGATAGGGAACCTCTAGAACTCATTTTACAGTCAAAAATTGATTACAAAATGTCCTGATTTTTCGTGCATCTACCAAAATTGGGAAAGCTGAAAATTGACCTAATTTGATCAATGCTTGGAATCGGAAGCTCAAATTTTGGGGATTGTCTTACTTTAACATAGTTCACACTTGGAAAGTTCCATTATGAAGCTGAGAGGAAGTACCTGTTAGGGTTCCATCTATGGGTTAATTAGATCAAAATGAGTTCTGAAAAATTTGAAAAAAAATTGAGTCTTTAAAAAAAGTGAGTACCCATCAAGAATGAATAGAAAAAACGTATTAAGCATAAAATGACCCAACCAAGGTTGACATGCCGTAAAATCCAACGAACCAACAACCAGCATGGAAAATATTTAAGAAAAAATTGAATTATATGGAGGCATGGTCTGGATGATTTGACATGGAATTGCACCCTTGCTATGTAAACTTCTGCAATTCAAACTCATATATATATATTTACCAACCCCTCCGCACGAGCAGGATGTGACACAAGGTCAATTTCTTAAGTGGAGTTCAACAGGTTTTGAATTCAGAGTTTTCCTTCTCCTAGAGCGGTTGCCTAACCAAGGTTGAAGAGCCCAGTCAGCCCTACTATTTATCCATAGCTGGAGGGAGAGTAGGATTCATACATTTCCCAATAGTATTAGCGCTAAGTGAAATGCAATTACTATACCCAGGATTTGAACTCGGGGCGACGAGTCCATTTCCCATGACTTTAACCATTACACCACACGCCTCTAATTCAAACTCATATAACTTAGTACTTTGCGAAAAAAAGAAGGCTTTTACGCCTATTTCACCCATTTTTCCATGGCTAGAATATAAAATAAACAAGGAAAAAACTGTGTTCTCACTGTTGTCAATAATGTTCTTGTCAATAATGATACGTTCACTACACAAGACGCCAGAAAAGAGACTTACAATTGAATTGATGATGTAATTGAAATCTGTTGAAGAAGACGTGAGGTCCTGGGGTGCACAACACTGGAACGACACGTCACTATTTTTTGAAGCGTTGATGAAGGGTGAGAGACAAAGGGAAAAAGAGGAAGTGTGTGAGTGAGAGAGAGGAGGGAGAGAGAGAGAGAGAGAGAAATGGGAATAATGAAAGTAAATAAGAAATGCTAGTGACACGATGAGGCGGCCTGGCAGCTTTTCACTTGGTAAAACGATGTCAAAGCCAGGTGAAATAGGGCCAGACTGGTCGACTGTGTGAAGCTCTAGAGAAATCGGTCTGTCTTTAGACCATTTATTCAGAAATCCCCCCTCTCTCTCTCTCTCTCTCTCTCTCTCTCTATATATATATATATATATATATATATATATATATATATATATATGTGTGTGTGTGTGTGTGTGTGTGTGTGTAAAAGGAAAATGGAAGTGAATCCGACGGTATGTTGAAAAGAGAATTAAAGGAAAGAAAGTATAGAATGGATAAAATAGGATATTTTAATCAATTTTATTTACACGTGTTTCGGTCAGGATTTTATCTTTCCGTTTCAAAATCCGTCGCATGCGATATGACGTCATTATAACCGTCTTTCTCGACCGCGTTTGAACATTCTCTCCACGTGATTTTTTAAAAAGTTATTTTTTCGTACATTTAAAAAATTCTCCGCTTTCCAACGAATTTTATTTAAAAAAAAAGGATTTACTCTGAGGAAGGTCGACATTCCATTGTGTGCGGAACATTTTTACATTTTTTCTATTATTATTTCATTTCATTTGGTTATTTAAAAATAATAATAGATTGAATAATGTACACATGGATAAACTCTTCACCGAAACACGTGTAAGTAAAATTGATTAAAATATCCTATTTTATCCATTCTATATTTTTTCTTTCCTTTATTTCTCTTTTCAATATATATATATATATTATATATATTATATATATATATATGTGTGTGTGTGTGTGTGTGTGTGTGTGTGTGTGTGTGTGTGAGTGTGTGTTAGTGTGTGTGTGTGTGTGTGTGTGTGGAGAAAATGTAGTACAAACACGCGAAGTTACAATGGATGGAAATTTATTAGTCGTAGTGTCGATGTTCGAACATTTCGGTTTATAAAGAAACCTTCTTCAGGACAGTGAAATTAGTCAAAGAGAAAAAGGAATTATGTAGTTAGAAATATGATGGATGTTTTGAATGTATTGAGTTTGGAAAATGTTATTTCCATCCATTGTAACATCCCGTGTTTTTTACCCCCCCCCCCATATATATATATATATATATATGTGTGTGTGTGTGTGTGTGTGTGTGTGTGTGTTGTGTATGCTTTTTTTCCTAAAAAACACGACCGTTATCATCTTGCAACAAGGTCTGGTTAAAAATGAGACCGTCCAGATCGTCTAAGATGAAAGTGTCGTCACCTCAGCTAAATAATGGACTATTCCGTTTGTATGATAAAGAAAGGGAAGAAAAATGATATAATACACAGAAAAAATATAAAAGCAAAAATGAGAGTAAGGGAAAGATAGTGAGAGGGGGTGAGCGGGCGGTGGCGATACTGCTAATCTATTTCAATCGAACATAATGAAAAGATGAAAAGAAGAAAATGAATTAAAAGCAATGAGAGATAGGTAAATCAAGATTATTATACTTTTTAAATATAAAGCTATTTACCTATAGCTCTTAAGTAAACTTATCAAATGTTGTAATAATTAAAGTATCATACTGTAGTATATCCACTAGTCATATTTATGTAATAACATACGTTTAAACAGTTGTATTGGGATATGTATAATATCGTATATATTTACGCTTATATATTTTCGTCTAAGATTTTAAAACCACTTGCAAATCATCTGCGAAAAATCCTCATACTCCCCAGTAGCCAAACATTTCAATATACCCGGACTCACTCTAGATAACATCAAATGGATCCTTATAGATACAGCGTTCCGTTCAATATATATATATACGTAGAAAACAAGAAATCAATTGATATATAAATTACACACCCGAACATGAACCTACCTCTGTTATCGGTTTCTTAAAGGGATATCGATACTACACAAACAAATAACCCAAGACACCTCATTTAATAAATGTTGTGGAGTTTTAAGGGATCAAATAAGAACAGAATGACGGGTAAAAAATCTGGGAAAATGTATTAACAAAAGAGTGGACAATTACAGTACAGAGAAGTGGGAATTACGTCCGACAAATAGAGTTATGAGCTGACTCGCATTGGCTTACTCTCAAACCATAATTGTCCCTGTTACATATAGGAACCGTCGGCGCATTCCATTAGTCTATAGGGTATATCACCTATAACAATAAATTCACTACAATTCAAAATAAACAAAACGGATTTAGAAATTACACTCATACAAACAAAAACGTTATTTAGATAT
>CM042145.1:96561859-96566859 GCA_023376005.1 Doryteuthis pealeii
CAGTCGATTCTTCTATTGACGCTATCGATCCGTCCATTTATTTCTTATTTCTCTATATCTTGTGAGATCCAAACATATTTGGATAATGACAATTTCGAGTCGGTGTTTTACTTTCTCCTGAACTCCATCATCCCTTGTAGCCCTGTCGGCTGGGGCTCTAGAATACACCGACCTCACCTCTGTAGAGGGGTAAGAACCTCCCCAATGGGGCTACCTACCTGTTGACTGTGAGTGACGACCCTTTATGCTCTAGGACAGAATCCTGGTGAATGATCAGCCCGTGACATGCAACGCTCCACGTAGACACTTACTTAGGCTAGACGGGCGGTCAGAGAGACCCCTTCCGATCAATCGGCTGGTCACGTCAACCCTTTGCACCTATATGATTGTTCCAACACTATTGCCCTCATGGCAAGCCCCAAACCTTTTTCTAATATGGGTGCTAGAAGGCGGCAGATGATGGTCTTATTGTCCTGGTAATGACGTTCAACTCTATCCGATGGTGAGGTTCCAGTTCTGGAGGTTTAGGGAATGTGGAGCATGTGACATACGACATACTGAGATAGATAGATTGATATGGAGGGACTGAGATAGAGAGATATAGAGTGACTAGGATATATATATATATAATATATATATATATATATATATATATGAACAGACTAAGATACATATGTATATATATATCATATATATATATATATTATAAATGAATATATATGTACGTATGTATGTATGTATCTATCTAAATATATATATATATATGTATGTGTGTGTGTGTTTGTGTGTGTGTGTGTATTGACAAACTGAGATAAATAAATCAATCGATGTATATGATGCATAACATACTGTGATTGTTAGATAGCTAAAGAAAAGTCTAAAGTAGATAAGATGCTTATCTAATATATAAAACAGAGATTTTGGTATGTACGTGTCGACGTATAACAAAAAAACGGGAGGTCTCTCAGATTCAAAATCTTGCATACACATTGATATCGTTCTAACTAAGAAAAACTCCAAATTTGGTTATTGATTTTTACTGATTAAGGGATTTAATCGATTAATTAATCCAAAATCACCTAATTTGCGGAACTGTCCGTATATCAGCCCCTCCTGATAATAAAATATTGTCTCTGCCTGCTTATTGTTAAAGCGATAACAGCAGCGAAGTTTTGATTTTAATGAATTAATTTTGCAGTCTAAGCCGTTCAGCTCCGAATTTATGGCCTATTTATGATCCAATCTTTAATAATTTTTATATCGTTAGAAAGATAAGAAAATACTCTTTCAAAATATGTAATTTGTGTGAGTTTTTATCAATTGAATCATTTTTTACAGCGAGTTAAAAAATTAAAAAATGGCTTCGGATAGCCACGCTGCCTATGATTATTGCGATACAAGCAGTGCAGTCTATATCATTCAGATCGGAATCTCTTACCTATTTAGGATCAAATCTTTAAAATATTTATATCTTTAGTAATAAGATGAAATAGTCTTTCTGAATATGTAATTTGTATGTGTTTTTATAGATTTTTTTTTTTTTACAGCGAGTTAAAAAAAAAAAATTCTACGTATAGGCGATAATACGAATAAGGCAGTTCGGAATCTCTTAGTCTTTCTGAATATGTAATTTGTATGTATTTTTATAGATTAAATTAATTTTTACAGCGAGTTTGTCCATATTCTTAAATTGTACAGTACACTCATTTTAATTTTAATTTTTGTAATACATAAAAATTGTAGAAAATCAAAATGCACGCTTTACGGTTACATTATAAACATTTTTTAAACGTAAATAACAGTATCATGAAAATCAGTTTACGTCGTAAGTACGGTTACATATTTGTATAAATTAAACTAAGATTTTCATTCGAATAAAATGACTTTTAATTCTTTAATTTATTTATTAATTTTTATTGTTAGAGTTTTAAAGGGTTAAAAATAACAATAAGATTGACGAATTTCCTTAGAAACTGTTTTTCTTTTGGTTCGTTAACTAATTATTTTCTCAAACCACGATAAAAAAACAAAAACAAAGGTTATCCGGTGTTTTATCTTTAGTCGAAGGCCCGACTGGAGATAAGTAGTCAATTATTTGTAAGACGAAATTTATTTCAAGTTTATCTGACAATATCCAGTTATTGGAACATTTAAAAAAAAATTATATGTAAGTACGAAAAATTGTAAGCGCTTTGTTTATCAAAATGACATGATTCGTTAGTAAATTACCCGAAAAGTTGATAAAACAAAACAACTAACAACCAACATTTAAATTATTATTCAAAATACAATTTAAAATATTCCTCAGAATTTGCCTTACAAATTAAATTTTAAGTTTTATGATTTTACTCTTTATTGTGAAGTCAATAAACATCGCTGAGTTTATAGTGCAACTTTTCAGTTCTGAAAAATTGGCATGTTTAAATAGAGATTTCATAGGTGACATTTGAACTTTTATGAAAATTGATGTTTTGTAATTAATATAAATTTTGTAATAAAACTTAATTTTAACTAGGGGGGGGTAGGGGTTGGGGGGGTAGTTTAATGGGAAAATAAATAAATAATTTGGGTTCCGTTCAAGCGGTTCCGATATGGGGGATCAATTTACTATAAACTTATACGAGGAAATGAGCACCCGTGAATACTCAAATAATAAAGAACTTTTAAGAATTTTTTTTTCAATCTGATAGATTGGTGTGTAATCGATAATAATCAACTGAAGGAAAAAAAATAGATGGGGGGGGGAGTCCGGATAATCAGGTCCACCAAAACGTTTTTAAACAATGTTTTTAAAATACTAGGTACCACCAATTTTACCCTGTGAAATTTAAACCCCCCCCCCCATATTGAACACTATGAAACTTGCAGAAAAATTAATATTTTCTTGAAAAAATTTTTTCCATTTGAAAGAAAAAACATTGAATAAACTCCTGATGATTTTTTAACTTTTTTTCAGCTTACGGAAATAATGAAAATTATGATTGAAAAACAACGTTTTCATTTTTTGCACTGTTAAATCAACTGAAAATTAACGTAGCTAAAAACAAGTTACGATAAGAGTTTTTTTAAATTCTATGAAAAATCAATTAATTATAAATAATAACAAAATATTTCCGTTTTATTCAAGATGGCCTAAACTGATCAATTGGTGGTCCTATAATACTATCTTAGTTTTTAGCAAAAATAGATATTGCAATACGAAGAATTTAAATTTTCGATTCTCAGCTTCTTTTTAAACTCAACATGCAATTAAGAACTAAATGTGAATTGTTGTCATGTACAAAAAATTTAAAAACAATACAAACAAATATACAAACGAATACTTTCAATTTGTTGTATAATAATATGAAATAATTTTAAACTATAAAACAGAAAATACAAATCCTAAAAATATACAAATTCTCAATGATTTTAGTTTCAAGAATTATTTTCCTCTTACCCCCTCTCTAACTACTGTCTTCCACTTTCTCTCTCACTCCCTGGTGATCCAAATTTCATTTTAGTCCGGTCATGGACCGGGTACTTAGCTAGTATATATATATATATATATATTATATATATATATATATGTGTGTGTGTGTGTATGTGTATATATATATATATATATATAGAGAGAGAGAGAGAGAGATAGATAGATTGATATATATATATATTATATATATATATATATATATATATATATATATATATATATATATATTGATCCAGAGATAGATAGATAGATAGATAGATAGATAGATGAATCGAGGTAAGTTCATGAAGTTTCATTTTTCTGTACAATGTATATATATATATATATGACATTTTGCAAAAATATGAAGTTTTCTGTCTTCCATGTCATATTTTGATATGATTACATGCCTCTGGGGCTCACATCATTTTTTCATGTTTACGGAGTTGATGAACGCTGTCATTAGAACTTTTAGGGCTTTTTCGCTCGCACATTGTACTATTTAGCAAATAAAACAGAGCTTGAAGGAGCAAACAAGGACCCAAAACAAATAAGAAAGCCATGTTCGTTTTCTTCTTCATGTTGTCCATGTCAGGATATAACGCCCTCGAGCAGTTAAAGAAATCATTTAGGAAAATAATATTCATGTTTTCCTGTTGACTCAACTTACAACGTAACATTATGTAATATTATTTGATAGATAATAGAGTTATTCCTTTATTTTAATATAACAAATCTGATGTCTATGAGAATGGCTACGGCAAAAAACCTGCTGAGAGCCTCAAAGCATATGGTTTGAAATTTCATTGTAATACACTATTTCGTAATTTGATCTTACAAGGCAATGATAATGAGTTTTGTCGTATTGATAGCTGGAGGCTTAATATGGCTTAAAATAGGAATAAAAATGAAAGCGCAAGTTCAGTTCAGGAAAGCATCGACAATCCCAGTCTTTTATAGAAAATGGCAGAATATTTAAAGATTATTATCAACACTAGCAAATATATGCACCCTCTGGGTACACGTATTTAAGCTTTGACGCAATAAAATATTATATCAAATTAGAAACACTAATGAAACTAAATAAAAATGCAGATAAAAAAATTTGAGTATAATAAAAATATAACAACTTTGAAACTAACTCTACCATTATTTTACATCACTCCAGTCTTTCATTGTTAATTTTTCTTAATTTAACTATTATGTCCTGGGAATGACGTTAAACTCCCTGATGGTGAGGTTCGAGTTTTGGAGATTTGGGGAATGTGGAGCACCCCTTCATCACCATTGCTCCCTGGTCCTCTCTGACCCGGAGTGGTAGTACCTGTTAGGGTCCCATCTATGGGTGAAATAGAAAAACATGAGTTGATAAACAAAATTGTATTATCCATTAAGAACTGATTTATTTCAAAACTTTATCGGCATTAAATGACCCACTGAGGTTGATATGCCGTAAAACAAACCAAACCAAACCAAATTAATTTAACTATCTAGTTAAATTAGAAAGTAATGAATAAAATTACAATTGTTTCTTCTTGTTAATGGATTT
>CM042145.1:96571859-96584359 GCA_023376005.1 Doryteuthis pealeii
TATATATATATATATATATATATATATGTACCAACCCCTCCGCACGAGCAGGATGTGACACAAGGTCAATTTCTTAAGCGGGGGTTAACAGGTTTGAATACAGAGTTTTCCTTCTCCTACACTGGTTACATAGCCATGGTTAAAGAGCCCAGTCTGCCCTGCTATTTACCCATAGATGTAGGGGGAATTGGATTCATACCTTTCCTAAGGGTATTAGCACCATGTGAAATGCAAATAGTTTATTACAGGAATTGAACTCTGGTCGACGAGTCCATTCCCTACGACTCTAACCATTAGACCACGCGCCTCCATAAATAGAAAATAGAGTATATGTGGCGGACATTTCATACAACCTTGAATTTAGTAGAATTCCGGGAGGACAGAATCAATGTGTATTCACTTCTTATAAATTGTCGATTATTTTTTGTATTCCTATATTTTTGTATTCCAATATTATTATTCTATATTCATATTATTCCTATATTTTTGTATTCCTATATTTTTATGTATTCCTATATTTTGTATTCCTATATTTTGTATTTCTATATTTTATGTATTCCTATATTTTGTATTCCTATTCCTATATTCATGTATTCCTATATTTTTGTATTCCTATATTTTTGAATTCCTATATTATCTATTCCTATATTCATGTATTCCTATATTTTTGTATTCCTATATTTTTATTCCTATATTTTTTATTCCTATATTCATGTATTCCTATATTTTTGTATTCCTATATTTTCTACTCCTATATCTATGTATTCCTATATTTTGATGATTTTTGTATTCCTATATTTGCCGATATTACCAAATTGTATAAAAGCCCCTAGGTAATATTGTACTCTGCAGGCAAGATATTTTCTGAGATTTTTTACATATTTAAAAAAAAAAACATTACTAACGATTGTTATTTTTTGTTCAAGAAATACTAGAATGATTAAGGAAAACATTCTTCCACTTTTACTTAAAAATCCATCTTAGAGAAAAGTCTTTTCACAAGATGGTTTCATTACTAAGGAATTGGTGTTTATAAACCGGTAATGGTCATGTTTTGTAATATTGTTCACCTAGCAAAACCTGTGAATATACCACAGTTTGATAATTTAATTATTACAGCGTTAATATGTTTACTTAAGTGCTATTGCAAAATATTTCTCTGAATTTCTTAGATGAGGCTTCATAATTAGTGTTATTTGGACTATTGTCCTCTTCGTTATTGTCATCTGTACAACGTTTCGGCCTTCTTCGGGTTTTTCTTATCGAACTTGGGAACGTTCTTGAACTCAGGACCTTCCCGTTGTAATCGGGAGCCATCACGGAACTTCGAACCCAACACTTTATTCAGGCCACGAGGGTATCCTGGTCTCATTCCGCTAACCATATATACAGGTGTTAAGCTGTGTTAATTATTATTCTATGTTACTACTGCCCCTGACCAGGATTGAACCTGCAGCTTAGAGGTGACTGTCACTTAGAACTGTCTTAACCTAACGCGTTTATCCGCTATGCTATGTGTCTAAGTTGACAATTCAGTGTGAATTTTGGAAACTTATAAACCTAATATCTTGTTTTACCTAGAATATCTACCTTTTTTTTTTTACTTATGTATGATTATTTTACCTTGACTCATATTGCCTTTTTTCCTAATGTAATCTAGCCTTTTTAATTATAGGTTCCCATGTTGTATTCATATTTAAACTTGGTCTATTTAAAAGGTTACTTTAGCCTATCAAGTAAGCTGATTCTGTGAGGCGTCTTCTCTTCCAATGTTCTTCCCTATCTATTATCTTAACTTCTTCCTATCAGGGCAGATTTTTTCCCGTTTCATTCCATATATGGTCAGCCATACCCGACTTTTCTATTTCTCCTCGCACCACTGCTTTATGGTGCTCTTCTAGTCTTACTTTCAGTCGACTGCATGTTCCAGCTTTGGATACTCTGCCACAGCTGCATTGGATTGAATACACGCAATTCCTGGTCATGTTGTATTCTGTTGGGGGCTTGACTTTGAGGAGGGGTTTATGAAGAGTCGAGTAACTCCTGAATGTTGTCCTGATGTCATATAGATTACATATCTTTTGAATCTTTTCAACCAAGCCTTTGACATAGGGCAGACAGACTGTGGTAAGTTTTCAGGTATCATCCTCTGTCCTGCGACCCAGATTTCTCGTAGCTGATGTTATGCTTTCAGGATTATTGTTACGAGGGAGGGTATCCCTTAAGCTGTCCATTTCCTTCCTATATACCTCATCACTACTGATGCTTTTGCCCGGACGATTCCTTTCTTTTCATTGTATGGATGGTGGGAATAGCAATGCCCGTAGAAGGCATCAAGACGTATTTTCCTGTATGGGAACTTATATAAAACAGAGTTCATCTCTTTTAAACAAGATGGAGACATTGTGGTAAAATATTTGAGGGCCGGCCCTCTACTCACGGGGATGTCATTGGTTGGAAGGAGTTTGGAATGGCAGTGGTCTAATCTTAAGCATCAAAGGCGACACCTATGCCTGACCGAAATTTATTCCATGTTTTTTACTTGAAGGAGATATGCACAAGTCCACGTTTCGTTATGCGTAAGACTTTCAGATTTGCATAGGGTATGCATTGATCAACAGCCTTATCAAGCCAGTCATCTCTTATCGTTAGATATTTCTATGCTGGAAGATATTGCTATACAGGAAGATACTGTTAACCTGGACGGAATTGTTAAACGACCACTTAGAAGAGCCAGAGATTGAGCCAGTCAGCCTCTTAGACCGGTAGTGTAAAGATCTCAGATAAAAACTAGTCATATATTTTTGTTCTGGTTTTTCCAAACCTTCCGAGAAAGGGTTTGGCATAATATTAAGTCATATAGTACCTAAAAGATGGAATCTTCTACTTTTTCATAAATAGTAAATCCTCGGACGAAAGAAGGAGCGAGACTTCCCGGACTTGTGAAATCGATTACTGACTACTCATTTCACTTGTATATTGTCTAGTAAACTTGTGTTCTTCTTACTTACGACCACTACACATAGATACACCAGTGTAGGTCGACCAACAAAAACATAGGTTGATTAACTCTGCGCGGATTTTGGATGCTGAGTGGAGGACCTCTCAGGAGCGATGACCGATAGTGGTAGAGAAAGTGTGTGTGTGTGTGTGTGTGTGTGTGTGTGTGAAAGAGAGAGAGAGAGAGAGAGAGAGAGAGAGAATCATGGGCAATTACGCTTCCTGCATGACCTGATGATGATGATGAGGATGAGGATGAGGATGATGTACTTCACTTCTATTATCGTCAGTACAAATACTAATAGCAAGAGTCATCTGGGAATATAGAAATGCATGCATAGGAGTTTTAATTTGTTACTAATCCAGTTAGTGCTTTTTTTAATTATACCGACTCAACGCCGTTTAATAAAGCCTTCCTTGTTACGGGAAAGTGATAGTTTCGGCCGCAGGTGCCCAAGCAGTATTAATATAAGATGCGTGCCTAGAAAATGGGTTGAATGAAACATATTCAAATCTTGTTCAAAACTGTTTGTATTCCACGTCTTTCTCAAAAACGCTCTTGGTGGGAAAGGTATGAATCCGTGGGCAGTGGAGATTAGGTTCTATGCCTTTGATCCATCTGTCAGAGATCCTCCCTTGTCCAAGGAATGGTCCACAATATCTTTGACAGTCCAGGTATTTATTTCCTTGATGAGATTTCTGCGGCAGAGCTTGGTTTCTAGAAGTTTTCTTGTTCTTCCGGGGTACTCTTTTCTTACTTTTTCTTTCATCTCTGTTCGTAACTCGACTCCTAAGCTAAAATCCATCACTGCTGAGTTCCGAATTTTTTTTCCTCGCTGGATGCCCTACACTTGCGAACTTTTGTCAAATCCTACCTATGGGGAACGATACGGGTAAATAAGGAATGCATCCCATTTCGGTGTAACAGTCAGCAAACTAGTCTCGCAGATTTATTACTACTAAATGACGAGTTCAATCCATGCTGTATGCACCATACCTACAACCTTGTGTCACATCCTACTCATAGTGAACGTGTTGGGTAAATAATGATTGTCCCATTGTGGTGCAATGGTTACCTTTAATTTTCGCTGTATGCCACCTTATTTGTGACCTCGTGTCACATCATAGAAACGAATTATAAAACTCAAATTAAAACCATATTATACCGAAAGATATAACTTCATACTTATAACCTAAGTATGTAGCTGAATGGAATCATTACTATAACAAATATTAGCGTAGAGAGTTTCCTTGGAAGATGCCTCTTTGGATTTTGACCTCTTCTAGAGTTTGTACTTCTTTTGTTAATTCCAATTTTCAATAATTCTTGAGATGAAATTTATGAGTTTTTCGGTACTGGATGTCGACACAAATTTCTTTGTTATTTTCGATGGAGTTTTACAAGAAAATTCGTTAACACCATATATCTTATTATAATGGAGATTGTGTGTTTTTCTGTCTGGAACCGAAACTATATTACCAATCAAGTCACAACTCCCTTTATTTACGTCACATTATCCATGAGTTTATTTTCATTTAAATCTCAATTATTAATAAAATTGTTTTACATTATTAAATACTGTTGGCCATATCTACGTACTATTAACATGAAATTGTATTTATATATTCAATAGCTAGCGGTTTACAGTGTGAACAGCAAGGCTAATCTGCATATTGATATTAGAAATTTATTTTAATGAATATATGCTTAGTATTATTGATTTTTAATTGTTTGGTTTTATCTTAATGAATATGTTAAAAAAAATCTCGGGGATAAATCATAAACAAATCCATTAACAAGAAGAAATAACTGTAATTTCATTCTTTACTTCCTATCTTAACTAAATAGTTAAATTGGGAAAATTTAGCAATGAAAGTCAGGAGTGATGGAATATTAAGTTTCAGTTCTTCTATTTTTCGATTATGCTTCCCTTTGTTTCAAATCTTTTTATCTGCATTATTATTTAGTTTCATTAGCCTTTCTAATTTAATATAATATTCTATTACATTAAAACGGGTGCATAGATTTTCTAATATTCATAATATGCCTAGACTACGTATTGCGAACATCATTAAATCCAGTAAAAGAAAAAGGGCTCACTATTTAAAAAAAAGGCAAAACACAGACGATATCCCGCAGAGACTGTTACAGCTAAACAGATTATCTGGCACTTCTTGCAAATACACCTACACAAGCCGAATCCTTGCTACATAGTCTGTATAAGGCAACAGGGAACATCGGCCTGTATGTTAACTCCGATAGAACTAACTTCATTTGTTTTAATTGAGAAGGTGACATCTCCATACTCGACGGCAAGCCTCTAAAATCACTGGAACAATTCACGTACTTGGTAATAATATCTCCTCCACAGAAAGCGATGTTAATGCACGCATTGTTTGCTATAGACAGATTATCAATCATATTTCACTAAGTTAAAGCGACAATTATTCAAAGCCGTAGTTGTGTCAATGCTACTGTACGGCTGCACAACTTAGGCCCTAACGATGTGCCTAGAGAATAAACTAGATGGGAGTTGCACAAGAATGTTGCGTGCAATCGTTAAAATCGTGGAAACAACACCTCACAAGAGAGCAACTGTATGGTCACTTACCACTTTTCACACAAACTATCAGAGTAAAACGAAGAAGACATGCTGGACACTGCTGGAAAAGAAAGGACGATCTCATAAGTGATTTTATCCTGTGGAAACGAGCACATAGGCAGGAGAGTGTGGGCCGTCAGGAAAAGTCTATATCGACTAGCTCTGTGCAGATAGCGGATGCTGCGCAGAGTACCTCCAGATGGTAATGACTGACAGTGACGGTTAGCGAGAGATTGTCATGGATATCCGTGCTACTAAAGTGACATTATTATTATTATTATTATTATTATTATTATTATTATTATTATTAGCAGGAACTGTGGATATGCCACAGTATGATAATCTAATCCTTAGAACATTTGATATGTTTACTTAAGAAGTACTGCAAAATAGTTCAATATGAAAAAAGTATAATATTTCCTTATTTTCATATGTTCAGTATGTTTTGAGAAAGATTAGCGTTATCCATTCCGCGTGCTCACCCCTCCTTCTATTATAACCCTACTCTCTTTCTTTCTTTTTCTTTCTTTCTTTTGTATAATATGTTTTCTGTGTAGCATTCCTTTTTCCTCCCATTCTTTTCTTTATAATAAAAACAGAATGTCCATTATTTAGCTGAGGGGACAAGACTAATAATAAATAAGAATTCTGATTATATGTGACACCAGATAATCAGGATTTATTATTTTTAATTCATTTTGGACGATTTGGACGGTCTCATTTTTAACCAGAGGTTGTTGCAGGATGATAACGGTCGTACAATTAAGGAAAACAAGTATTAATATATAAATTGTCTATAGTCATTCACTGGCGAGCCGCCTGTGGTATGATGGTCTTTGTGTAGAAAATGGCCACGGTGACACCAGCTCAAATCCTTGACGAGGCTGTTTGCAGTTCACAGAGCAATGCTCGGTGAAGGCAACAAGAGGAAATGTCCTGTATGGGAACTTAAACAAAACAGAGTTTGAAAGATTTGCGTAA
The DNA here is from genome assembly GCA_023376005.1 of Doryteuthis pealeii. Taxonomy (NCBI): domain Eukaryota; kingdom Metazoa; phylum Mollusca; class Cephalopoda; order Myopsida; family Loliginidae; genus Doryteuthis; species Doryteuthis pealeii. Next base: position 96,578,444 of record CM042145.1, read on the forward strand.
AATATTTCTTCTTAGTAATGTGACAACATGAAATAGAATTAAGCTCTTATTATAATACAGATTGTGTATTTGTCGGTCTGTAACCTAAACTATATTCCTACTCAAATCACAGTTCCCTTAGTTATTTACGTCACTTTTTCCATTATTTTATTTTTTATTTAAACCTCAATTATTAATAGAATTTTTTATTCTTTTAACACTGTTGACCATATCTACGTACTAATAACAGGTAATTGTATTTATATATACAACAAAATAGAGGTTTACAGTGTAAACGGGAAGGCTAATTTGTATATTGATATAAAAATTGATTTTAATAAACATATGTTTAATACTATTGATTTCTAATTGTTTTGTTTTATCTTAATGAATATGATAAAAAATCTCTTCAATAAATCTTAAAATAAATCCATTAACAAGAAGAAATATCTGTCGTTCTATTCTTTACTTCCTATTTTAACTAGATGGTTAAATTAGGAAAATTTAGTAATGAAAGACGGGAGTGGTGGAAGAGTAAGTTTCAGTTCTTCTATTTCTCGATTATACCTTCCTTTTTTCAAATCTTTTTATCTGCATTCTTATTTAGTTTCATTAGCCTTTCTAATTTAATATAATATTTCATTACATTAAAACTTAAATACTTGCACCCGGAGGGGGTGCATATATTTGCTAGTAGAATTAGAATAAAAATAATAATAAGCCGAACACCAATCATAATGACGCTCGTTTTAAAAGGTTAAAAAAATATCACGAGGTCGACACTCTGAAGAATATGCCTCAAAGTGAAAGAGACTGCAATTTAATTAAGTCATCTATCAGCCCCATTAAATCCCAACCGTCTTGTGATCCTTTTCTCACTCTTTAGTACTTTTCGTTACTTGAGATTTTGTAAAATGTTTATTAAGGCAAATGAACACTTAAAAATAAAATACCCGATCGCACAGAGAGCAAGTGTCACGAAATTCCACTGGAAATTTACGCAGAGGAGTCTTAATTTGTTGCCAATCAAATTAGTGATGTTTTTTTTTAATGATAACGGCTCAATGTTTGGTAGAACCTTCCCTGTTACGTGGAAGTGATGGTTTCGACAACAGGCGTCCAAAGAGTGTTGATATGAGATCCGTGCCCGAAATGGGCGCGATGAAACGTGTTCAATTCTTGTTCAAAGTTAGTAATTTCGGTCTTCTCATTAATGCTATTAGAAAAGGCATTAAACATTGTGCATTGGATATTGGTTCCTACTCATTTGATCTATCTGTGGCAGTTCCTCTTTTGCCCATTTTAAGAATGGTCACGAGTGTCTTAGAGGAGGGACAGTTTAGGTGTTGTTGTTGTTGTTGTAGTTGTTGTTGTTGTTGTTGTTGTTGTTCTTCTTCTTCTTCTTCTTGGACTAGGGTTCAATCTCTGGTCAAGAGAGTTGTGCATCGTTATCAATTTTTGTTGTCTTTTGGGTCTGTTTCTCGGAGCACCTCTCTTGTCCATTTTAAGAATAGTCCAGACTATCTTCAAAGAGAGAGTGTTCAGGGGTTTATTCTCTTCACGAAATTTCTGCTTTAGGGCTTGGTTTCTAGAAGTTTTTTCTTATTCTTCTGAAGTACACTTTTCATATTTATTTTCTTTTATCTTTTTTTGTAGCTAAACACACCAGTCTAGAAGGGCGAACTCTGACATCAATTTAAAACCAAGAGGATCTGGAAATTTGTAGACCCCTTCATATTTCTTACGCATATAATTGAGTGGCATCATTTCTATGACAAATAGTAGTGACGATAGGAGACATTCGGAGATGCCTCTTTGGATTTCTCCTCTGCTAAGCTTTTCCATACCGCTGTTAATTCCATTGTTAATTGTCAGATATTTTTTCAGGCTCCTTAGCTGGTAGTTCACTGGAAGCTGTGTGACCTCAAGTCTCCCCAGGTCTCCAGGACTCTAGTCAATCTAAACAATCCTGTTGTTTGGATGGTCTCGGTTCCTCCTCTTATTTCCAATTCATCCAGATTCAAACCCTTGGGGACCGTTTCAAGAGTGCTATTCACAATTGATACGACCTATCTTCATGTTCCACCGAAATTTTCAGTTCTCCGACAAGGTCCAAGTATTTGTTTATCTTTTCATTTCCTTTTATTTTTACACTGTGATCTGCTGGGACGGCAAAATCCAAGAGGTGATTATTTTTTTTGTTAATTAATACTAGGTCTAGTCTCCTAGCTGGAATTAGGTTATCCGTTTGTATCTCAAAGAGAATTATTATTATTATTATTATTATTATTATTATTATTATTATTATTATTATTATTATTGTTATTAGTTTTTCACACCAGCATAAGTTGATGGTCTTTCACTGGAGTTTCATTGACAAGTCTCCCAAAGTCTCGAGGACTCTCCTGAGTATTCCAGCTGATTTCAACAATGCAATTATCCCTCGCTCTCCCGGGGAAGCTCAGATTACACTGACCGTGTCGTCCTCCAGTGGGGTAAGACCCCCTAAAAAGGGAAAATTGAGGATTACATCTGGAAATTTTAGGAGTGTGGTGTACCCCTTCATTGTCATTATTTCCATGTTCTCACAAATTTAGTGTCATACCCAAGACACTCTTTTTTTGTGGGGGGGGGGATCTTAGACCTCTGCAAGGTTCTACAGTCAGAATATGCTAACCCCTACCGACGGTGGGATTTAGCCGTCTTTGTGTTAAGCGGTACAGAAAAAAGACAAAAAGATACTTTGTTTGGTTTGGTTTGGGTTTTTTACGGTATATCAACCTCAGTGGGTCATTTAATGCCAGCGACCTTTTGAAATAAATTCATTCTTATGGGTACTCAATTTTTCCTAAACACATTTTTCTAATTAACCCATAGCTGGGACACTAACAGGTACTATCATCCCGGGTCAGAGTGGACCAGGGAGCAATGGTGATGAAGGGGTGCTCCACATTCTCCAGACCTCCAAAACTGGAACCTCACCATCAGATAGAGTTTAACGTCATACTCAGGACGTGAAACCATCAGCCACTGCCTTCTAGCACCCACATGATAAAAAGTATTGGAGGTTGCCATAAGGGCAATAGGGTTGGGACAATCATATAGGTGTTAGGGCTTAAGATGACCAGCCGATTGATCGGATCGGGCGTCTCCGATCGCCCGTCTAGCCTAAGTAAGAGTCTAAGTGAAGTGTAGCATGTCATGGACTGCTCATCCACCAGGATTTGTCTTTAAGCATCACGGGTCGCAACCCCATGGTCAACAGGTGGCCCCATTTGGGGAGTCCTACATTTCTGCTTAAGTACAGTCGACCCCAGCAGACAGGGAAAGATATTTGGTAAATAACATAATATGATGATAACAATATTATAAAGCCTTTTCAAGTCCTTCTTAAAAGAAAAATAAATGTTGCGATTGAAATCATGGAATGATTAACAATGAAGTTTGTTTTATTTATTTATTTATTAATTTTTTTATTTTTATTTTTATTTTTTTACACAACTCTGCTTTTGGCAGACATGTCTCTAGAAAAGCCATGGTATTTGTCTTAAAAGCAACAATTTCCCCTCAAGTGCCAAACGCGGGAAAATAAATTCCTTAATTGAAAATGGGACCAAATTTTTTGACAGTTCCCTGACAGGTTTATTAGACTAATATCTCTTTTTATAATGATTGCTTCATGTTACTGTTGTCCGGAATTAAACGCGTGCACTCGTGGTGTCAACAAACTGGGTCCGCTTTTAAGGTTTTGATTTTCAAACCATGTTACGGTTGACCTCCTGTCACTTTTGGAGAGAAGAGTACACATCTGTAGAGTTATTTGCCAACACTCAATGTGAAATACTCGGTGTCATTTCTAGGACCGATACTCTCCAATCCCCTCTACCCAGATCATTAATTTTTTTCTTCATCTTCTTCAGCTGTTAAATAATAGGTGGAAATATAATCTTATTTCTTTCTAAATTCTAATTGTATTTAAATTGAAATTCTTCCTTTGTGAGTAAAAAGGAACATAGGGTGTTGCAGAAAAAAATATATCATTTTCTTTGGTGGTTGGTTTTGAAGGCTATCAAAATGCAAGTGTAAAGAAAAATGAGGTAACTGTGATGTTGTTTGTTAATTTTGATTTATTCTTAATATTTCGAGATAAAAGCCTCTTCGTCAGAAGATTTTCTAATCTGATAACATGAACAATTCTCATACAAATGACCTCAAAATTTAACAGCATGTGTAAGAAAAAAATAGAAATTCTATGTTTATTGTTTTATGTGTTTGCTTCATGTATAGAAATTTCATTCACTGGAAGATAAAAGGTGCTTAAATATCAAACAGAACTAGGATGACCTGTGGATATACCATAGTAATATAATTCGATTATTACGACGTTTGCTATCATTACGTAAAAGTTATTGCATATAGTTCAATTTGTAAAAAGTATTATAATCTTAATTCAGCACTTACTAACTCTTATTGTCCTTCCTTCTTTTCATCTTTTCATTATGTTTGATTGAAACACATAAGAGTTATAGGTTCCTCGACCTCACCCTCTCTATATATAATTCCCCTATTCTCTTTATTTCTTTCTTATCATATTTTTCTGTGTAGCATGTCCTTTTTCACCCTTATTTCTTTATGATAAAAACGGAATGGTCCATTATTTAGCTAAAGTAACAGCACTCATAAGAAATAAGATTCCGGTGGATAAGAAACACCAGACAATCAGGATTTAGATGTTTGCATTGTGTGTTGATGATAACTACAGTAAAATGAGGAAACGCGAATATTGATATATACATTAAGATTATAAGTGATTTATACACGAACGGTTAAAATTTTACATCCTTTTAATGAGAATTGCTCAAGTTATTAGATGATGAAATTATATACTTTTTTCTATAACACCCTGTAGATCTCAAATGATATCAATTAAAAAAAAAAACTCTATAATAGTGGGCAAAAAAGATCCCGAATTACAGAATTATAGTTTTATTGAAGAAGAGCTTTTTGTTTTATTCATTTTTATTTTATATTCAATATTCTTAAAACTCATTTTTTAAATCACCTTTATAAATCATTTTTTAAATCTATTTAAGCTTCAGACATACTATTCTTGTAGGATACTCATTTTTAAACACATATTTTAATTCATGTTTTATTTATTCAATCCATACCTGTAAAGGTGGGACCTTTACAGGTATTAGATCACCGGTTCAGAATAGTCATGTGAGTAAAGGGTACTCCACACTCTCAAGAGCTCCAGGACCGGAACCTCACCAGTAGATACAGTTTAACACATACCCATGACACTAAACATCTCAGCCATCACCTTCTAGCACATATATGATAAAAATGGTTGGGGGTTCTTATAAGTTCAATAGCGTTTGGACAATCATTTAGGGGCTCAGGTTTGACATGTCTTGCCAATTTTTAAACAGGAGAGAACTTAACATAAAAAGTCTATTAATTTCATTTTTCTTGATATGCATATCTTTACCATGAGCTTTCTTTGTGCAAAACAACCATTTTAGACATGTTTCTTACATTTTTTTAATTGAAATGTTTTCCCACTCTTAAACACCTTTAACATCTTCAGCCTTCAAAAGCGACATCTGTGGTTGAGCATGTTTTTCCAACATTGGACTTCACTGTCACTGTAATTTCAGGGGCACAAAAACTATATTATAGTCTTCCGAGACTGAAATGCCAATAGAAATAGATAGAGGAATTGAGTATAATTGATTGAATTAAATTACCAATACTTGAAAATTCGGCAAATACCGTGTAAAAATTGATTTCCACGGTATATCTGCATTAACAAAAAAATCATAATTTCTTTTTTTTTACTCTCCAAATATTTTCAATTGGATTTAAATCCGGATGTTGTCCTGGCTAGATTATCTCTTGTAATAAGTTTTCCGATAGCTACTTTATTAAATA
>CM042145.1:96589359-96607347 GCA_023376005.1 Doryteuthis pealeii
GAATCGAATTCAAATATACCCCTCCCATAAAAATAAATAAATAAATGTACTAGAAAATGTTTAAAAAACGTGACGAAAATTTAGGAAGTTAATTTGAAATAATATTACAAGATGAATATGGAAACTATTGTCTGATTAATTTCTTCAATTTATTTATTCTATTTCATTTTTTTGTTTTGCTTCTTTTTTTTTCCCGGTGAGATGTGAAAAAAGAGCTGAATATTTGCTTGGGAGGAGTCGCATACTTTGCTCCGTGTTTATTATACTCAACGAGAATGTAATATATGCGTCTTTCACACGGAATGGTTTGATTAGTGAGGCTAAATGCAATCAACGCGATGCAAATTAAATGTAATGGGTTCCCGTTCGGAGTTCTTGGCCCGGGTGAGCGTCAAGCAAAGAAAAAGAAAAAGAAAAAACTAAGAAAAAAAATAGAAGTAAAGGAAAGAAAAGGAAAGAAAGAAAGACGTTGGTCCCTGTCTTCGCATTGAACTGACTTGTTGAATTGGCGTTAGAAGCAAGAAAAAAAAAAGAAAAAATAATGTTATTAGGTCTGATATTGAAATCTGGAATAATACAGATAATTTTATTGATTACATAAGGATCGATATCGAACCTTTTATTAAAATTAATCGATAGCTCCTACGTTTCATCAAAGTCGGGCACAGGGCTTCCAAAATTGAGCTCCCAGTTAAAATCTAACTAATCTAACTGCTAATGAAAAAAAGTAAAGTTGGTAGAGTGGCCAATTGTCGGTATCAGCTGGACAGCGAGGGAGTCTCTCCCCTCTTCGCTAGCGCTAGACCAGGGAGTTATTTTTGCTGATTTGGAGTGCCACAACTACCTCCAGCACCCCAGTTTATTGCACACAACAGATTATCCAATATGTGCTACTCATGCGCTGAGTTGGCAGGGACTGGTATCGAATCACTGTCCTTGCGATTCCTAGGCGGGTGCTATAACGACTGAGCTAAACCGACCCCTTAAACGTTAATACAATGGGAAAATGGATCGGTACAGACTTGCTAAGAACAACAGTTCTAACGTTATTTTGCCAGTTTTAAATGTTTCTACGGAATTTTTTAATTTCTTATTTAATAAGCACAAATACACAGCAAAAGGTATAGCATCGGACGTACAATTAAAAATTGAAACATAATCAATATTCTTTAATGTTTCCAAATATAACTCAATAGTTTTTGCTTAAAGAATTTCTCGGTAAACCATGCCCCGAAAACTAATCGGCTGATCACGTTAAGCTCTAGCATCTATTTGGTTACCCCAGTCCTATTGCCCTTGTGGCAATCCCCAACACTTTTTATCATATGGGTGCTTGAAGGCTGTAGCTGAGGGTCCTCATGTCCTGGGAATGACGTTAGACTCTATTTCATGGTGAAGTTCCAATTCTGGAGGTGTGGGGAATGTGGAGTACCCCTTTATCACAATTTCTCCCTGGTCCACTCTGACCCACAGTGATAGTATCTATTAGAGCCCCATCTATGGGTTAAATAGAAAAACATGAGTTTATTAAACAAATTGAGTATCCATTAAGAATGAATTTATTTCAAAATTTTGTCGGCATTAAATTACCCACTAAGGTTGATATGCCGTAAAACAAACCAAACCAAACTAAACAAATACGCCACATTCATTTTTTAAAAAGATTTGTGTAAATATAAATCGCCGACTGAAGTCGACGTAGCTTAGTGGTTAACGAGCAGGACTGCGAAGTCAAAGTACAATTTATTTTGCTTAGTTGGTTTCTTTGTTTAATGGCATATCAACATTTGTGGCTTATTCAATGCCAAAGTCAAACATGTAGAATAACAGTAGTGTAGATGATATCCTTACTATATATATATATATATATATATATATATATATATATTATAGTAGGATAGTAATGATTTATGGTAATCTACTACTATGATAATGAATGGGAGATAGAAAGGGATAGAATGGAAAGTTGTTTTATTGATATAAAACTAGGGCGTTTCGTCCGGTGCTTTTTCAAGGTTTACACCGGAAGAACGATTAAAAGTCACAATAGTAAATTAAATCGGTGGAAATGATATGAAATTAGGTTAGACAAGAGGGGGAACGAAAAAATAAAAATATACATACATATATATATATATGTGTTATATATATATATATATATATATATATATATATATATATATATGTGTGTGTGTGTGTGTGTGTGTGTGTTATATATATATATATATATATGTGTGGTGTGTGTGTTATATATATATATATATATATTATATATATATATATTGATTTATTGCGAAGCTTGGGTAAAGTATTAGATTTTGCCCATGCTTCGCACTAAACTTAACATATTGCTAAGTGTGAGTGGGGTTCATCCCTTTCCCGGGTGTATTTGTCCTAAAGTTAACGTAATAGTATGACTGGTGTTCAAACTCGCTTACAACCTTGTCGGAATCCAGCACGTTAGGAACTACCCCACGGGGAATCCTTTCATCCCGAAAGAGAGAAGGAAAATGAGAACTAGATGGGGAAAGGATGGAAGTACCGAAATTAACTTAATATCACTTCCTACTGAATTGTCAAGAATTTGCTCAGCATTACCATTTATTGTGGTTGGTTGGTTGGTTGGTTGGTTTTAATCTTTTAATGGCATATGAACGTATGTGGCTTATTTAATGCCAAAGACATCCTTGTAGAAGAACAGTAGTTGTAATATTTAACCCATAGCTAAGGGTAAGGTTGTTCATACCTTTCCTAAGTGAATCAGTCAGTTAACGTAATAGTGTGAATTGAGTTCAAACTCACTACGATGAGAGAGCCCAACACTTTAGCCACTACGCCACAAGGACTCCCTTCACCCAGAAAGGGGGAGGGAAAATATGAGATAGATTGAGGGGGTGAGGGAGAGAAACGAAGTCAAGGTAATATTAATTCCTTCTAAATTGCCAAGATCATATTACCATTAGGCACCCCTTTTTGGTCTCGATTAAGAAAGGACATGTTTTTCATTTACACCGTCAATATCTGGTTGTTAGTTAGAGGTTAGAGTTAGGATTAGGGGTTAGGGTTAGGGGTTAGTTTTATAATTTTTTTAAATCTAAAAATCGTCTGTTAAAACAACCGGATATTGACGGTGTAAATGAAAAACATGTCCTTTCTTAATGGAGATCAAAATGAGGTGCCTAATGGTCATATGGTCCAATTGTCAAAATTTTGCTCAGCATAATTATTTATTCTGGTTTTGCTGGTTTTTTGTTTTCGTTGTTTAATGGCACATCAACTTCTGTGGCTTATTTAATGTCAAAACCATCCTTGTAAAAGATACATAGGAGTGAGGAAGAGTAACGATGTCAACTTAATATTAATTCCCACTAAACTGTCAAGCATTTGTCAAGCACTTGATTCTAGATTTCATGTATTCGACTGTTTCAATGACATTAGAGATGTGGAATTTTTCTGTTTCCGTATTTGGAGAGCAACTGGCTTTTGACGTAAGATGGGGGCTGATTGGAGCTAATTTCTTTAACACAATTTCTGGCCAAGTATTTAGAAGAGGCATTACAATCGCAAAAGCAGTGATGTCAAAGAAGCCACACTATTCACTCCGATCTTTGCTTTGTGGTTTTCGCATACACGGCATGGAATTGATTGAATGAGGTGCAGGTATTATTGCAGTTAACGACCCACGTCATCAGGTTTGATTCAATGGTTGACATATCGATTGGGAATTGAGGACCCAAAGTTTTTAATTGTATTGCTTTCTGTTAATATATATATATATATATATATATATATATATATATATATATACGTGGATTCTATAAGTACTATATATATATATATATATATATATATATATATATATATTATATATATATATATATATATATATATATATATATATATATATATATATAATATATATAATATATATATATATATATGTAGTAGAGTCCACGTATGCTTCCTTGTTGTTATATCTGATGTGTCTAATTTTCAATATATATTATATTAAATATATGTGTATATTCTCTCTCTCTCTCTCTCTCTCTCTCTCTCTCTCTCTCTCTCTCTCTCTCTCTCTCTCTCTCATATATATATATATATATATATATATATATATAAGTATAAGGATATCATGGTAATCTACGCTATGATAATGAATGCGAGACAGATAGGCGGGATAGAATGGGGAAAGTTGTTTTATTGATATAAAACTAGGGCCCTTTCGTCCGGTGCTTTTTCAAGTTTTACACCCGGAGAACGATTAAAAGTCACAATAGTAAATATGTGTGTGTGTGTGAATTTTATATATATATGTCTATTATATATATGTATATATTTTGATTTTTTGCGAAGCTTGGATAAAGTGATAGATTTTGCACATGCTTTGCACTAGATCCCCAAAAATATATATCATTGACATGTATATATATATATAATATATATAACACATATATATACAGATATACTATATACATTGAAAATTAGACTCATCACATTATATATATATATATATATTTTGTTGAAAAAAAAGAAATAAAAGAAAGAAAGTATAGAATGGATTAAATAGGATATTTTAATAAATTTTACTTACATGTGATTCGGTCAGGAGTTTATCCATGTGTACATTATTCAAACTATTATTATTTTTAAATAACCAAATGAAATAAAATAATAACAATAGAAAAAATGTAGAAATGTTCCGCACACAAAGAAGATTTGACCTTCCTCAGAGTAAATCCTTATTTTTTTAAAATGAAATTCGTTGGAATGTGGAGAATTTTTGAAATGTTCGAAAATTGAACTTTTTAAAAAAAATCATGTGAAAAGAGTGTTCAAACGCGGGCGAGAAAGGCGGTTATAATGACGTCATGTCGCATGCGACGGATTTTGAAGAGGAGAGATGATGGCTGGAATAATGTTTTGTGGAATTTTAATTTGCAAATTTGCAAACATATATGGGGGTGTTTAAAAGTGTGTTTAAAAAATTGAGTTAAAAAAAAAAGAATACTAAACAAGAATGATTAAAACAAAACGTCTACGACATAAAAGAACCCGAACGTTGACAATTTATTAGCCTCGGATCACAAAAAATGGATGAAACAAAAAAATCGTGCACAAATACATACACATACAGTTGGTTTGGTTTGACTACTTTAATAGCATACCAACCGTCGTGGGTTATTTAATGCGAAAGCCATCCTTGTATATATTTACTAACCCCTCCATACGAGTAGGATGTGACACAAGGTCAATTGCTTAAGCAGATTTTAACAGGTGTGAATCCAGAGTTTTCTTTCTCGTAGATTAGTTACCTTGCCAAGATCAAAGAACCAGTCTGCTCTACAATTTACCCGGAGCTGGAGGGGGTAGGTTGGATTTTAACTTTCCTGAGGGTATTAGCGCTGTGACTATTTCCTACGATGGTAACCATTACACCACAGGCACTTACGTTATATATATATATATTATAATATATATATATATTATATATATATATAATATAACGAACCGTTTCGCGAAAGACACACCCGTGTAATCGACTGCAATTAATCAATATCTTGAAACTCCAGTACGTAATCACTTGTACCTGTATTACAATAAATTTGCTCTACTAACGTATTGAGCACTTTTTATTTGTTATATGGCTGTCTTAACTTTCTGAATTTTGCATCAACTAACCATTGTGACCATATTCACCGGTTAGTCACCTTTTCCATAATATATATATATATATATATATATATATATAGAGAGAGAGAGAGAGAGAGAGGCACAGAAAGCGCATTACTTTGTACTAAAGTTAAACATAATGGGAGTGGAATAGCGCCGACAAATACAAGAACGGATCAACGCAAAATATATCTCTATATATAATTGAATAAAAATAAGCTAGTCTTGCCTATCTATTTCTGCTGGAGAGCTAGTTTGATCCTCGCTGCATTCCCCATATTTGCGACTATGTGTCACATCTTACGCATGCCGAATGTCTTCCGTATATAGGGTGTTCTATCATAAAATGTTCTGAAAGGTTGTGCCGGAAGTCTTGGGTAAATACAACTTTATGTTTGTCTTCGCGCTTTGGCCCAGAAAGAGAGTTGTCCCAGAAATGCAAACATCCTCGTACTGGATTTGAACTCAGTTCGCTGGATCCATTTCTTATAACGATAACTATTACACCACAAACACCGCCTGCCGATTAGAAGAGGAACTGAGTTCATAAAGAGCACATTGCTGTTAAAATCGGTTAGGATTCTTAGTCCTGGAGAACTGAGGAGACTTGCTGTCAATCTGAGTTCAGTGAAAAACTACCGGTTATAGCGGACGTGAAAACACTATTAGGAATGATATTATAATAATGCTGGAGACCAGAGGAGACTGGCTGTCACTCTGCCTCCAATAAAAAAGAATATTAAAAAAAAACAAAAAAAAAAAAAAAACACAGGATATTGCCTGCGTGAAAAACCCGCTAGAAGTTATATTATAATAATTCTGGAGACATAAAGACTCTTGCTTTCATTCAGCCTCCAGTGAAAAAACTGCAAGGAGTTATATTATAATAATACTGGACACCCGGAGAGAATTGCTGTCACTGCTTCCAGGGAAAAAAATACCCGATAGAGATGAAATGAAAACCCCACAAGGAGTTTATATTATAGTAATACTGGGGACCCGAACAGATTTGCTGTTACTCGTACTCCAGTAAAAAAAAACACCGCATAGAGCTTATAGTTTTGGATAAATCAAGTGAGGTCAACATCTTATTATAATGGAGATTGTGTGTTTTTCTGTTTGTAACCGAAACTATATTACTACTCAAGTCACAATTCCCTTAAGTTATTTACGTCACATTCTCCATTATTCTATTTCTATTTAAACCTCAATTAATAATAAAACTGTTTGACATTATTAATACTGTTGGGCTTCCTAAATACTAATAACATGCAATTGTATTTTATATATACAAAAATACCAGTTTTCAGTGTAAACGTAAAGCTAATTTGCATATTGATATTAAAAAACTGATTTTAATAAAAATGTGCTTGGTATTATTGATTTCTAATTGTTTGGTTTTATCTTAATGAATATGAGTAAAAATCTCTTCCATGAATCTTAAATAAAATTCATTAACAAGAGGAAATAACTGTAATGTTATTCTTTACTTCCTCTTTTAACTAAATAGTTAAATTAGGAAAATTTAGCATTGAAAAACGGAAGTGATGAAAGAGTAAGTTTCAGTTCTATTTTCCGATTATACCCCCTCCGTTTCAAATCTTTTTATCTGAATTCTTAATTAGTTTCATTAGCCTTTCTGATTTAATCTAATATTTTATTACATTTAAACTTAAATACTTGCACCCGGAGGGTGCATATATTTGCTAGTACATGTAAATATAAGAAGGTCTATTCTTCGATATAAATACGGTTAACTACGATTAGTAGTAGTTGTTCTTCAGCTGCGCTCTCCCGTAAAGAGATATCGCCGCTAAATAGTCCTCAGACTAGGCCACCTTGTGGGGGTAGTTTGATTACTCCACAACAGTCTCCACGAATAGCTTCAGAAAGAGCGTTTGCCAAAAAAAACTTAGTTTTTCCCATGTCATCATGACATTAACTTCAGTTGGCGTTTGGGCGTAGTCGATTCATCAATAAAATGAAGATCCTTTTAAAATGTCTCTGTATCACTTTCTGAACATCTTGTTTGCTCTGGCAACGATCATTGCGCTAAGCCGAAACGTAGATCAGAGGTTTCCAAAGTCGACGCGTGGCCTTCAAAGATCAAATGCATTGCTTTTGCATAAATATTTAAGGGGTCGATTGAGTTGAGGACTTCGGTGCTTAAAGAGAAGCCGCGCAAGTGCACAATGGATTGACACTAAAGCAATGCTAATACAAGCGTTCCAGGAACCTGGTACAAAACGACACCTCAGATAGGAAGTCAAGGCATATGGATAGATGGTTTAGCGTGATGATTATCAATGCAGGCCGGGTTCAATTCCTAGACGCGCTCGTTTGCGTTTCACTTCATGCTGATTCTCATGAGAAGGTCATGTATTTATATATTTTCCCCTCCAGCTATGGGTAAATAAGTAAAGTCGTAGGGGCGGCCTAAAGTCGGTATCAGCCAAACAGCGAGGGAGTCTATCCCCTTTTCAATAGCGCTAGACCAATGAGATTGTTTTTAGCATCTGAGGTAGAGCGCCACACCTACCATCAGCTCCTTACTTTACCGCACAGATCCCTGTGCTACTCATACGCTGAGTTGGCGAGGGCCGGTATTGAACCCGGAACCTTGTGGTTCCTAGTCCGGCGCTCTACCGACTGAGCTAAACCGGCCATGGGTAAATAGGATATGTTATATACCTTTGCTGTGTATGGGGATATATTTTTTTCTATTAATATTATGAGATATGAGAGTATCCGTGGTTATACCCCCCCCCCATAATCTTTCTTACTTACTTGAGTAGTTGGCTTCATGGCTGAATATCTTAATTTCTTTTCTTGTAGCAGGGGCATTTCTTTTGATTTCTTTTCTGGCTATGTGTCTTTATGATACTGGTCAGATTTGATTTCAAGGTCGCCATTTAGTTCATAGAGACAATCAAGGCTTATATTTTGTGAACACATTTTTATTCAAAACCAGAACTTTCTCAACCTAGGATTCTTCAACCGCATATATGGATTCAAAGCCGGTATGTCTTTACATCACAATGTATCCGGCCTAACTAAACTAAGCTAAGATCTAAGTCTTCTTTCCCACAGTCTGTGTAACGGAAAAGAAGGTTACCCCAAGGTTATTTCATGCCAATCATCTAACTGCCTCCGATTTGGAATTTCAGCCCCATGAATTCAGAATCTATAGTAACCGTCTAAAACATGACGGTTTTTATTAATATACAACAGTATGTACCTGTCCAACCTTTTGGCGACGAGCAGGATGCAGTACAATGTCATATTTTTTATGACTAAAAATATGATATTGTGCTGCATCCTGCTAAAAAGGTCGGCAAGAAAAAAAGGTGAGAGAGAGAGAGAGAGAGGAGAGAGAGAGAGAGAGAGGGAGAGAGGGAGAGAGAGAAAGCGAGAGAGAGAGAGAGAGTTAAATCAAGATTATTATAGTTTTTACATATTGAAGTATTTTGCAATAGGTCGCAAGTGAACATGTCAAATGTTATAATAATCAAATCATTATACTGTGGTATATCTCTAGGTTATGTAAATAAATATTAAATAGTTAAATACTTATTCCCCATTTCTTTAAAGACCATTGTTCAATACCATTCCCTTAACCGTTAATCACTTTAATTTTTAAAACTATTTTTCTTTTATAATTATTTCTGGAAATCTTGAACCCTTAGGATGAGGATGGATATCACTTTTGTAGAGAGCAAAAAAGAAATAAGAAATCACATTTTGACGGCTATCTATAAATCAAGGAAAAATAATATTAAATAAAACTGTTGTTGCAATTTCTAAACATACTTGGTTCATATTGGGTTTTCGTTGATTAAATGAATGCTTTTCCATCAATCTGTCTGTCGATCAATTCAGAGCTCGGAAAATCATTTTTCGAGCAACTGACTTCGAGCAATTTGCTTTCGAATAATTTATTTAAAGATATTCAACTACATTCCATTTGTACTCATTACACATGGCTTTCCTGGATCATATGATCTTTAGGCACCCCTTTTGCGATCTCGATTCGTGGGAACATTTTTTCCATTTACACCGTCAAAATCCGACTAATTGTTAACATACGAGTTTTAGATTTTTCTTCTTATTATAAAACTAACCCCTAACCCCTAACCTTAACCCTAACCCCTAACCATAACCACTAACAAACAACCGGATTTTGACGGTGTAAATGAGAAAAGTGACCCCACGAATCGAGATCGCAAAAGGGTGCCTAAACGTCATATGGTCCGCTTTCCTTAGATTTTACAAGCTTGTATATAGATTTGTTTAATGTGTATGTTTACATTCGTAGGAAATTGACTCGTCGATCCAAGATAAATCCTGGCCGAGGCTGATTACATTTCACATAGCTCTAATACACTTGGGAAAGGCATGCATCCAACTATTCTCTCACCAGCTATGGCTAAATAGTACGACAGACTAGGTTTATTAAACTTGTTGAGGCAACTAGTTTAGGAGAAGGAAAACTCTGAATTCAAACCTGCTAAACTCCGCTTAATAATAAACGCCCTGTCGACTGGGGCGTTAGAATACACCGGCTGCACCCAAGCATAGGGATAAGACACTCCCAATTGAGCCACCTGTTGGCCGTGGGTGGCAACCCGTGATGATTAAGGATGGAACCTAAGTGGCTGGGTAGTCCATGACATGCAACACTCTACTTTGGCCCTTACTTGAGCTAGACGGGCTGTGGCTGAGGGTATTCACGTACTGGGAATCACGTTAAACTCTCTGAAGGTGAGGTTCCAGGTTTGGGGAATGTGGAGCAACCCTTCATCAACATTGCTCCCAGGTCCACTCTGACCCGGAGTGATAGTACCTGTTAGTATCCCATCTATAGGTTAAATGGAAAAACACGAGTTTATAAAAAAATTCAGTATCCATTAAGAATGAATTTATTTCAAAACTTTACCGGCATTAAATGACCCACTGAGGTTGATATGCCGTAAAACAAACAAAGCAAACCAAACCATCAGCTTAATAAATTGACCTTGTTTCACATTCTACTCATGCGGAGGCGTTGGTATATATATATATATATATATATATATATATATATATATATATATATATTTCTATATATATATATATATATATATATCAATTGGTGAAGCATTCTGTCGGGAAATATGACACTATCCAGAGAGGTAAACAAATCCTGGATGTCTTCCAGCTTTGTTAGGACGATAAAAATAGAAATTCGGAAGTACTCCCCGCGATGTCCAGGCTGTTATAAGATGGCTCTTTCTTACAGGAGGGATATTTTCCTGAGTATTCTGAGGTCATTGAAAATCAGTACCTAACCTCCTCCCACAGAGATGACTCTAAACGTTAAAATACGAAACATATATATATATATAGAGATAGATAGATAGATAGATAGATAGATAGTATGAACAAAAAGTAATAAGACAATCAGGAATATTTCTTGTATGTTGTTTATTCTCAACTAGTTTCGACCTTAGGTCATCGCCAGGAGAAAATTTCTTATTTGAAGAAATTATTTATAATTTTTTTGAAAGGGAGCATTTATTTATAGATTTTTTAAAATATATATATATGATAAATAAAATGATTTCCCGGGGAATAAAATATCGTGTTCATCGCAATATCGACGGTGGATAAAAAAATTAATCGAATAAGTCAGTGTTATAAGGAATTTCAAGAGCTCAATATGTTAGAAGAGCGGATTTAGTATTAAGGCGTATATAGAAATAATCAGGGTTAATTGTAATGAATTAATCATGGTATTGATTAATTACATGCGATTGCGGAAGTATATATATATATATATATATATATATATATATATATATATATATATATATATATATAATATATCATAGCATTTACTACTATTATTCATATTATAATACCGCAGTTACGTAAAAAATGAACAGACCTAGCTACCTTGAACTACTCTTTTGTCTCCTGAAATGGACATTAATTTCCAGAATAATGTAAAGCGGTGCTTCGACGAATGGAAATCTCACTGTAATAAGGATATTGGATATATTAGTAACACTGGTACACGTATACCAAGATACTTTGACGTACGAGTGTCACAACTTACGAGTTTGTCCGAGTTACGAGCTGTCATTGGGTTGAATTTTGTTTTATGTTAAGAGTCAACATTTCTCTCTCTCTCTCTGTCTTTCTGTCTGTCTGTCTGTCTCTCTGTCTCTCTGTCTCTCTCTCTCTCTCTCTCTAACATTCACGTGTTGCTATAAGCATTTTAGTCCGGTCATGGTCCAGGTAATGTATATATATATATATATATATATATATATATATAATATATATATTTCTTTGAAAGTTAAATATTGGTATGTTAATAATTAATTTATTGTTTATTTACATACATACAGCTATTTTTAGAGATTTATAAAATCCTTGTATGTATGTATGTATATGTTTGCACTACAAGAGCATAAATATATTGTACAATGAGATTTTGATTATCCCAAATAAATCATCCTTACTTACTCACTGTCATTTGGATTCTTACACACACACCACACAACACAACACACACACACATATATATATATTATATATACTATATATTATATATTATATATATAGTATATATTATATAGTAGCATACCCTGTATCGAACCGGGAACCTCGCGAGTGCTTTAAACACAGTGGTTCTCAACCTTTTTTTATACGATGGATTACTTTTATTTCAATTTTACTATGATGAACCCCATAGCCATTCGATGTTTAAAATTCTATTGTATTGTTATGATTAAATATGTTTTGCTTGACTGGACAAAGAAAATCCTACATCGTTCTCATAAATAGAGAACCGCTCATTTTGTTGTATACCTCTTTCCTTACTTACCTTTATTCTTCTTCTGGCGTCTTTAACATCTGAAGTTCTTCTAACGTCTCTTCTAACATCTCTTCTAGCGTCTGGACTTCGACTTGGTGATCGGTCGCACTAAACTCATTTCTTCTTCTAGATCAGTCTTGTTACCAAGACATTCACCAACTACAAAACCGTGCTATTTTCGTAAGCTTTTTATTTATTTAACTAAACATTTCATGTAACTAAACATAGCACGCGTATGCAGGTGAGTTCCAGTTAAGGCAGGACATCTTCTCTGCCAGACGTCCAAACTGAAACTGAGGACCCAACCAGGTTCCACGTGACTTCACCTATTTCGCGGGCTTTCTGTAAGATTACATGGAAAGTCCCGCCCGTGCTATGAAAAGGGGCCATCCCTTTAGAAATACAGGGGATCGACAATAATCTTATGCAACCGCATAGATTATGTAACAATTTAACACATATTTTTTCTTGTAGATGTAGAAAGTTATTAATTCGATGAAATGTCGGCGATATGAGGCTTTAAAAATCCCCAAATTATGCCTTAAAAAGTACGCATTTTCGTGTAAATTGTAGGTGTCGATTTTATTGTCCTTTTTTATTAGATTCCGATGTCTAGAGCAGTCAGTAGTAGATAGAACAGTACCTAGCAGTTGGTCGCTTGACATGAGCAGAATTGTTTCTTTAACAAAACAAATAGCAAGCTAGTCTGCAAGACAGTAAGCTGCGTTTTCACTAACGAACTAATTAGATATTTTCGATGGCTCATAGATTTCAATAGTACCGTCCAGTTAAAGTATCTAGGGATATTACACCTTTCTGAGTTAACAAAATATTCTTTCCGGCTGTTCAAATGATATCAAGGTCCATTCATTGACAAATGTTGCTTAATTCTTCCTAGTGTCGGTTTAGCCCAGTCGGTAGTGCGTTCGGCTAGGAATCAAAAGGTTCCTGGTTCGATACCCGCCCTCGCCAACTCAGCGTATGAGTAGCACAGAGATCTGTGCGGTAAAATGAGGAGCTGATGGTAGGTGTGGCGCTCGATCTCAGAAGCTAAAATAATCTACTTGGTTAAGCGCTAGTGAAAAGCGGATGGACTCCCTCGCTGTCTGGCTGATAGCGACATTAAGCCGTCCCGGTGACCACTTATCTTCATATACTAATAGTTTTTTCTCAGTGTTTTTTTTTTCATCTCTATCACCACATACTTTACAATTAACATTCTGGTGCGTGTTATCAATATGTGCTTTGATATACAGTGGCAACTTGATTTACGAGTGTCCAGCTTACGAGGTTTCCTAGTTAAGAACTGTCCTCGTCAATTTTCTTTTTTTTTTTTTTTTTTTTTTTTTGCTTTTTGTTCTGAGGTACGAATGTTGTATACCCTTTCTTTACTTCTATTATTCTTCTGCTCATTTTGGTATCTTACGTTCTTCTTCTAGCGTCTGGACCTAGTCTTGGGGACTTCGTGTCTGGTCTTCTATTTCTCTGTTCTTGTTGGTTGGTCGTCCTTGATTCATTTTTTCTTCTGGGGTCAGTCTTGTTGCCAAGACATTCATCAACCACAAAACCATATTATTTATTTAAAGCTTTATTTACTTAACTAAACATTTTTCATCTAACTAACATAGCGCGCGTATGTAGGTGAGTTCCAGCTAAGGCCTTATCTGCCTGACGTCCTAGCTGAAACTGAAGACCAAATCAGGTCCCACGTGACTTCACGTATTTCGCGGGCTTTCTGTAATATTCCATGGAAAGTCCCGCCCGTGATATGAAAAGGGGCCATCCCTTCAGGAATACAGTCGGTTGACAATAATCTATGCATAGATTAAGTAACACGAGCGAACATAAGCTTATCTGAAGCACGCTCCGACCTCAACACTTAGCTCTCAACACAAAGCAAAAAATCGAGCGAGTGATGGCTCATAACTCAAAAAAGTCGTAAGTTGCGACACTTGTAAATTAAGATATCACTTAATGAGATGTTCTCTATTAAAATAAAAGTCTATCTGAGAAATTGTGAGAACCTTCCGCAAGCTATTATAGAAACTAGCAAAAATATGCACCCTCGAGCACAAGTATTTTAGTTTTAATATAATTAAATATTGCATCGAATCAGAAAGACAAATTGAATTAGATACAAACACAAAAAATATTACAATTATTTTTATATTATTCTAATTGATTTCAAATTAGAATTATTTGTAGGTTTCTTTAAATACGTTTGAGAATAGAACAATATATTAGAAATCAATAAGACCAAGTAATTATTTATTAAACACGGTTTTGTTTAAACCGGTATGCAAATCATTCACACAATTTATTATGTAAACATTAATTTCGTAATGATATATAACACACATTGCAGGATTTTAAATACATTAATAATATGAGTTGTTTTGAGGCAAATCTATCTTACCGAGAAGAAATAGAGACATTGCTAATTAATATTAGATAATTGATCTTTAAAAAAACATCGAGAATATAATGTAAATAACTAAGGGAACAGTGACATTGGTGGTGACATAGTTTTTGTTACAGACACATAAGCTCCATTATAATAAGATGAAATTGGAAATGTTTTATGTACAGGGTATTCTTCGAACTTGATATTCACAGGCTGCTACTTTTTTTTTTTTTTTATCTCCAATAAACCCATTGTCTGGGCAGCAGTTATATTAGGTTAAAATAATAGCAGCTCAGTGGACATTTTTTTATAGAATTAAAAACAGAAATCTGTTGTTTTTAAAAAATTTATGGATGAAGAACAAATTTGCTAGAAGGATGACATAACTTTAGTTAAATTAATAACAAAATATGAATTCTATGGAAACAATATGATTAAAATATTCTATAAAAAAAAGGCAGTTAATTTAAGTTTGGTTTGGTTTCTTTTGTTTAATGGCATGTTAAAATTCGTGGGTTATTTGATACAACAATATAACTGTGTGAGAATTAATATAATTGATAATATCTGAAACCATATAATGTTTGCAAATTGTTTGTATTAAGAATAGTTAATTGAAGCTATAATTTTCTACAAATGATTTTCATTAGTTACTTGAAACGATGTAATTACGCCCCTGTCGGCTGTCGCTGTAAAATACACTAACTGCACCTCAGCAGAGGGTAATATCACCACCAATAGGGCCACCTGCTAGCCGTGAGTGACGAACAGTGAATGCTTAAGGATGGAATTCTTGTGGTTCAGCAGTCCATGACATGCAACACCCCACTTTAGCCCTTATTTAAGCTAGACGGACATTCGGAGAGAACCCTCTGATCACCTCGGCTCTTTACATCAAGCCTAACACCTATATGATTGTTCATACTCCTTGCCTTATGGCAAGCCTTAATCATTTTATATATGTTACTAGAAGTTGTTTAAGTATTTGGCAGCATCTTAGGTTCGAGATGTAGTGATAAGTAAGCAAGCCAATAAGAATCGCGCTGTTGATAGTATTGCTTTGTAAGGTTGACGTCCAGAGAATCCAAGTGTCAATGATTAAGTTTAGATCAGGCTCTTATTAATACAGGAGAAGCAGGCGCAGCAGTGCCATTGATTGGACAATAGGAATACTTCTCGGGTCGTGTTTATAGGCGGTCTATAAATAGAAGTGACCATTTTTGCCTTGCTTATAATCAGAAATATATCCAACAGGTGGTGAGGGGATTATTTTCCTGGGTATGACGTTTAAACTGTATCTAGTGGTGAGGTTCCAATTCTGGAACCCTGGGGGAATGTGGCATACTACTTCGTTGCAT
Source organism: Doryteuthis pealeii (assembly GCA_023376005.1). Lineage (NCBI taxonomy): Eukaryota > Metazoa > Mollusca > Cephalopoda > Myopsida > Loliginidae > Doryteuthis > Doryteuthis pealeii. Next base: position 96,605,657 of record CM042145.1, read on the forward strand.
TTGCTCAAGTTCGCTCTGACTGGAGTAGTAGCGCCTTTTGAGGGTACATTACTGGTTAAATTAAAAAAAAGTGGTTAAATGAAGTTTTAAAAAATTGAATACCATCAAGAATGAATGAAAGAAAAGTTTTCGATACTGAAATAACAACATGTGAAAGCTGTTTAATGGAAGAACCCAAACCTTTGTTAATGGCATGTCAAGGTCTGTGGATTTTTTTGATGCCAATATATACTGTTGCAATTATTATAATCGGAATATCAAACTTATATGTTACAAATTGTTTTTTATATTCAATGAATAGTTACTTTGGAAGCTATATAGTTTACAATAGGTATCCAAATTGGACGTAAAATCGTTTTTGAAAAATTAATTTAAACCTAAGAAAACTAATTTATCCAAAAATCAGGGAATTATCGATTTTATGAAATTTTGAGTGTTGATTTTTTATCAATGAATGAACTTTATATATGCATTGTTTATTTTATTCAAAAACTTTCTGATTTTTTCAAGGTCACTTATATTTGACCCTCCTTATTTTTTGGAGGCGTAACATTTTTGCGAGTTTGGTATTTTCTGTACTAAATTACAGTATGATAACAGGAGATAAAAGACAAGTTATGAATAAAAAAATTTATGAGATTTTCTATGAGAAAATAAGTACTGACAATCGGAAAAATAAAATGTAAAAAAAATAAAAAAATTTGGAGATTTCTTTTTAACTAATTTCCGATAATTATTAATTGGCTATTATCTTATTAAAAGAAAAAATATACATCGATATTTTTCTGCTTAAAAAGGGCGTGGGCTAAATTTCAATAGAGTTTTTCTTCAAATTTATTTACCTTTTGTACCTAAAATATAGGTTTGGCATTAAATAGATATTTATTTCTAGAATTAAAAATATAAATTTTTAAACTTAACATGCTTGATTTTATATTTTAAAACTTAAATTGATTTTCATGTAATTCAATAACGTTTCGTGAAATTATTTGTATGAAACAAAAAAGACTTAAAATGGTGAATTACTCCTTAGGTTAGATATGAGTTTAAATTTTTTCAGTTTTGCGAAAGACTTCCATATCTAAAAAAGGTAGTTCTTCATTATTACGTTTTTTATTGCAAATATTCACTATTTATCTTTTAAATTAACAATTTTCTTTGTAGGTACTTCTAAATGTTGTATTAAAAAAAAAAAAACTGAATTAAATTAAAATCAATTTTCTATTCATTTAAGATAAATTGTTGTCTAAGCGCAAAAAGTAAGTAACAAATAAACATAGTAAAAAAGAAAAGCAATAATATTGACATATATATAATTTATTGATGTAATGATATTACCGGCTTTTTCTATAATAAATATTGTAGGGGTGCCAGTTTGTTGTAATAGGTGTCCAGGCTGACCGCAGGAAAAAACAGAAAGATTATTATTTATTTTCCCATTAAGACTAACCTAAACCCTGTAATTAATCAACGTCAACCCTAATTTAATTTGTTTATTTTGGAAATTACAGTTTATTCCAAATTCGTGGTTCTGTCTTTTCTTTGGAAACTTAATTTACTAAACAAACGTTCATGATTACCGTTTTTTAGAACACTAATATTGGTTAATAAAAGTAATTTAATATAAGAACAATATTGGTCAAAATAATATCCTTTTTCAAGCAAGAAAAAAAAAAGAGGTGGGAAAAATT
>CM042145.1:96607357-96638184 GCA_023376005.1 Doryteuthis pealeii
CCTCAGAGAGAGATCCAGCGTTAAGGTTTTACTTTAAATGGTCTTAGCAATTTCCATCACTCAAATGCGGTCGTCAACGCCTTATTATCGTTACAAACTTGTGTTGTTTCTTTAGCTGTTTTGCAGATGTTTCATTAGATTCAAGTGGGTGGAACCCAAACTTAGTATGACATTGCTATAGCTTGGAGTATTTCACTTTATTCTCGACCAGGAATTAGCAATCAATTATCAAATCCGTCTAAATATTGAAATGATGAATTTAATAAATTTATTTTATATAAGGTAAAATGTATAAATTCAGTGAACGTTGGACTATTTAGACGCTTCTGGTGGATTTTACCCCCCCCCCAATGATATGAATGTACTGTTGCTTATTTGATACATAAATGCAAAATATACATATTCTAATCTTATTTATTTTTCAAGAACCGACAGTAGCAGGATTGGGGTCTTACTACTCTCACATGAATCCCCAAATGGGTAGAAGGGGCTCCTTATTTGCGGCAACCCATCTAAGTCAAGGAAAAGTCCGATAAAAAACTCTGCTAATTAGCGTCTTTACTCCATCCCAAGGAACGCCTTGAAGAGTAAACGAAAAAAAAAAAAAAAAAAAAAAACAGAACCGGAGTCTCGAGTTGGTGTGGATGCTGAATCCAGTGCTACCCAGACTCCTGGGACACTACGCTGACAAACTGCATTGGTTCTCCTTTCCTTAGATTACAGCGACAGTGTGGAGAGGGATATTTGCTGGTTTGGCAACAGCTCATCCTCTAAATGATCTCACCCAGGCTCCGTAGTTAAGAAAGATTGGGCACTACTCCATCGTCTCTCGTAGACGGAAGGATGCCAAAACATACGTTAAAATGTCTAACAACATTAAACATTATAAAACATAAAAAAAACGCCCACAGAATCATGTTTTTAATCACCTCAATCTATTTGAAAACTATCTGCATACTCTTGACAATGAACATTGTATATTGAATAGTTCTCCTCTGTAGAACAATCTTTTCATGTAACATAGCTTTGTAGATTAAAAAAACATGTAATTTTAATATCTTTGCAGATACTAGTTTTCGTGCATTTGAGGGGTTATCTTTGGCAGCATTCCTTCGAGGTGGGCTGAGTCGGCTCCCTCCATCCAAAGATAGAGTTTCATGGGAATAGGAATTATGCAAGCGGTCTAAAAAAAACATATGCAGACACTCTTGTTTGTCGCAGATTATCAAATTGACGCAGGGAAAAGAGGACCAACAGTAATCACCTGTCTCTGGTCTGGACACCTTCTGGGATTTTGTGGCCTTAATACAACTGGGTGCCATACCTAGCTACTTTGGGTGACCCTATTAGAAACTTAAATTCACAACGGAATGGCTATGACAATACCACATTTACATCGCCCTGTCACGGTGAGGATGGGTTGCAACTTTAGAATAATCTGCTCAAAAGCCGCTAAGCAAAGATCTTCCCCCACCCTTTTACAGGTCTTGTTTGGTTTTCGTCCTGCAGGGTTTCTGGTCACCCTCTTTGTTAATTTTATTTCCCTGTTTGATAAGCGATCATATGTTTTCCATGCGATATCAGCTACCATTTTGAGCAAATACGTTCGGGATCAAATTTATTTTATCTGCTACAACGTTCAATTTGGAGAATTTTAAGAAATGATCATAGCATGGATTCCCATGACTACCTCTCACCACCGTTCCAATGGGTCATCACACCGTCCTCAAGGGCGGGGATCCGGTGGCTTCGGCCCTGGACCCGTGTTATTGATTAACAGTGTTTAGAGGGCTATTCCCAAGCAACACTTGCCCTTGATTTAGAGGGACCGGGCTGGCTTTATTGAAGCAGTGCCTGAGGTGCCCTCCTTGAGGGTGAATGCCGACGGGATCAACGTATTTTTGCACCCGCCACCATGAGCTTCGGTTCCTGGGTGGTCCTACATTAATAGGGTCTTGTGCCTAACCGTACACGTTGGGTACGTGGTAAATACTGTACCTGTTAGGTCTTCTTCACTCCATCCCGATTCGGCACATCACTAAACAATATAGTTTTTTTTATTTTATTATGTAGGTTCCAATAATTCCTTTCTTTTTGGAAATACCAATTTAAAATAAAAATGTGACAATGGGCACGGCAATTTTTATTTGAATATTGATGTATTTTCTTTATTAATTTTTTTTTAGAACTCTTCTTCGCCCTATTCGAATCCCACTTAAAAAGAAAAAAACACAAAAAGGTTTATTTTTCTTTTAAAGCGTTACTTAAAAAGAGAATTAGTTAGTCTTTCAATTCTTTCATTCATCGAAAAACACTTCAGTTCTTTGTAGAGAATTTTACGTGGACAGAAATCCTTGCTGTCGTTTCTAATTGCAACAGAGAACCACCCATTCCTTTTAAGGCATGAACAGTTTTTTTTTTTATTTTTTTATTTTTTTATTTCTTTTCGAAAAAAAGGAGTGGCCCTTCTCTTCGTATGCCGTGACCGTCATAATTAGCTAATTCCCCAGACACAAATGATTAGAAAAAGTCATTTTCTTTTAATTTGATTCTGATCAGGTTAGTTGTTTGGTTGGATTTTACGGCAAATCAATTCTTGTTGGGTTATTTCCTGCCGAAGATATTTTGTTTAATCATTCTTGTTGGGTATTTAATTTTTTTTCAAACTCAATTCTTTAACACATTTTTAATGCTCTTTAAAAAAATCTATTTAACCCATAGATATGACTCTAATACTTATAACACACTGGGTCAGGGTGGACCTGGGAGTAATGACTTCCAGAATCCCAAAATTGTAACTTTACTACGAGATGCAGTTTAACGTCATACCGAAGACAAACCCTCATCCACCGCCTTCTATTATATATTAAAAACGTTGGAGTTGCCCTAAAGGTAATTGAGTTGGGACAATCATATAAGTGCTAGGGTTTGACGTAACCAGCCGGTTGATCGGAGAAGGTCTCTCCCACCGATCACTCGCCTATGTAAGTGCCAAAGTGGAATATTGCATGTCATGGACTCTTCGGCCACCAGAACTTGGACTCATTGGGAGTGATTTTTCCCTCTGTAGAGTGCTGTACCCGTATTCTACAGTCTCAGAGTTCAAGTGCGGCAGCCATACAGTAGCACTGACCGGCTACAGTTCGGAAGTTATTCCACTTTATCTTATCAGTGAGAGTAGATTTTCATATGATCGATAATCTGCCTATAAGAAACCATGGGTTAGCTCAGTCGATAGAGTGTTCGGCTAGAAACCACAAGGTTCCTAGTTCGATACCGGTCCCCCAACTCAGCGTATGAGTAGCACAGGGATCTGTGCGGTAAGTAAGGAGCTGATGGTAGGTGTGGCGCTCCACCTCAGATGCTAAAACAATCTCCTTGGTCTAGAGCTATTGAAAAGGGGATAGAATCCTCGCTGACTGGCTGATACCGACTTTAGGCCGCCCCGATGACTTTACTTTACTTTTTATATTGACATTAATTTCTTTAAATGGATTACTAACCTAGGTATTTCACTGGTTTACTAATTTCAGAGGATTTCTATCAATTATATATATAATATATATATATATATGCATCAGTCTAGGAATCACAAAGTTCCGAGTTCAATTACGGACCTCGCTATTTGGATCTAATGTAGATATAATGCTTCCCCTCAGACGCAAAAAACAATCTCCCTGTTTTAGCGCTATTGAAAAGGATATTACTCCCTAGATGCCCGACTGATACAGACAATAGGTCTCTCGTCCGACTTTACTTAGATATATGAATGCATATTTCCCCATGTATGAATCGAAATCTGACTGATTTATCATCACCAAAATACTAATTCATATTCGACTATATCCTATGTATCGAGATTCGATCATAATGGTACGAGGAAAGACTGACCTGATATGGATGACGTCACTTTTATCTAAATCATGAGTCAAAAACTACGGCTCGCGGGACGGATACGGCCCGAGGGCATTTTTTATCAGGCCTGCTGACGTTACTTGAATTTGTTTTTGTTAAAACGTACAGAACGCGAGACGTTCTGACATCTTTTAAATTTAAATATCATGTTAAGCTTACTAAGACCCATGGGCTTTACAGAATCAAACGAAATTCATTGATACACATTTGAAAGAATTCTCTTGATTGGGTGCAGTGATTCCAAACCAAACATTGACGATATCTTGAAAGGCAAACTTCAGTTTCACAAATCTCACTAAACCTTTCTGCTAATGTTGCGTTCTTTGATAATGTTTTCGAAAATAACTATGTTGGTTAAATTCTTTTTGTGCATCTTACGCCACTTCATCCATGAATATAAATGGAAAGATAAATTTTGTTTTACATATTTTCCTCAGAGCTTTCGTGTTACAATTTTGAGAAATCATAAATTGTGAGCAGTACCTGTAAGTAGAATTTAATTCGGGCCGTTAACTTTGAGATCAGGGGAGCGAATCTCACGCGCCACGAGAAACACGTGATTTAGTTAAGATTTCAGGTTCAACCTAACCACCAGAGAGAGCAGACGTATCAATACCGTCCGCACGGAAAATATGGGTTAAATAAAAAAAAAAGCTTGATCAAGCAACATAATGTCTTGTTAGTTCATTAATTGAAAGCAAGTAAAACAGGAAAAAGAAGTCCTTAGTTAGAATAATCAGTCGCAATTAGAAAAGATGAAGTCGGAGGAGATGGAAGAAGAATCTGCAAGAACAGAGTAACTAGAGAAAGGAAGGGATAAAGTAAGACATCTCTCTCCAAATAAGTCTCTAATCTGTCTGTCTGTCTGTCTGTCTATAACACCTGTGAACTCACTCTCTCATGTATATACCAATGTAGGTATACAACATTCGTTCTGGCTAGCACATATTGAACACAATAATAATGTGGTCCGCGCTCGTTATTTTTTCAATTATCTGGCCAACCGTGAAAAAGTTTGGTGATCCCTGATCTAAATGATGGAGGTCGGATTTAGATGTTAGTCAGGGATGTGCCCCGTTTTCTTTTATATCATTTTTTTTTAATTGTTGCTTTGTCAAGAAATAGAATTAAAAAATCGATAAAATTCAGTTCTGAATTACTGAATGTTTATTTCTGCATTCAGTATTATTTCTTTATTCTCTCAGTTCATATCAGCATGTATTTTGTTAAAATACTAAGCAACACTTACTTAAACGTAATTAAGGCAGAAATGATGCTGAAAATTACCGGCACCCCTCTTGTTTGTCATGAACGTCTGAGAAGATATGATGTTATATTTAATCAAGAAACACGATTTTGCTGCGTGATCAGCACATTTGTCGAATAATCTATTTCTATTTCTGGGTATTTTATGTATTATTTATGTTGCTTCTTGAAAGTGTATTTACATTTTATTGCTAAATATATATATATATATATATATATATATATATATATATATATATATACATATATATATACATTTATATATATAAACATATCCATTACAATACATAAATATATATTCGTTCACATATATGTATATATATATATGTATATATATTCATATATATATACGCAAACACATACACACACACACACACACACACACACATATATATATATATATATATATATATATACATTCATATATATATGTATATTTATATGTATATATGCTCACACATATGCATATATATATATATATATTTATATATATATATGCTCACACACACACACACACACACACACACACACACACATAATATATTATATATATATATATATATATATATATATATATATATATATTCTGATTAATTAATTCGTCTATGTTTTCCAAATCAAATTATAAGAACAAAGTGTACACGTGACTTATATTTTCTGTTCATGTTTTTATTGTTTTTATATTGTCTTTTTTATTTTTTTATTTTTTTTATTCACCGGAAATGTGAAATATTTCAGACTGTTTGAAAGTCAATTCACTGATATTTTTAAATGATGCGAGGTAATACAAAAATGTCATTTTGCTGCGTTCAATATTTAGCTAGATAGACTATCAAACCATTACCATTGAGTTAGATTCTCAATGCACACCATAATACATCCAGTCTAGAATGATTAGGGCGAGTCAAATTCATGAATTACTATTGAATAGCGAGTTCGATCCTCGCAGAATATCCTACCCGTGGTGAACAGGTTGGATAAATGCCTATTAGTGTCATATACCCCATTAAACATCAAACATCGGGTATATAAGATATTATATTATATATATATATAATATATATATATATACATCTTATTATAATGGAGATTGTGTGTTTTTCTGTCTGTAACCGAAACTATATTCTACTCAAGTCACAATTCTCTTAGTTATTGACATAAATTCTCAATGATTTTATTTTTATCCAAACCTCAATTATTAATAAAATTGTCTTACATTATTAATACTGTTAACTATGTCCTACATACTGACAACATGCAATTATATTTATATATACACAAAATAGCGGTTTACAGTGTGAACGGGAAAGCTAATTTGCATATTAATATTAAAAATCGAATTTAATAATAATGTGCTTAGTATTATTGATGTCTAACTGTTTGGTTTTATTTTAATGAATATAAGCAAAAATCTCTTCAATGAATCTTAAATGAAATCCATTAATAAGATAAAATAACTGTCATTTATTCTTTACTTCCTCTTATAACTAAATACTTAAATGAGAAAAAATAACAATGAAAGATGAGAGTGATGGAAGAGTAAGTTTCAGTTGTTCCATTTTTTATTATACTCCCTCTGTTCCAAATCTTTTATTATACTCCTCTGTTTCAAATCTTTTTATCTGTATTCTTATTTAGTTTCATTAGCCTTTCTAATTTGATACAATATTTTATTACATTAAAACTTAAATACTTGCACCGGAGGTGCATATATTTGCTAGTATATATAATGATATTACTTGCTTCTTTTTAACTTCATTACTCTATTTCTGGTTATCTGTACTGGCTAGTTGAGATCTTCTCTGTTCTTCTTAATTCTTCTAAGGGCTGCTTTTCTTCTGGGCTGATTTTGGTCATTGTGATTAAAACTAGACTGTTTTTTTTTTTTGTTTCTTTTTCTGGATCAAGTTTATTAGCTCATATTGCTTATTCACAGCGTGGGAGATAGCCCGATAAAGAACGATTATAACGTCTAAACTCACTGACGGCCAGGTTGAATCTGAGTCTAAACTAAAACTATAAACTGTCACGTGTCTCTCATGGTGCGTTTTCCATGGATCAGGTGGTTATAATCGTCACTGGTAATTTCCACTCTCTGATCTCAACGTTACGACCCTTATTCCCAGCTACAGGGTCTGCTAACAATTATGACTCAATAAATTGTAACATTAGGTTGAATCAAAAGGTTAGTAATATTTTGCTCACGGCCACTCAGTATGTATTGACGAGGTCCTGAAAGTGGCGAACCAAATTGGACAATGACATGCTGAGCAAGCTGAATTCTCTCCAGTGCTACGTGCTGTGATACGATTCACATGGCCATTTTAAGGCTGTAGATGAAGGCAGTTTTTACAGTGGAGATCTTTGTGGCATAAAGTTTGATCCTTTCTTGAAGTAGAAAGATGTAGTATCAGTTTAATCCTTGTCTATTGATCAGTCCTCAAAGTAGGATTTGTATCTGAGTTGATCCTGTTACAATTCGGCGACTCAGGGTGTATTGGTGAGGCCCAGAATGTGACGAACCAAACTCTCTGTTCCAGTTCTATTCGCTGGATTAATATGCTCGTGGTATAATAGTTATCATTGTAGGAAACAGACCCGGCGACGATAGTTCAAATACTGGACGAGGCTGTTTGCATTTCACATGCCACTAATATACTTCAGAAAGGCACGAGCCAAATTATTCTCACTCCAGATATGGGTAAATATTAGGGCGAGTGAGATCTTTAACCTTGATGGAACAACTGGTATAGGAGCAGGAAAAATTGAAAATTCAATTCCCTAACCCTAACCCTGGCGAACTGTTGGATTCAGGCTTTAAAAATAGGTTTTGTGTTAAACTCTGCTCGTGCGGATGGATTAGATTGCTAACCGCCCTGTTTCTGGGGTGTTAGAATACACCGACTGCACCTCTGCAGAAGGGTAAGACTCCCCAATGGGGCTACCTGATGCTTAAGGATGGAACCCTGGTGGCTGAGCAGCCCATGACATGCCACACTCCACTTTGAACCTTACTTAGGCTAGACGGGCGGTCGGAGAGGCCCCCTTCGATCAATCGGCTGGTCAATCAAGCCCTAGCACCTATATGATTGTCCCAACCAACTGTTTCCGGGACGTTATGTACCAGCTCTAACTCGTAAATTTTAAGTTCCTACGGTTATCTGCGCAGCTTTTAGATCACACACGGAATGAAGTAATGCACAACGTACCAGCGCACCAACTACACGATACTACAAACTACCTTCATCTATGCGTTTTTAAATCAGACATGAAGTGAGGCAATGCACCACGTGTCAGCTCACCAATTACCACGGTACTACAAACCAAGCGTGTACGTTTCTCGGCTTGAGGTGCCTCGGCCATATGATATACAATGATGCCTTGACTTACGAGTTCATGAACTTACGGGTTTTCCGAGTTACGAGCTGCTCCTCGGCCTACTTTTTGCTTTGAGTTGAGAGCAAAAATTTGAAGGATTTGAACTCGGGTCCCAGTGTATATTTCCGACGACGATAACCATTACACGACGAGCACATCTAATAGTTTGCAATCATATGGCATCAAGTATTGGTATCGAGTGGAGTAAATTTTAACCACGGATGGGACCATAACTGGTAACCCCCCTTGGTCTAATGGACCAGGGAGTAAAATGAAGGGGTGACTATTCTTCCCAGATATCAAGAACTAGAGTCTTTCCATCAGACTCAGTTTAGTGACATATTCTGGACACCCCCTTTTTCGGTGGTTGGGGTTGGGGGCTCTTACGTGGAGGCTTGTGGTGTAATGGTTACCGTCATAGGAAATGGATGCGGTCGTTTGTTTTTCACGTAGTGCTGATAATATTGGGAAGGGTATGAATCCAAATGTTATATTTCTAGCTATGGGTAAATAGTGGGACAGACTCGGCTCTTTAACATTGGTATGGCAACGGTCTAGGAGAAGGTAAACTTTTAATTCAAATCAAAGGGCTCTCTTCTCGTTATTCAAAACTACTTGGAGATCTATTAACTCTTTTCTACCAAATTTCCCTTACGGCTGTAGCAAATTTTCTTGGTCTTTTTTTAACCTGTATGATAGAATATTTCAAAGTTTCTCTATCTATTCAACTCAGAACTCATTGTACTCAATAAAGACTATGTGGCGACCCAACCTTTTTATCAAATGGGTGATAGAAGGCGTAGCTGAATGGGAATGACTTTAAACTATCTGATGGTGAGGTTCCAGTTCTGGAGGTTTGGGGAATTTGGAGCACCCCTTCATCACCATTGCTCCCTAGCCCACTCTGACCCGGAGTGGTAGTACCTGTTTAAGGTCCCATCTATGGGTTAAATAGAAAAGTATGAGTTGATAAACAAAATTGTATTATGCATTAAGAATGAATTTATTTCACAACTTTGTCGGCATTAAATGGCCCACCGAGGTTGATATGCCGTAAAACAAACCAAACCAAACAACCAAATTAAATAAAGATGGCAGGAGCGTTCATGTAATGATTTTCAGTGTAAAATAATCACAACTGCAAGAGGCACTGCCAGCGGTTTTCGCTAGTATCACAGTGGTGGGAGAGCCGCAGTGAGCAACTTAAAGTAGGCAAAGAATTTAATTAGGGGATACAGTCAGTCTATTCCAAGCCTCACCGAATGGTTGGTTGCTTATTTTTTTGGTCTGTTTTTTTTTTTTTCTTTTTTACCAACCCCTTTTATTTCTAATATTATTTCATTGCTTCCAGGATCAAATTGACCCTGATCATTATTCTTCAGTCCACATTTTTATCCTTCCGATAGGTGGCTATTTTTGCCACCATCATCGTCGCTGTTCAAATAATGTCAGTTTTTTTAGGCTGTTTTTTTTATTGCTGCACTCATTGGCTGTTCTATTTCTTCATGTTTTCTTTCTCTATCCTCATAATTCCATTCTTTCTTTCATTTTTCCTGCCCTTTAATTTTTCGTTCGCTTGCATTTATTTCCTATCATAAAAGGCCTGCGGCTCAGCTCCCTAACCCTTATACATTTCAATGTTCTATTTACCACGCAATTTCTAGGCCTCTCTCGTCAAAATGAATTCAGAAGCATATAGCAGGATTTACACCTAATGTCTAATGGTCTACAAAACATAGAAAGTAAAATTGAGAAAATTGAAAAACAAAAAGAATCACGTTTGTAAATTGAGCAATAATAAAGAGTAAAACATTAAAAAAAAGAATTTAAGTAAAAAGGGAAAATTATTTAAAAAGAAAAAAAACACTTTGCTGCGTAAAATCAAACTTGGGTAGAAGGCAACGTTTCTTGAAATTCCTTCTGAAAAGAGGAATTATTCTTCACTTCTTTTTTTTTTTTTTTTTTTCAAACTTATATAGGGAAGTGATCTTTGTAACAAGACATTTTATTAATTCCGAAAATTCAAATGTCAGTGTTGGAATTCTAGTGCGAATAAACAAAAGTAAAGAACAACAACAAAAAAAGAATTAAATATTTCCATTAGAACTGGTTTTAAAATTAAAAGGTTTTAGCAGGACATATATATATTCAGCTTCTGAGCTGAAATTCTAATGCAGGCCAAGACAATCTGCAGGTTTAAATCCGCAAAATACAACGCAAAATGCACATGCTGTTAGATCAGATAAAAAAAGGCTTTGTTATAACAATTCTCTTGGATTGAATTCAATCATTATTGAACGTTACAATACAGTTTGATATGCCGTTAAAACTATTTCAGTCCGATCAATATATTGAATAGCTTTTTTTTTACTTCTAGTTTTACTTATCTTACCATATTGTTGCATAGCCTCTTCATTGCCACCTGTCGGCTGCGGCGTTAGAATGCACCGACTGCACCTCTGCAGAGGGGTAAGACTCCCCCAATGGGGCCACCTGTTGGTCGTGGGTGGCGACCCGTGATGCTTAAGGATAGAGCCCAGGTGGATGAGCAATTCATGACATGCAATACTCCACTTTGGCCCTATCTTGGGCTAGACGGGCGGTCGGAGAGGCCCCCTCCGATCAATCGGCTGGTCACGTCAAGCACTAGCACCTATTAATTTTTCCAACCCTATTGCCCTCATGGCAAGCTCTAACCCCTCTTTATCATATGAGTGCTAGAAGGCGGTGGTGCGGGTCTACATGTCCTGGGAATGACGTTAAACTCTATCTGATGGTGAGGTTCTAGTTTTGGAGGTTTGGGGAATTGTGGACCACCCCTTCATCACCATTGCTCCCTGGTCCACTCTGACCCGGAGTGGTAGTACCTGTTAGGGTCCCATCTATGGATTAAATTGAAAAATGTATTTATAAAAAATTGTATTATCCATTAAGAATTGATTTATTTCAAAACTTTATCCGGCATTAAATGACCCACTGAGGTTGATATGCCGTAAAAACAAACAAACAAACAAACAAACCTCTTCATTGGCACTAAATAATTATAATGTTGCATACCTCTTTCTTTAATTCTATTCTTGTCCGTATTTAGTATTCTGATCGTCTTTGGTATTTCTTCTATCATCTTGACTTGGTCTGGAATCTTCTAAGGTCTGAACTTCTCTTCGGACTTCGGTTCTGGTCTTTTATTGCTATGTTCCTGCTAGCTGGTCGTCCTGGATTCATTTCTTAGTCTTGTTACCAAGACATTCATCAACTACAAGAACATATTACTTATACAAACTTTTATTTCCTTAACTATACATTTCATGTAACTAAATATCTGATTAACATAGCGTGCGTGAGTTCCAGTTTTAGGCAGGACCTAAAATGGCCGACTTCTCTGCCTGACGTCTAACTGAAAACTGGCGACCGAAAGGTCCCACGTGACTTCACGTATTTTGGTGGCTTCTGTAATTTTCCATGGATGGACCCGGCCATGGTATGAAAAGGGGCATCCCCTCCGAATTACAGGGGATTGACAATAATCTTAGGCAATCGCAAAGATTATTTTAACAATATATGTCCATTTCGTCTATTCTTCTATAATAATAATTCTTCTATAATGAACGAAAAAAAATCAGGATGAGCTCTCTGGGGAGGTTTCTATGTGATTTGATATTTCTTCAGAATTAATCCTGAGCGTTTATTCATTGTTGTGTCCGTTTTGTTCCTATGAAGAACTTCGTATATTTTTTAACGTCTTTATTCAAGTTCCAAAATTAAACAACTGCATGTGTGGAGAGAAATAGCTATACCGGAGAGAACATTTGTGTCTGTCACCCAGCTAAAAAAAACTATACCCTACTTCTTGCTCTCACGACTAGATTAACAATAAAGAACAGCTAAATAAAGGTCAACGAAAAGCTAAGAGGCTTAGCCTTTCGTTGACCTTTATGATATTTTTCCATGATTATTTTCATGATAAAATTACAGTTTACATTTTGAATTTATAACTACATATTTTATAGGCTCATAATTATTTCCTGGTTATTTCCATGAACTCAGAATTACACAGTTCTTTTTGAATTTTATACTACATAATTTTTAGGCTACATAATTATTTTCCATGATTATTTTCCATGACTCAGAATTAAAGTTACCTTTTGAATTTTATACTACAATAATTTTATAGGCTACATAATTATTTTCCATGATATTTTCCATGACTCAGAATTACAAGTTACATTTTGAAGTTTATACTCATTAATAAAGGCTACTATTAATTATCAAACGATTATCCTAAAAGAAAATGGGACTCAGACTTATTTGCCTTAGGGTATCGTGGCTCTCCCACTACTGCGATTCTACTGGTATCCGTTGGCATCAGCTCTTGCACTTGTCACTTGTTTACACTGAAAAATCATAACCTAAACACCTTTGTCATCTTTTGATTTCACTGTGAACTAATTCTGAACGATAACGATATATAGTCTGAAACTACATTACCAGGGGGACTCGGATAAGTATATATCATTTTAATCAAAGGGGTCCCTGGGAAACAACCACACGCAGAAAAATGTTTCCCTTTCATCTAGATGAAATTTAAACATATGTAAATTACGAGATATAATGCTATTCACAAACTTTAAGCAAACTTTAATAATATTAAGATACACAAATTAGGATTAAACCACCTATAATGAAACTTTGGAAGCTCATAACTAGAGTATTGAAATTTCTATCAATATTAATTAAAGACAAATAAATAAATAACAATTACTCTTTATAGTAAATTTGGCAAATTCCGAACATTTTATCTATGGCAAAACATCACTAGAATTATTACGACAAAAAGTATTATTTCTCTGAATTTTTGAGATGAGGCTTGATGATTAGTATTATTTGTATTATTCGAACTATTGTCCTCATCTTCATTGTTATCTGTACAACGTTTCGGCCGATGTGCCTCCGGCCTTCTTCGGGTATTTCTGTCGGACTCGGGGACCTTCTTTTCGAACTCGGGAACTTCTTGTCGTAATCGGGAACCATCACAGAACTTTGAACATAGCCTTTTTTCAGTCCAAGGGGGTATCTGTTCTCATTCCGCAAACCATAGCTGGGATGAAGGCGTTAGGCTGTGTTAATTATATTTCTTGTTACTGCTGCCCCTGACCAGGATTGAACCTGCACTCTGAGAGATAACTGTCACTTAGAACTGTCTTAATCTAACCTTTATCCACTAGGCCATGTGTTCAATTCGAAAAGAAGGTCCCGAGTCCGACAGAATACAGAAGAATGCCGGAAGGGCGTATCGGCCGAAAACGTTGTACAGATAACAATGAAATGAGGACAATATATCGGAAATCTGATAGAGAATTATCTTCCCTGCGCTAGGGGACAAATCGTCAATACGATGTTGGCGACAAAACCAAATACCTTCACTTGTATGGAGATTGTCAACCTGAGCAGTTACGTCAAATAAGCGCTCTTACACCTTGCCATAAAAAAACCCTTTCTAAGGCATTGTGACAGCAAACTTTTCTAGGCTGTCACAATAGCAAACTAAAGAAGACTGAGGAACGAGAACCGACCAGACGAAACGTTTTAACAGCATTCCAGACCAGCGAGTAGAACACAATCTAGCGCATTTCAACCAAGAACTTTTTATTGCACTCTCAGATAAGTCTCGTAGCAAATGCCATTAAAATTTGCAACAATTTCTGTTCTTTTGATAATACATGTGTCTGTAATTTATATCGCTTCGTCTTTCCTTCTACCGTCTCTCGAGTATATACTACCACATTTGGGGGGATAAGGCTCAACGAACCCCACACCCATAAATACTCTTAAATAGTCGAATAGGAATAATAGGTATTAGTTAACTAGTTTTAAATCCACCCTATCTCACTGAAAGATAAAGTGAAAATACTTTAAATTCGTGCCGTATTTAGTACTGATTGGTATTATTTGATTATTCGGACTATTAAGAGTATTTATGGGTGTGGGTTCGTTGGAGCCCTTATCCCCGGTAGTGGTTATTATTCGGACGAAAGAAGGAAACAAAATACGAATATAATTACAGACACATGTATTATCAAAAGAACAGAAATTGTTGCAAATTTTAATGGCATTTGCTACGAGACTTATCTGAGAGGTGCAATAAAAAGTTCTTGGTGAAATGCGCTAGAATTGTGTTCTACTCGCTGGTCTTGGAATGCTGTTAAACGTTTCGTCTGGTCGGTTCTCGTTCCTCAGTCTTCTGTTAGTTTGCTATTGTGACAGCCTTAGAAAGTTTGCTGTCACAATGCCTTAGAAAGGTTTTTTTATGGCAAGGTGGTAAGAGCGCTTATTTGACGTAACTGCTCAGGTTGACAATCTCCATACAAGTGAAGGTATTTGGTTTTGTCGCCAACATCGTATTGACGATTTGTCCCCTAGCGGCAGGGGAAGATAATTCTCTATCAGATTTCCGATATATTGTCCTCATCTTCATTGTTATCTGTACAACGTTTCGGCCGATACGCCCTCCGGCATTCTTCTGGTATTTCTTGTCGGACTCGGGGACCTTCTTTTCGAATTGAACACATGGCCTAGTGGATAAAGGAGTTAGATTAAGACAGTTCTAAGTGACAGTTATCTCTCAGAGTGCAGGTTCAATCCTGGTCAGGGGCAGCAGTAACAGAGAATAATAATTAACACAGCCTAACGCCTTCATCCCAGCTATGGTTTGCGGAATGAGAACAGGATACCCCCTTGGACTGAATAAAGGGCTATGTTCAAAGTTCTGTGATGGTTCCCGATTACGACAAGAAGGTTCCCGAGTTCGAAAAGAAGGTCCCCGAGTCCGACAGGAAATACCCGAAGAAGGCCGGAGGGCACATCGGCCGAAACGTTGTACAGATAACAATGAAGATGAGGACAATAGTTCGAATAATACAAATAATACTAATCATCAAGCCTCATCTCAAAAATTCAGAGAAATAATACTTTTTGTCGTAATAATTCTAGTGATGTTTTGCCATAGATAAAATGTCGGAATTTGCCAAATTTTACTATAAAAGTGAGGTAATTGTTATTTATTTATTTGTCTTTAATTAATATTGATAGAAATTTCAATACTCTAGTTATGAGCTTCCAAAGTTTTCATTATAGGGTGGTTTAATCCTAATTTGTGTATCTTAATATTATTAAAGTTTGCTTAAAGTTTGTGAATAGGCATTATATCTCGTAATTTACATATGGTTTAAATTTCATCTAGATGAAAGGGAAACATTTTTCTGCGTGTGGTTGTTTCCCCAGGGACCCCCTTTGATTAAAATGATATATACTTATCCGAGTCCCCCTGGGTAATGTAGTTTCAGACTATATATCGTTATCGTTCAGAATTAGTTCACAGTGAAATCAAAAGATGACAAAGGTGTTTAGGTTATGATTTTTCAGTGTAAACAAGTGACAAGTGCAAGAGCTGATGCCAACGGATACCAGTAGAATCGCAGTAGTGGGAGAGCCACGATACCCTAAGGCAAATAAGTCTGAGTCCCATTTTTCTTTTAGGGATAATCGTTTGATAATTAATAAGTAGCCTATTTATTATGTAGTATAAACTTCAAAATGTAACTTGTAATTCTGAGTCATGGAAAATAATCATGGAAAATAATTATGTAGCCTATAAAATTATGTAGTATAAAATTCAAAAGGTAACTTGTAATTCTGAGTCATGGAAAATAATCATGGAAAATAATTATGTAGCCTATAAAATTATGTAGTATAAAATTCAAAAGGTAACTTGTAATTCTGAGTCATGGAAAATAACCATGGAAAATAATTATGTAGCCTATAAAATTATGTAGTATAAAATTCAAAATGTAACTTGTAATTCTGAGTCATGGAAAATAATCATGGAAAATAATCATAAAGGTCAACGAAAGGCTAAGCCTCTTAGCTTTTCGTTGACCTTTATTTAGCTGTTCTTTGATTGGTTAATCTAGTCGTGAGAGCAAGAAGTAGGGTATAGTTTTTTTTAGCTGGGTGACAGACACAAATGGTGTCTCTCCGGTATAGCTATTTCTCTCCACACATGCAGTTGTTAATTTTGGAACTTGAATAAAGACGTTAAAAATATACGAAGTTCGTTCATAGGAACAAGAACGGACACAACAATGAATAAACGCTCAGGATTAATTCTGAAGAAATATCAAATCACATAGAAACCTCCCCAGAGAGCTCATCCTGATTTTTTTTTCGTTCATTATAGAAGAATTATTATTATAGAAGAATAGACGAAATGGACATATATTGTTAAATAATCTTTGCGATTGCCTAAGATTATTGTCAATCCCCTGTAATTCGGAGGGGATGCCCCTTTTCATACCATGGCCGGGTCCATCCATGGAAAATTACAGAAGCCCACCAAAATACGTGAAGTCACGTGGGACCTGTTCGGTCGCCAGTTTTCAGTTAGACGTCAGGCAGAGAAGTCGGCCATTTTAGGTCCTGCCTAAAACTGGAACTCACGCACGCTATGTTAATCAGATATTTAGTTACATGAAATGTATAGTTAAGGAAATAAAAGTTTGTATAAGTAATATGTTCTTGTAGTTGATGAATGTCTTGGTAACAAGACTAAGAAATGAATCCAGGACGACCAGCTAGCAGGAACATAGCAATAAAAGACCAGAACCGAAGTCCCGAAGAGAAGTTCAGACCTTAGAAGATTCCAGACCAAGTCAAGATGATAGAAGAAATACCAAAGACGATCAGAATACTAAATACGGACAAGGAATAGAATTAAAGAAAGAGGTATGCAACATTATAATTATTTAGTGCCAATGAAGAGGTTTGTTTGTTTGTTTGTTTGTGTTTTACGGCATATCAACCTCAGTGGGTCATTTAATGCCGATAAAGTTTTGAAATAAATCAATTCTTAATGGATAATACAATTTTTTTATAAATACATTTTTCAATTTAATCCATAGATGGGACCCTAACAGGTACTACCACTCCGGGTCAGAGTGGACCAGGGAGCAATGGTGATGAAGGGGTGGTCCACATTCCCCAAACCTCCAAAACTAGAACCTCACCATCAGATAGAGTTTAACGTCATTCCCAGGACATGTAGACCCGCAACCACCGCCTTCTAGCACTCATATGATAAAGAGGGGTTAGAGCTTGCCATGAGGGCAATAGGGTTGGGAAAATTATATAGGTGCTAGTGCTTGACGTGACCAGCCGATTGATCGGAGGGGGCCTCTCCGACCGCCCGTCTAGCCCAAGATAGGGCCAAAGTGGAGTATTGCATGTCATGAATTGCTCATCCACCTGGGCTCTATCCTTAAGCATCACGGGTCGCCACCCACGACCAACAGGTGGCCCCATTGGGGGAGTCTTACCCCTCTGCAGAGGTGCAGTCGGTGCATTCTAACGCCGCAGCCGACAGGGTGGCAATGAAGAGGCTATGCAACAATATGGTAAGATAAGTAAAACTAGAAGTAAAAAAAAAAGCTATTCAATATATTGATCGGACTGAATAGTTTTAACGGCATATCAAACTGTATTGTAACGTTCAATAATGATTGAATTCAATCCAAGAGAATTGTATAACAAAGCCTTTTTTTATCTGATCTAACAGCATGTGCATTTTGCGTTGTATTTTGCGGATTTAAACCTGCAGATTGTCTTGGCCCTGCATTAGAATTTCAGCTCAGAAGCTGAATATATATATGTCCTGCTAAAACCTTTTAATTTAAAACCAGTTCTAATGGAAATATTTAATTCTTTTTTTGTTGTTGTTCTTTACTTTTGTTTATTCGCACTAGAATTCCAACACTGACATTTGAATTTTTCGGAATAATAAAATGTCTTGTTACATAAAGATCACTTCCCTATATAAGTTTGAAAAAAAAAAAAAAAAAAGAAGTGAAGAATAATTCCTCTTTTCAGAAGGAATTTCAAGAAACGTTGCCTTCTACCCAAGTTTGATTTTACGCAGCAAAGTGTTTTTTTTCTTTTTTTAAATAATTTTCCCTTTTTACTTAAATTTCTTTTTTTAATGTTTACTCTTTATTTATTGCTCAATTTACAAAACGTGATTCTTTTTTGTTTTTTCAATTTTCTCAATTTTACTTTCTATGTTTTTGTAGACCATTAGACATTAGGTGTAAATCCTGCTATATGCTTCTGAATTCATTTTGACGAGAGAGGCCTAGAAATTGCGTGGTAATAGAACATTGAAATGTATAAGGGTTAGGGAGCTGAGCCGCAGGCCTTTTATGATAGGAAATAAATGCAAGCGAACGAAAAATTAAGGGCAGGAAAAATGAAAGAAAGAATGGAATTATGAGGATAGAGAAAGAAAACATGAAGAAAATAGAACAGCCAATGAGTGCAGCAATAAAAAAACAGCCTAAAAAAACTGACATTATTTGAACAGCGACGATGATGGTGGCAAAAATAGCCACCTATCGGAAGGGATAAAAATGTGGACTGAAGGAATAATGATCAGGGTCAATTTGATCCTGGAAGCAATGAAATAATATTAGAAATAAAAGGGGTTGGTAAAAAAAGAAAAAAAAAAAACAGACCAAAAATAAGCAACCAACCATTCGGTGAGGCTTGGAATAGACTGACTGTATCCCCTAATTAAATTCTTTGCCTACTTTAAGTTGCTCACTGCGGCTCTCCCACCACTGTGATACTAGCGAAAACCGCTGGCAGTGCCTCTTGCAGTTGTGATTATTTTACACTGAAAATCATTACATGAACGCTCCTGCCATCTTTATTTAATTTGGTTTGTTTGGTTTGGTTTGTTTTACGGCATATCAACCTCGGTGGGCCATTTAATGCCGACAAAGTTGTGAAATAAATTCATTCTTAATGCATAATACAATTTTGTTTATCAACTCATACTTTTCTATTTAACCCATAGATGGGACCTTAACAGGTACTACCACTCCGGGTCAGAGTGGGCTAGGGAGCAATGGTGATGAAGGGGTGCTCCAAATTCCCCAAACCTCCAGAACTGGAACCTCACCATCAGATAGTTTAAAGTCATTCCCATTCAGCTACCGCCTTCTATCACCCATTTGATAAAAAGGGTTGGGTCGCCACATAGTCTTTATTTGAGTACAATGAGTTCTGAGTTGAATAGATAGAGAACTTTGAAATATTCTATCATACAGGTTAAAAAAAGACCAAGAAAATTTGCTACAGCCGTAAGGGAAATTTGGTAAGAAAAGAGTTAATAGATCTCCAAGTAGTTTTGAATAACGAGAAGAGAGCCTCTTTGATTTGAATTAAAAGTTTACCTTCTCCTAGACCGGTTGCCATACCAATGTTAAAGAGCCGAGTCTGTCCCACTATTTACCCATAGCTAGAAATATAACATTTGGATTCATACCCTTCCCAATATTATCAGCACTACGTGAAAACAAACGACCGCATCCATTTCCTATGACGGTAACCATTACACCACAAGCCTCCACGTAAGAGCCCAAACCCAACCACCGAAAAAGGGGGTGTCCAGAATATGTCACTAAACTGAGTCTGATGGAAAGACTCTAGTTCTTGATATCTGGGAAGAATAGTCACCCCTTCATTTTACTCCCTGGTCCATTTAGACCAAGGGGGGTTGTACCAGTTATGGTCCCATCCGTGGTTAAAATTTACTCCACTCGATACCAATACTTGATGCCATATGATTGCAAACTATTAGATGTGCTCGTCGTGTAATGGTTATCGTCGTCGGAAATATACACTGGGACCCGAGTTCAAATCCTTCAAATTTTTGCTCTCAACTCAAAGCAAAAAGTAGGCCGAGGAGCAGCTCGTAACTCGGAAAACCCGTAAGTTCATGAACTCGTAAGTCAAGGCATCATTGTATATCATATGGCCGAGGCACCTCAAGCCGAGAAACGTACACGCTGTGGTTTGTAGTACCGTGGTAATTGGTGAGCTGACACGTGGTGCATTGCCTCACTTCATGTCTGATTTAAAAGACGCATAGATGAAGGTAGTTTGTAGTATCGTGGTAGTTGGTGCGCTGGTACGTTGTGCATTACTTCATTCCGTGTGTGATCTAAAAGCTGCGCAGATAACCGTAGGAACTTAAAATTTACGAGTTAGAGCTGGTACATAACGTCCCGGAAACAGTTGGTTGGGACAATCATATAGGTGCTAGGGCTTGATGTGACCAGCCGATTGATCGAAGGGGGCCTCTCCGACCGCCCGTCTAGCCTAAGTAAGGTTCAAAGTGGAGTGTGGCATGTCATGGGCTGCTCAGCCACCAGGGTTCCATCCTTAAGCATCAGGTAGCCCCATTGGGGGAGTCTTACCCTTCTGCAGAGGTGCAGTCGGTGTATTCTAACACCCCAGATAACAGGGCGGTTAGCAATCTAATCCATCCGCACGAGCAGAGTTTAACACAAAACCTATTTTAAAGCCTGAATCCAACAGTTCGCCAGGGTTAGGGTTAGGGAATTGAATTTTCAATTTTTCCTGCTCCTATACCAGTTGTTCCATCAAGGTTAAAGATCTCACTCTGCCCTAATATTTACCCATATCTGGAGTGAGAATAATTTGGCTCGTGCCTTTCTGAAGTATATTAGTGGCATGTGAAATGCAAACAGCCTCGTCCAGTATTTGAACTATCGTCGCCGGGTCTGTTTCCTACAATGATAACTATTATACCACGAGCATATTAATCCAGCGAATAGAACTGGAACAGAGAGTTTGGTTCGTCACATTCTGGGCCTCACCAATACACCCTGAGTCGCCGAATTGTAACAGGATCAACTCAGATACAAATCCTACTTTGAGGACTGATCAATAGACAAGGATTAAAACTGATACTACATCTTTCTACTTCAAGAAAGGATCAAACTTTATGCCACAAAGAATCTCCACTGTAAAACTGCCTTCATCTACAGCCTTAAAATGGCCATGTGAATCGTATCACAGCACGTAGCACTGGAAGAGAATTCAGCTTGCTCAGCATGTCATTGTCCAATTTGGTTCGCCACTTTCAGGACCTCGTCAATACATACTGAGTGGCCGTGAGCAAAATATTACTAACCTTTTGATTCAACCTAATGTTACAATTTATTGAGTCATAAATTGTTAGCAGACCCTGTAGCTGGGAATAAGGGTCGTTAACGTTGAGATCAGAGAGTGGAAATTTACCAGTGACGATTATAACCACCTGATCCATGGAAAACGCACCATGAGAGACACGTGACAGTTTATAGTTTTAGTTTAGACTCAGATTCAACCTGGCCGTCAGTGAGTTTAGACGTTATAATCGTTCTTTATCGGGCTATCTCCCACGCTGTGAATAAGCAATATGAGCTAATAAACTTGATCCAGAAAAAGAAACAAAAAAAAAAACAGTCTAGTTTTAATCACAATGACCAAAATCAGCCCAGAAGAAAAGCAGCCCTTAGAAGAATTAAGAAGAACAGAGAAGATCTCAACTAGCCAGCTACAGATAACCAGAGTAATAGAGTAATGAAGTTAAAAAGAAGCAAGTAATATCATTATATATACTAGCAAATATATGCACCCTCCGGGTGCAAGTATTTAAGTTTTAATGTAATAAAATATTGTATCAAATTAGAAAGGCTAATGAAACTAAATAAGAATACAGATAAAAAGATTTGAAACAGAGGGAGTATAATAAAAGATTTGGAACAGAGGGAGTATAATAAAAAATGGAACAACTGAAACTTACTCTTCCATCACTCTCATCTTTCATTGTTATTTTTTCTCATTTAAGTATTTAGTTATAAGAGGAAGTAAAGAATAAAATGACAGTTATTTTATCTTATTAATGGATTTCATTTAAGATTCATTGAAGAGATTTTTGCTTATATTCATTAAAATAAAACCAAACAGTTAGACATCAATAATACTAAGCACATATTTATTAAATTCGATTTTTTAATATTAATATGCAAATTAGCTTTCCCGTTCACACTGTAAACCGCTATTTTGTTGTATATATAAATATAATTGCATGTTGTCAGTATGTAGACATAGTTAACAGTATTAATAATGTAAGACAATTTTATTAATAATTGAGGTTTGGATAAAAATAAAATCATGGAGAATGTTATGTCAATAACTAAGAGAATTGTGACTTGAGTAGGAATATAGTTTCGGTTACAGACAGAAAAACACACAATCTCCATTATAATAAGATGTATATATATATATATATATATATTATATATATTATATATATATCTTATATACCCGATGTTTGATGTTTAATGGGGGTATATGACACTAATAGGCATTTATCCAACCTGTTCACCACGGGTAGGATATTCTGCGAGGATCGAACTCGCTATTCAATAGTAATTCATGAATTTGACTCGCCCTAATCATTCTAGACTGGATGTATATGGTGTGCATTGAGAATCTAACTCAATGGTAATGGTTTGATAGTCTATCTAGCTAAATATTGAACGCAGCAAAATGACATTTTTGTATTACCTCGCATCATTTAAAAATATCAGTGAATTGACTTTCAAACAGTCTGAAATATTTCACATTTTCCGGTGAATAAAAAAAATAAAAAAATAAAAAAGACAATATAATAAAACAATAAAAAACATGAACAGAAAATATAAGTCACGTGTACACTTTGTTCTTATAATTTGATTTGGAAAACATAGACGAATTAATTAATCAGAATATATATATATATATATATATATATATATATATATATATATATATGTGTGTGTGTGTGTGTGTGTGTGTGTGTGGTGTGTGTGAGCATATATATATATAATATATATATTATATATATGCATATGTGTGAGCATATATACATATAATATACATATATATGAATGTATATATATATATATATATATATATATATATGTGTGTGTGTGTGTGTGTGTGTGTGTATGTGTTTGCGTATATATATATGAATATATATATATATATATATACATATATGTGAACGAATATATATTTATGTATTGTAATGGATATATGTTTATATATATAAATGTATATATATATGTATATATATATATATATATATATATATATATATATATATATATATATATTAGCAATAAAATGTAAATACACTTTCAAGAAGCAACATAAATAATACATAAAATACCCAGAAATAGAAATAGATTATTCGACAAATGTGCTGATCACGCAGCAAAATCGTGTTTCTTGATTAAATATAACATCATATCTTCTCAGACGTTCATGACAAACAAGAGGGGTGCCGGTAATTTTCAGCATCATTTCTGCCTTAATTACGTTTAAGTAAGTGTTGCTTAGTATTTTAACAAAATACATGCTGATATGAACTGAGAGAATAAAGAAATAATACTGAATGCAGAAATAAACATTCAGTAATTCAAGAACTGAATTTTATCGATTTTTTAATTCTATTTCTTGACAAAGCAACAATTAAAAAAAATGATATAAAAGAAAACGGGGCACATCCCTGACTAACATCTAAATCCGACCTCCATCATTTAGATCAGGGATCACCAAACTTTTTTCACGGTTGGCCAGATAATTGAAAAAATAACGAGCGCGGACCACATTATTATTGTGTTCAATATGTGCTAGCCAGAACGAATGTTGTATACCTACATTGGGTATATACATGAGAGAGTGAGTTCACAGGTGTTATAGACAGACAGACAGACAGACAGATTAGAGACTTATTTGGAGAGGAGATGGTCTTACTTTATCCCTTCCTTTCTCTAGTTACTCTTGTTCTTGCAGATTCTTCTTCCATCTCCTCCGACTGTCATCTTGTTGTCTAATTGCCGACTGATTATTCTAACTAAGGACTTCTTTTTCCTGTGTTTTACTTGCTTTCAATTAAATGAACTAACAAGACATTTATGTTGCTTGATCAAGCTTTTTTTTTTATTTAACCCATGATTTTCCGTGCGGACGGTATTGATACGTCTGCTCTCTCTGGTGGTTAGGTTGAACCTGAAATCTTAACTAAATCACGTGTTTCTCGTGGCGCGTGAGATTCGCTCCCCTGATCTCAAAGTTAACGGCCCGAATTTAATTCTACTTACAGGTACTGCTCACAATTTATGATTTCTCATAAATTGTAACACGAAAGCTCTGAGGAAAATATGTAAAACAAAATTTATCTTTCCATGTTATATTCATGGATGAGTGGCGTAAGATGCACAAAAAGAAATTTAACCAACATAGTTATTTTCGAAAACATTATCAAAGAACGCAACATTAGCAGAAAGGTTTAGTGAGATTTGTGAAACTGAAGTTTGCCTTTCAAGATATCGTCAATGTTTGGTTTGGAATCACTGCACCCAATCAAGAGAATTGCTTTCAAATGTGTATCAATGAATTTCGTTTGATTCTGTAAAGCCCATGAGGTCTTAGTAAGCTTAACATGATATTTAAATTTAAAAGATGTCAGAACGTCTCGCGTTCTGTACGTTTTAACAAACAAATTCAAGTAACGTCAGCAGGCCTGATAAAAATGCCCTCGAGGGCCGTATCCGTCCCGCGAGCCGTAGTTTGTTGACTCATGATTTAGATAAAAGTGACGTCATCCATATCAGGTCAGTCTTTCCTCGTACCATATGATCGAATCTCGATACATAGGATATAGTCGAATATGAATTAGTATTTTGGTGATGATAAATCAGTCAGATTTCGATTCATACATGGGGAAATATGGCATTCATATATCTAAGTAAAGTCGGACGAGAGACCTATTGTCTGTATCAGTCGGGCATCTAGGGAGTTAATATCCTTTTCAATAGCGCTAAAACAGGGAGATTGTTTTTGCGTCTGAGGGGAAGCATTATATCTACCATTAGATCCAAATAGCGAGGGTCCGTATTGAACTCGGAACTTTGTGATTCCTAGACTGATGCTATATATATATATATATATATATATATAATTGATAGAAATCCTCTGAAATTAGTAAACCAGTGTAAATACCTAGGTAGTAATCCCATTTAAAGAAATTAATGTCAATATAAAAAAGTAAAAGTAAAGTCATCGGGGCGGCCTAAAGTCGGTATCAGCCAGTCAGCGAGGGATTCTATCCCCTTTTCAATAGCTCTAGACCAAGGAGATTGTTTTAGCATCTGAGGTGGAGCGCCACACCTACCATCAGCTCCTTACTTTACCGCACAGATCCCTGTGCTACTCATACGCTGAGTTGGCGGGGACCGGTATCGAACTAGGAACCTTGTGGTTTCTAGCCGAACACTCTATCGACTGAGCTAACCCATGGTTTTCTATAGGCAGATTATCGATCATATGAAAATCTACTCTCACTGATAAGATAAAGTGGAATAACTTCCGAACTGTAGCCGTGTCAGTGCTACTGTATGGCTGCCGCACTTGAACTCTGAGACTGTAGAATACGGGTACAGCACCTCTACAGAGGGATAAAATCACTCCCAATGAGTCCAAGTTCTGGTGGCCGAAGAGTCCATGACATGCAATATTCCACTCACTTACATAGGCGAGATGATCGGTGGGAGAGACCTTCTCCGATCAACCGGCTGGTTACGTCAAACCCTAGCACTTATATGATTGTCCCAACTCAATTACCTTTAGGGCAACTCCAACGTTTTTTAATATATAATAGAAGGCGGTGGATGAGGGTTTGTCTTCGGTATGACGTTAAACTGCATCTCGTAGTAAAGTTACAATTTTGGGATTCTGGGAAGTCATTACTCCCAGGTCCACCCTGACCCAGTGTGTTAGTAAGTATTAGAGTCATATCTATGGGTTAAATAGATTTTTTTTAAATGAGCATTAAAAATGTGTTAAAGAATTGAGTTTGAAAAAAAATTAAATACCCAACAAGAATGATTAAAACAAAATATCTTCGGCAGGAAATAACCCAACAAGAATTGATTTGCCGTAAAATCCAACCAAACAACTAACCTGATCAGAATCAAATTAAAAGAAAATGACTTTTTCTAATCATTTGTGTCTGGGGAATTAGCTATATTATGACGGTCACGGCATACGAAGAGAAGGGCCACTCCTTTTTTTCGAAAAGAAAATAAAAAAATAAAAAAATAAAAAAATAAACTGTTCATGCTTTAAAAGGAATTGGTGGTTCTCTGTTGCAATTAGAAACGACAGCAAGGATTTCTGTCCACGTAAATTTCTCTACAAAGAACTGAAGTGTTTTTCGATGAATGAAAGAATTGAAAGACTAAACTAATTCTCTTTTTAAGTTAACGCTTTAAGAAAAAATAAACTTTTGTGTTTTTTTTCTTTTTAAGTGGGATTCGAATAGGGCGGATGAAGAGTTCTAAAAAAAAATTAATAAAGAAAATACATCAATTATTCAAATAAAAATTGCCGTGCCCATTGTCACATTTTTATTTTAAATTGGTATTTCCAAAAAGAAAGGAATTATTGGGAACCTACATAATAAAATAAAAAAACTATATTGTTTAGTGATGTGCCGAATCGGGATGGAGTGAAGAAGACCTAACAGGTACAGTATTTACCACGTACCCAACGTGTACGGGTTAGGCACAAGACCCTATTAATGTAGGACCACCCAGGAACCGAAGCTCATGGGTGGCGGGTGCAAAAATACGTTGATCCCGTCGGCATTCACCCTCAAGGGAGGGCACCTCAGGCACTGTTCAATAAAGCCAGCCCGGTCCCTCTAAATCAAGGGGCAAGTGTTGCTTGGGGGAATAGCCCTCTAGAACACTGTTAATCAATAACACGGGTCCAGGGGCCGAAGCCACCGGATCCCCGCCCTTGAGGACGGTGTGATGACCCATTGGAACGGGTGGTGAGAGGTAGTCATGGGAATCCATGCTGATGATCATTTCTTAAAATTCTCCAATTGAACGTTGTTAGCAGATAAAATAAATTTGATCCCGAACGTATTTGCTCAAAATGGTAGCTGATATCGCATGAAAAACATATGATCGCTTATCAAACAGGGAAATAAAATTTAACAAAGAGGGTGACCAGAAACCCTGCAGGACGAAAACCAAACAAGACCTGTAAAAGGGTGGGGGAAGATCTTTGCTTAGCGGCTTTTGAGCAGATTATTTCTAAAGTGCAACCCATCCTCACCGTGACAGGGCGATGTAAATGTGGTATTGTCATAGCCATTCCGTTGTGAATTTAAGTTTCTAATAGGGTCACCCAAAGTAGCTAGGTATGGCACCCAGTTGTATTAAGGCCACAAAATCCCAGAAGGTGTCCAGACCAGAGACAGGTGATTACTGTTGGTCCTCTTTTCCCTGCGTCAATTTGATAATCTGCGACAAACAAGAGTGTCTGCATATGTTTTTTTTTAGACCGCTTGCATAATTCCTATTCCCATGAAACTCTATCTTTGGATGGAGGGAGCCGACTCAGCCCACCTCGAAGGAATGCTGCCAAAGATAACCCCTCAAATGCACGAAAACTAGTATCTGCAAAGATATTAAAATTACATGTTTTTTTTAATCTACAAAGCTATGTTACATGAAAAGATTGTTCTACAGAGGAGGAACTATTCAATTATACAATGTTTCATTGTCAAGAGTATGCAGATAGTTTTCTAAATAGATTGAGGTGATTAAAAACATGATTCTGTGGGCGTTTTTTTTTATGTTTTATAATGTTTAATGTTGTTAGACATTTTTAACGTATGTTGTTGGCATCCTTCCGTCTACGAGAGACGATGGAGTAGTGCCCAATCTTTTCTTAACTACGGAGCCTGGGTGAGATTCATTTAGAGGATGAGCTGTTGCCAAACCAGCAAATATCCCTCTCCACACTGTCGCTGTAATCTAAAGGAAAGGCAAGGAACCAATGCAGTTTGTCAGCGGTAGTGTCCCAGGAGTTGCTGGGTAGCACTGGATTTCAGCATCACACCAACTTCGAGACTCCGGTTTCTGTTTTTTTTTTTTTTTTTTTTTTTTTTCGGTTTACTCTTCAAGGCGTTCCTTGGGATGGAGTAAAGACGCTAATTAGCAGAGGTTTTTTTATCGGACTTTTCCTTGACTTAGATGGGTTGCCGACCAAGGATAAGGAGCCCCTTCTAACCCATTTGGGGATTCATGTGAGTAGTAAGTACCCCAATCCTGCTACTGTCGGTGTTCTTGAAAAATAAATAGAGATTAGGAATATGGTATATTTTGCATTTATGTATCAAATAAGCAACAGTACATTCATATCATTGGGGGGGGGGGGTAAATCCACCAGAAGCGTCTAAATAGTCCTAACGTTCACTGAATTTATACATTTTACCTTATATAAAATAAATTTATTAAATTCATCATTTCAATATTTTAGACGGATTTTGATAATTGATTGCTAATCCTTCGAGAATAAAGTGGAAATACTTCCAAGCTATAGCAATGTCAGTACTAATGTATGGTTCCACCACTTGGAATCTAATGAAACATCTGCAGAAACAGCTAAAGGAAACAACACAAGTGTAACGATGAATAAGGCGTTGACGACAGCATTTGAGTTGAGTGGAAATTGCTAAGACCAGTTTAAGTAAAACTTACGCTGGATTAATGAACTTTTTCACGATCTGACTAGACAAAGAGGATGAAACCCATATAAAAGCAACACCAGTGTTGACAAACCTGCAAAAAATTACATTGATCAGCTCAATACGGATACTAGATACAGTGAAGAAGACTTACCCAGAGTGATGAGAGATGAGAACGAATAGCGAGAGAAAATCATGGGAATGCGTGCTCTTAGCGCAACATGATGCTGCTGCTGCTGATGATGATGATTTCTGGAGTGTTTTGTAATATACGGTGAGCTGAGGTCCACCACTTAAACTTAGAGACTCTGCATGGGCGTGTGGATTAAAGTCAACACGCTCGAATACGTGGTTAGTTAACAATTTCATCATCGAACTTGAAAGCCGTTCATTTGCACGTATTCGACATTGACTATCGGACCGACAGCCAAGGATTTTGCGCAACCAAAGGATTCTAGCCAAAACTAAGGGACACGAAGGAAGAACCCAGGGATTTTACCCAACATTAAGGGATACTGAGGAACAAAAGATCAGCCTCTGCTTAACACAAGGGATCACCACTGTAAAGTACTCTCACTTGAAGCCTGAATATGGCCACAAAAATCGTAACAGTCTCTTGTAATTACTTCACGGGTTCGTACATATGGACAAATACACACGCACACACCAGTATAACTTGGTTGGATTTTATGGCATATCAAGCCTTTGGGTTTAGAATGATGATGATGATGATGATGATGAGGATGATGAGGATGATGATGATATCTTAAAGTAAAACTCCTGGAAAAAAGTATTTTCTTTTTGTAGTCACTTGTAATTACTTCACGGGTTATCAAACGAATATATAAAAGTCAGAGTTCATTAAAAAAAAAAGAAAAAATCAGCTAATCATTCATTCTAGCCAACACTAAGGGACACGAAGGAAGAACCCAAGGATTTTACCCAACATTAAGGGACACTGAGGTACAACCAAAGGATTTTTCACAAAAGATCAGTCTCTGCTTAACACAAGGGATCACCACTGTAAAGTGCTCTCACTTGAAGCCTAAAAATAGCCACAAATATCGTAACAGTCTCTCGTAATTACTTAGTTAGTACACATGGACAAACGCACACACACACACACACACACACCACACACCACACACACACACACACAGACACACACACAACACACACACACACACACCAGTATTACTTGGTTGGGTTGTATGGCATATCAAGCCTTTGGGTTTAAAATGATGAGGATGATGATGACGAGAAGGAGCCTTTGGGTTAGAATGATGATGATGATGATGATGATGATGATGAGGAGGAGGAGGAAGGAGGACGAGAGGAGGATATCTTAAAGTAAAACTCCTGGAAAAAAGTATTTTTCTTTAGTCGTCACTAGTAATTACTTCACGGGTTATCAAACGAATATTATATATATATATATATATATATATATATATATATATATGTATACAATCATATATTATATATATATATATATATATATATATATAAACATCATATATAATATATATATTATATATATATATATATATATATATATATATATATATATAACATCATATAATATATATTATATGATTATTATATAATATATATATTTATATTAATTGCATATAAAAAAAGAAACATAAAAGCCTGTAAATAGTGTTCTGTATATAATTATGAAATTGTTCATGCATTGAGCTCTACAGAGGACTTGAAAGAATCTTTTATGTTTAGCGAAAGAAAGGAAATTTAATATATAATACATATATCA
>CM042145.1:96638284-96653284 GCA_023376005.1 Doryteuthis pealeii
ATCAGTAAATAGATATGTTATATACTCCTTTGCTGGGTATGGGGAGATATTTTTCTATTAATATATGAGATATGAGAGCATCCGTGGTTATACCCCCCCCATAAATTTCTTACTTACTTGAGTAGTTGGCTTCATGGCTGAATATCTTAATTTATTTTCTTGTAGCAGGGGCATTTCTTCTGATTTCTTTTCTGGTTATGTGTCTTTATGATACTGGTCAGATTTGATTTCGTCAAGGTCGCCATTTAGTTCATAGAGACAACCAAGGCTTATATTTTGTGAACACATTTTTATTCAAAACCAGAACTTTCTCAACCTAGGATTCTTCAACCGCATGTATGGATTCAAAGCCGGTATGTCTTTACATCACAATGTATCCGGCCTAACTAAACTAAGCTAAGATCTAAGTCTTCTTTCCCACAGTCTGTGTAACGGAAAAGAAGGTTACCCCAAGGTTATTTCATGCCAATCATCTAACTGCCTCCGATTTTGAATTTCAGCCCCATGAATTCAGAATCTACAGTAACCGTCTAAAACATGACGGTATTTATTATTATACAACAGCGACGAGCAGGATGCAGCACAATGTCATATTTTTTATGACTAAAAATATGATATTGTGCTGCATCCTGCTAAAAAGGTCGGCAAGAAAAAAAGGTGAGAGAGAGAGATAGAGGGGAGAGAGAGAGGGAGAGAGAGAAAGCGAGAGAGAGAGAGTTAAATCAAGATTATTATAGTTTTTACATATTGAAGTATTTTGCAATAGGTCGCAAGTGAACATGTCAAATGTTGTAATAATCAAATCATTATACTGTGGTATATCTCTAGGTTCTGCTAATAAATATTAGATAGTTAAATACTTATTCCCCATTTCTTTAACGATCACTGTTCAATACCATTCCCTTAACCGTTAATCACTTTAATTTTTAAAACTATTTTTCTTTTATAATTATTTCTGGAAATCTTGAACCCTTAGGATGAGGATGGCTATCACTTTTGTAGGGAGCAAAAAAGAAATAAGAAATCACGTTTTGACGGCTATCTATAAATTAATGAAAAATAATATTAAATAAAACTGTTGTTGCAATTTCTAAACATACCTGGTTCATCTTGGGTTTCCATTATTAAATGAATGCTTTTCGAGCAATCTGACTGTTGATCAATTCAGAGCTCGGGAAATTATTTTTCGAGCAACTGACTTCGAGCAATTTGCTTTCGAATAATTCATTTCAAGATATTCAACTCCATTCCATTTGTACTCATTACGCATGGCTTTCCTGGACCATATGATCTTTAGGCACCCCTTTTGCGATCTCGATTCGTGGGAACATTTTTTTCATTTACACAGTCAAAATCCGAATAATTTTAACATACGAGTTTTAGATTTTTTATTATTATAAAACTAACCCCTAACCCTAACCCTAACCCCTAACCCTAACCCTAACCCCTAACCTTAACCCTAACCCCTAACCGTAACCACTAACAAACAACCGGATTTTTACGGTGTAAATGAGAAAAGTGACCCCACGAATCGAGATCGCAAAAGGGGTGCCTAAACGTCATATGGTCCGCTTTCCTTAGATTTTACAAGCTTGTATATAGATTTGTTTAATGTGTATGTTTACATTCGTAGGAAATTGACTCGTCGATCCAAGATAAATCCTGGCCGAGGCTGATTACATTTCACATAGCTCTAATACACTTGGGAAAGGCATGCATCCAACTATTCTCTCACCAGCTATGGCTAAATAGTACGACAGACTAGGTTTATTAAACTTGTTGAGGCAACTAGTTTAGGAGAAGGAAAACTCTGAATTCAAACCTGCTAAACTCCGCTTAATAATAAACGCCCTCGACTGGGGCGTTAGAATACACCAGCTGCACCCAAGCATAGGGATAAGACACTCCCAATTGAGCCACCTGTTGGCCGTGGGTGGCAACCCGTGATGATTAAGGATGGAACCTAAGTGGCTGGGTAGTCCATGACATGCAACACTCTACTTTGGCCCTTACTTGAGCTAGACGGGCTGTGGCTGAGGGTATTCACGTACTGGGAATCACGTTAAACTCTCTGAAGGTGAGGTTCCAGGTTTGGGGAATGTGGAGCAACCCTTCATCAAAATTGCTCCCAGGTCCACTCTGACCCGGAGTGATAGTACCTGTTAGTATCCCATCTATAGGTTAAATGGAAAAACACGAGTTTATAAAAAAATTCAGTATCCATTAAGAATGAATTTATTTCAAAACTTTACCGGCATTAAATGACCCACTGAGGTTGATATGCCGTAAAACAAACAAAGCAAACCAAACCATCAGCTTAATAAATTGATCTTGTTTCACATTCTACTCCCTGCGGAGGCGTTGGTATATAATATATATATATATATATATATATATATATATATATATATATATATATATATATATCAATTGGTGAAGCATTCTGTCGGGAAATATGACACTATCCAGAGAGGTAAAAAAATCCTGGATGTCTTCCAGCTTTGTTAGGACGATAAAAATAGAAATTCGGAAGTACTCCCCGCGATGTCCAGGCTGTTATAAGATGGCTCTTTTCTACAAGAGGGATATTTTCCTGAGTATTCTGAGGTCATTGAAAATCAGTACATAACCTCCTCCCACAGAGATGACTCTAAACGTTAAAATACGAAACAATATATATATATATATATATATATATATATATATATATATATATAGATAGATAGATAGATAGATAGATAGATAGATAGTATGAACAAAAAGTAATAAGACAATCAGGAATATTTCTTGTATGTTGTTTATTCTCAACTAGTTTCGACCTTTGGTCATCGCCAGGAGAAAATTTCTTATTTGAAGAAATTATTTATAATTTTTTTGAAAGGGAGCATTTATTTATAGATTTTTTAAAATATATATATATGATAAATAAGATGATTTCCCGGGGAATAAAATATCGTGTTAATCGCAATATCGACGGCGGATAAAAAAATTAATCGAATAAGTCAGTGTTATAAGGAATTTCAGGTGCCCAATATGTTAGAAGAGCGGATTTAGTATTAAGGCGTATATAGAAATAATCAGGGTTAATTGTAATGAATTAATCATGGTATTGATTAATTACATGCGATTGCGGAAGTGTATATATATAATATAATATATATATATATATATATATATATATATACCACAGCATTTACTACTATTATTCCTATTATTAATACCTAAAAAAGGAACAGACCTAGCTACCTTGAACTATTCTTTGTCTCCTGAAATGGACATTAATTTCCAGAATAATGAAAAGCGGTGCTTTGACAAATGTAAATCTCGCTGGAATAAGAATATGGGATATATTGATAACATTGGTACACGTATGCCAAGATACTTTGACGTACGAGTGTCACAACTTACGAGTTTGTCCGAGTTAGGAGCTGTCATTGGATTGAATTTTGCTCTATGTTAAGAGTCAACATTTCTCTCTCTCTCTCTCTCTCTCTCTCTCTCTCTCTCTCTCTCTCTCTCTCTCTCTCTCTCTCTCTCTAAACATTCACGTGTTGCTATAAGCATTTTAGTCCGGTCATGGTCCAGGAAATTCTGCAAATGTATATATATATATATATATATATATATATATATATATTATATATATGAGGAAAAATGAGTAAAGAAAGAAAAGTAAATGGATAAAATGAATTTAATCAATCACTTACACATGTGTTTCGGTCAGTTTATGTGTGTGAAAATATTTCGCACACATACAAGAATCGACCTTCATCAGAGTGAATATTTATTTTCATGAATATTTATTTTAATCATAAAAAATAAATATTCACTCTGATGAAGGTCGATTCTTGTATGTGTGCGAAATATTTTCACACACATAAACTGACCGAAACACATGTGTAAGTGATTGATTAAATTCATTTTATCCATTTACTTTTCTTTTCTTTACTCATTTTTCCCTCATATTGTCGGATTCAATTCCTTTTCCATTTTACACACACACACACACATATATATATTATATTATAATATATATTAATAATATATATATATAATATTTCTTTGAAAAGTATTGCTTTGTATATAATTTGATTTATTGATTATTATACATGCAGCTATTTTTAGGGATTTATAAAAATCCTTGTTTGCACCTACAAGAGCATAAAATATAATTGTACAATGAGATTTTGATTATCCCATATAAAATCATCCCTTACTGACAGTCATTTGGATTAGCTTACACACACACACACACACACACACACACACACACCACATATATATATATATAATATATATATATATATATATATATACTAGCAGCAGTACCCTGTATCGAACCGGGACCTTGCGAGCGCTTTAACACAGTGGTTCTCAACCTTTTTTATACGATGGATTACTTTGATTTCAATTTTACTATGATGAACCCCATAGCCATTCGATGTTTAAAAATTCTATTGTATTGTTATGATTAAATATGTTTTGCTTGACTGGACAAAGAAAATCCTACATCGTTCTCATAAATAGAGAACCACTCATTTTGTTGTATACCTCTTTCCTTACTTACTTCTATTCTTCTTCTGGCGTCTTTGACATCTTAAGTTCTTCTAGCGTTTCTTCTAACATCTCTTCTAGCGTCTGGACTTCGTCTTGGTGGTCGGTCGCACTTAACTCATTTCTTCTTCTAGATCAGTCTTGTTACCAAGCCATTCACCAACTACAAACCGTGTTATTTTCGTAAGCTTTTTATTTACTTAACTAAATATTTCATGTAACTAAACATTGCGCGCGTATGCAGGTGAGTTCCAGATAAGGCAGAACATCTTCTCTGCCTGACGTCCAAACTGAAACCAGGTCCCAAGTGACTTCACGTATTTCGCGGGCTTTCTGTAATATTCCATGGAAAGTCCCGCCCGTGCTATGAAAAGGGGCCATCCCTTTAGAAATACAGGGGATCGACAATAATCTTATGCAACCGCATAGATTATGTAACAATTTAACACATATTTTTCTTGTAGATGTCGATGCGTAAATTACAATTATACCAAAGAAAGTGGTTAATTCGATGAAATGACGGAGATATGAGGCTTTAAAAATCCCCTAATTATGCCTTAAAAAGTACGTATTTTCGTGCAAATTGTAGGTGTCGATTTTATTGTCTTTTTTATTAGATTTCGATGTCTAGAGCAGTCAGTAGTAGATAGAACAGTACCTAGCAGTTGGTCGCTTGACATGAGCAGAAATACCTCTTTGACAAAACAAATAGCAAGCTAGTCTGCAAGACAGTAAGCTGCGTTTTCACTAACCAACTAATTAGATACTTTCGATCGGGCATAGATTTCAATAGTACCGTCCAGTTAAAGTATCTAGGGATATTACACCTTTCTGAGTTAACAAAATATTCTTTCCGGCTGTTCAAATGATATCAAGGTCCATTCATTGACAAATGTTGCTTAATTCTTCCTAGTGTCGGTTTAGCCCAGTCGGTAGTGCGTTCGGCTAGGAATCAAAAGGTTCCTGGTTCGATACCCGCTCTCGCCAACTCAGCGTATGAGTAGCACAGAAATCTGTGCGGTAAAGTGAGGAGCTGATGGTAGGTGTGGTGCTCGATCTCAGACGCTAAAATAATCTTCTTGGTTAAGCACTAGTGAAAAGGGGATGGACTCCCTCGCTGTTTGGCTGATAGCGACATTAGGCCGTCCCGACGACCACTTATCTTCATATACTAATAGTTTTTTCTCAGTGTTTTTTTTTTCTTTTCATCTCTATCACCACATACTTTACACTTAACCTTCTGGTGCGGGTTATCAATATGTGCTTTGATATACTTTGGCAACTTGATTTACGAGTGCCCCAACATACGAGTTTTCCGAGTTACGAACTGTCCTCTGTTAATTTCTTTTTTTTTTTTTTTTCTTTGTGTTCTGAGGTAAAATCTGAGGTACGAATGTTGTATACCCTTTCTTTACTTCTATTATTCTTCTGCTCATTTTTGGTATCTTACGTTCTTCTTCCAGCGTCTGGACCTAGTCTTGGGGACTTCGTGTCTGGTCTTCTATTTCTCTGTTCTTGTTGGTTGGTCGTCCTTGATTCATTTCTTCTTCTAGGTCAGTCTTGTTGCCAAGAAATTCATCAACCACAAAACCATATTATTTATTTAAACATTTATTTACTTAACTAAACATTTTTCATCTAACTAACATAGCGCCCGTATGCAGGTGAGCTCCAGCTAAGGCCTTATCTGCCTGACGTCCAAGCTGAAACTGAAGACCCAACCAGGTTCCACGTGACTTCACGTATTTCGTGGGCTTTCTGTAATATTCCATGGAAAGTCCCGCCCATGATATGAAAAGGGGCCATCCCTTCATAAATACAGGGTGTTGACAATAATCTATGCATAGATTATGTAACACGAGCGAACATAGGCGTATCTGAAGCACGCTGCGACCTCAACTCTTAGCTCTCAACACAAAGCAAAACATCGAGCGAGTGACAGCTCATAATTCGAAAAAGTCGTAAGTTGCGACACTTGTAAGTTAAGATATCACTTAATGGATGTTCTCTATTAAAATAAAAGTCTATCTGAGAAATTGTGAGAACCTCCCGCAAGCTATTCTAGAAACTAGCAAAATATGCACCCTCCGAGCACAAGTATTTTAGTTTTAATATAATTAAATATTGCATCGAATCAGAAAGACAAATGGAATTAGATACAAACACAAAAAATATTACAATTATTTTTATATTATTCTAATTGATTTCAAATTAGAATTATTCGTAGGTTTCTTTAAATACGTTTGAGAATAGAACAATAATATTAGCAATCAATAATATCAAGTAATTATTTATTAAACACGGTTTTGTTTAAACCGGTATGCAAATTATTCACACAATTTATTATGTAAACATTAATTTCGTAATGATATATAACACACATTGCAGGATTTTAGATACTTTAATAATATGAGTTGTTTTGAGGCAAATCTATCTTACCGAGAAGAAATAGAGACATTGCTAATTAATATTAAATAATTAATAATTAAAAACCATCGAGAATATAATGTAAATAACTAAGGGAACAGTGACATTGGTGGTGACATAGTTTCTGTTACAGACACATAAGCTCCATTATAATAAGATGAAATTGGGAAATGTTTTATGTACAGGGTATTCTTCGAACTTGATATTCACAGGCTGCTACTTTTTTTTTTATTTTTTATCTCCAATAAATCCATTGTCTGGGCAGCAGTTATATTAGGTTTAAAATAATAGCAGCTCCAGTGGACAATTTATAGAATTAAAACAGAAATCTGTTGTTTTTAAAAAATTTATGATGAAGAAGCAAATTTGCTAGAAGGATGACATAACTTTAGTTAAATTAATAACAAAATAATGATTCTATGGAACAATATGATAAAAATATTCTATAAAAAAAAGGCAGTTAATTTAAGTTTGGTTTGGTTTCTTTTGTTTAATGGCATGTTAAAATTCGTGGGTTATTTGATACCAACAATATAACTGTGTGAGAATTAATATAATTGATAATATCTGAAACCATATAACTGTTTGCAAATTGTTTGTATTAAGAATAGTTAATTGAGGCTATAATTTTCTACAAATGATTTTCATTAGTTACTTGAAACGATGTAATTACGCCCTGTCGGTTGTCGCTGTAGGATACACTAACTGCACCTCAGCAGAGGGTAATATCACCACCAATAGGGCCACCTGCTAGCCGTGAGTGACGAACGGTGATGCTTAAGGATGGAATTCTTGTGGTTCAGCAGTCCATGACATGCAACACCCCACTTTGCCCTTATTTAGGCTAGACGGACATTCGGAGAGAACCCCTCTAATCACTCCGCTCTTTACATCAAGCCCTAGACCCTATATGATTGTTCTAACTTCTTGCTCTTATGGCAAGCCTTAATCATTTTTATCATATATGTACTAGAAGTCGGTGGCTGAGGGGCTTATTTTCCTGGGTATGACGTTTAGACTGTATCTAGTGGTGAGGTTCCAATTCTGGAGCCCTGTGGGAATGTGGTATACTGCTTCGTTGCCATTGCTCCAAGTTCCACTCTGACCTGGAGTAGTAGTGCCTTTGAGGGTACCATTTACTGGTTAAATAGAAAAAAAGGGTTAAAAATTGAGTTTTAAAAAATTGAATACCCATCAAGAATGAATGAAAGAAAACGTTTTCGATATGAAATAACCCAACAAGTGTTGACAAGCTGTAAAATCCAACAAACCAAACCTTTGGTTCAATGGCATGTTAAAGTCGGTGGGTTATTTGATGCCAATAATATAACTGTTTTCAAATTATTATAATTGGCAATACTTCAAACCTTATAACTGGTTGCAAATTGTTTATATTAAGAATAGTTACTTGAAGTTTTAATAGTTTACAATAGATATACCCAAAATTGACGTAAAATCCGTTTTTGACAAAATTGATTTAGCCGGGGGGGGGCGGCTAATTATATATTTATATAATTTTCACCCTACAGAAAATAATTTACCAAAAATCAGGGAATTATCAGATTTTAATGAAATTTTCAGTGTTGATTTATCAATGAATGAACTTTATAATGCATTATTTATTTTATTTTAAACCTTCTGATTTTTTCAGGTCACTTAATTTTGACCTCCCCTTATTTTTGAGGCGTAACATTTTTGCGAGTTGGTAATTTTCTGTACTAATTACAGTATGAATAAAGAGATAAAAGACAGAAGTTATGAATAGAAAAAAAATTTACAGGGTATTTTTATGAGAAAATAAGTACTGAAAATCGGAAAATAAAATGTAAAAAAAAAAATCTTTGGAGATTTCTTTTTTACATTTCGATAATTATCTAATTAGTATTATCTTATAAAAGAAAAAAATATACATCAATATTTTTCTGCTTAAAAAGAGGGTGGGCTAAATTTTCAATAGAGTTTTTCTTCAAAATGTATTACTTTTTGTACCTAAAATAAGGTTTGCATTAAATAGATATTTATTTCTAGAATCTAAAAATATAACATTTTAAACTTAACATCAGGATTTTCATATTTTAAAACAATTAAATTGATTTTCAATGTAATTCACATAACGTTCGAAAATTATTTGTATGGAAACAAAAAAGACTTAAAATGTGAATTACCTCCCTTAGGTTAGATGAGAGTTTAACTTTTTTTCAGTTTTGCGAAAGACTTCCATATCTAATAAAGGTAAGTTCACTTCATTATTACGATTTTTAATTCAAAATATTCACTATTTATCTTTAAATTAACAATTTTTTTAGTAGGCACTTCCAAAAATCTTGTTATTTAAAAAAAAAAACGATTAAATCAAAATCCATTAATTCTATCATTTAAGATCAAATTTTTGTCCAAGTCAAAAAGTAGTAACAAAATAAACATCAGTAAAAAAAACAATAATATTACATATATATAATTTTATTATGTAATAATATTATCGTTTTTCTATAATAAACTATTGTAGGGACTGTCAAGTTTGTTGTAATAGGTGTCCAGGCTGACCCAGGAAAAACAGAACCCAGATTATTTATTTATTTTCCCATTAAACTAACCCTAAACCCCTGCCTTAATTCTAACGTAAACCCTAATTTATTTGTTTATTTTGGAAATTAACAGTTTTATTACAAAATTTGTGTGTTCTGTCTTTTCTGGGACACCTAATTTACTAAACAAACGTTCATGATTACCGTTTTTTTAGAACAAATATTGTAATAAAAGTAATTTAATATAAGAACAAATATTGGTCCAAAATAATATCCCTTTTTCAACAAGAAAAAAAAAGTAAAAAATATTATCACACTTACGGAACACCATACATGAAGCGGAAGTAAACATTCGAAGTTTGATTAAAGCGAAACAATTTGAAATTAATATTTGTTTTAATTTTTGTCATGCAAAAAATGGATTTTACTTACTTAAAAGTTAAAAACCAGTGAGTAAAATTTCAGTAATATTTAATAAATATGTATTTAAAGCAATGTCTTACTTATTTCGAAAAAGAAATGTTTATAACTATTTTTAAAATATTTTTTTTTAAATTATTGTGGATGATAATTAAAAAAACAAAAATTCGACACAACTTTTCACAAAAAACTGAACGATTTTTAATGTTGAAAATGTATTAAAAATAAATTGCATATGTAATAATATTTTTCTTTTTTTAATAATAGTCATTATGTTACTACTTATCGATTTAGACAAAAGTTTGACTTTAAATAATCGATTTAAATAATTTTAATTTTAAAAAACAAAATCTGACTCTCGCAGCCGATTTTCGGGTATCCCTAGTTACAAATAATTATCATTAGTTATTTAAAACCACTTGCACAAAGACTTTACCATGAAATAACCCAAAAAGGTAACGTATATATTTAACAACCTCTCCTTCGAGTAGGATGGGGCACAGGATTATTTTCTTAAGCGGAAATTTAACAGGTTGAATTCAGAGTTTTCCTTCTCCTAGACCAGTTGCCGTACCAAGTTTAAAGAGTCCAATTGTTCTACTATTTAACTAGAGTGGAAGGGAGAATAGTTGGATGCATAAATGAGGCTATTAGCGCTATGTGAAATGCAAACAGTCTCGTCTCGGATTTGAACTCGGTTCACCGAGTCCATTTCATAAGAAGATAACTATTTCTTCACGTGCCTGCATTATAGCAAAACACTTGTGGTATTATTTAACCCAAAGGGTTGGGTAAATAAAAGCGCAGGTACATAACTACTGAATAGCGAGTTTGATCCTCACAGCATGCCCCATACTTGCGAGATAGATAAAGAGAGAGAAATTGTCATATATATATATATATATATATATAGAGAGAGAGAGAGAGAGAGAGAGAGAGAGAGAGTGGGGGAAGAGGAGGAGGAGGAGGAGGAGAGAAAGAGATGGAGAGATAGATATGTAGAGATAGGGTTGAGAGAGTGTTGAATACAAAAATGAGAAAGGACACATCACTGAGAGAGAATCAGAGAGAGAGAGGGGGGGGAGGAGGAGAGAAAGAGATTGAGAGATAGATATGTAGAGAGAGAGAGAGAGAGAGAGAGAGGATGAGAGAGTGGTGAATACAAAAATGAGAAAGGACACATCACAGAAAGAGAGAGAGGAGAGAGAGAGAGAGATAGATAGAGAGAGAGAGAGAGAGAGAGAGGAGAGAAGAGAGAAGACGAAACTGTTAGAAATATTTTTTGTGTGCTAGTTTAAGATGACAGATTTTTTTTAAAAACTTTTTAAATCCCGGGAAATCTCTTGGTAGCTCTGCAAGTACTTGATAATTTTGTTT
Organism: Doryteuthis pealeii; assembly: GCA_023376005.1. Taxonomy (NCBI): domain Eukaryota; kingdom Metazoa; phylum Mollusca; class Cephalopoda; order Myopsida; family Loliginidae; genus Doryteuthis; species Doryteuthis pealeii. The sequence goes on from CM042145.1 coordinate 96,649,588, forward strand.
GAGAAAACAGGTTCATCTTTTGTGCAATTAAGTCTAGTATGATTTACAATGACTTCTGTTTCTTTATTTCATTTTTTTTTTTCTTTTTTTTTTCCTTTTCTTTTTTTTTCATTTTTAGAAGAATTTATTTTCAAGTGTTGAAGTAGCCATTAAGTAATAGTTTCATTTTATGACAACATAATACAATCGGACATTGGCTTTTTGTCAAATTTTATGAGACGTGACATTCAGTTTGTAAATGCAAATGTACTGTACGTTTCGGAATATATTATGATACATTTCACTTTGATAGATATGTAGCAAACTCGTACAGGTATTAGTGTCCTGGATATGTCGTTAAACTGCATCTAGTGGGGAAGTTCCAATTCTGGAGCTCTGGGGAGTGTGGAGTACCTCTTTCATCGCCATTACCCCCAGGTCCACTCTGACACGGAGTGGTAGTACCTGTTAGGGTCACATCTATATGTTAAATAGATAAAATGTGTTTAAAAATGTAATATACGTTTCGAAATATATCATGATACATTTTCTTTGGTAGGTATATACTTTTGGTAGGTATATAACTTGTACAGGGTCTTAGTGACTTGGATATGACGTTAAACTGCATCTAGTGTGAAGTTCCAATTCTGGAGATCTGAGGAGGGTTGAGTCCTTTCATTGCCATTACTCCCAGGTCCACCTGACACGAGTAATAGTATCTATTAGGGTCCTATCTATGGGTTAAATCGATATAAATGTTTAAAAAATCGGATACCCAACAAGAATGAATCAAATAAAATGTCTTCGGCATAATCGTGATTGGCATGCCCTAAAATGTCTTCGGCATGACAAGATTGATATGCAGTAAGTTTTCCTTCTCCTAGACTGGTTTCCTAACCAAGGTTAAATATCCCAGTCTGTCCTACTATTTAGCTGTAGAGAATATAGATTGGATTCATACCTTTCCCAAGAGAATTAGCGGTATGTGAACAGTGGCTTCGTCCAGGATTTGAACTCGGGTCGAGGAATCCATTTCGTACGACTCTAACCAGTAAAGCACCACGCTTCCCAATCTCTCTCTCTCTCTCTCTATATATATATATATATATCATTTTAGGGTATGTCATCATTGTTTTTGTATTTACTTCTCATACTGTCGTGTAGAAAAAGACACTATAAGAGGAATATAATCTACTTCTAAACAAAACGAAAAATCTAGGAGAGTCCGGTTGGTGTAGGGCTTACGGTCCTCGCCTGTCAGCTTGACAGTCAGGTTTCAATTCACGCTCAAGGCGGTCTTTCTATCTATAGCTCTGCTGATGAGGCATAATAGGCCGAAATGTACATTCAGAGATTGATTTTTCTCGATTTGTTTAGCCTTATATTTGAATAGGTATGCCCGCCCAATTAATTAATTAACTTTCAAAATTAGGTACGACTTCAATTAAGCACCTATTCCCCCATATATATATATATATATATATAATATATATATAGAGAGAGAGAGAGAGAGAGAGAGAAGAGAGAGAGAGGAGAGATTAAAATCCTAACCGTTATCACATTACAAGGTTTTTGTAAACAAATACAGAAAAATAAGAAACGAGAGATAAATGATATTACACCTAATTGCATAAAGTCTTGATAACCTAGAAGCATACTTCTCATGATTACCTTTGTCATTTAAATGTGACTGTTGGACAATTTATCTAAAATTAGTTTTTCTCTCTGGCGCCATCTTGTCACTGATCAATTTGGAGATATCTAACGATCATTTAACGTCAGCTGACACCTGTATTATCATAATAAGGGTGCCTGCAGGTATTGCTTTCTTCTTTTTCTTAAAATAGACTAACTGGTTTTCTTTCATTTAAACTGGGGCAGGTACAAACGACAGCGAAGCACTGGAACTTTCATTTAAATCCGGAGCAGCAATTAAATTTACGTTGGTTGCATGTCAACTTAAAATGCAATGACTGAGGCATATTACGATGTTTTTAAGTGGTGGCAAGTGTTTGCTTTTCAAGATAAAAACCAAATACTAAAACAATGATAATGTACTCGAGACTTGAAAAATAAAAAATGATAGTTTAGCTACAGGTTGGGTGAGGATTTTGAAATGCCTTGTACGATTTAACAATTCGGCTCGGTAAATACTACGGTCTGGATTTTCTGTCGTTTAGCTGACTAGGCAAATTTAACTGTTTGCCTACTACTAAAATAATTACTGTGCTCTAAATAAATCATTAATCCAAGTATCTCAGAATGTAAACAATTCGACAGGTGGTTATTTAGGAACGACTATTTTAGGTATATCGTTTGGACAGTCTCGACAAAAAACCTGATCTGTTGATTTAGTTTGGTTTGGTTTGATTTAACGGCATATAAAAAACTTGTGGGTTATTTAATGCTAAATCTTTTAATTTATTGTTGTATATATGATCTATAAGGAAATAATTTGTAGGTAAATACAAGGTGTGTAAAAAAAAAAGTAGCAAATTTAAAGATGTATTTATCAAGATAGAAATGAAGAATGAATGGAACGTTATTTTTTTTCAGAATACAAGGTGTGTCACAAAGTAAAAAAAAAAATCTTGATACATTTTTGACACACCTTGTATTTTGATTTTAAACAAATTGTTAGTGCGAGACAGCAGTTAGTGATTATATTTTGTTTTTGCGGTGGATAGCTATTTTTTTCATTTTTTAAAGACATAGATGAAACCCTAACAACTACTAACATTCAAAGTCAGAGTAGACCTGGGAGTAATGGCAATGAAGGGCTAGTCCACACTCCCCAGAGCTCCAAAATTGGAACTTAACCATTAGATGCAGTTTAACTTCATACTCTGTTTGATTATTTCAATACATAAGGTATGCTGGAAAACACCACTTAAACTTATTGACTCGACGTCGTCACGTGGATTAAACCACAGCCAATCAACAGCTCGAATATGTGGTTAATTAACTATTTAATCGCTGATATTGAGAGCCGTTCCTTGCACGTTATTCGACATTGACGAACGACCTGCACCAAAGACTTTTCTCAACGCAAGGATTTTACCCAACAGCAAGGAACAACCAAAGGAGCATACCCAACACTAAGGAACACCAAGGAACAACCAAAGGATCATACCCAAAGCCAAGGGACACCAAGGAACATCCAACGGTTTCTTCCCTAAAGATCACGCTCTGGTTAACTCCACTTGAAGCCTAAAAATGACCACAATAATCGTAACATACCCAGGATACTAAGACACTCAACAATCGCCTTCTAGTACCTATATGAAAAAAGGGTTTGGGTCTGTCATAAGGGCAACAGGGTCAATACAATCATATAGGTGCTAGGGCTTGATGTAACCAGCAGATTAATCGTGGGGGGCTCTCTGACCATCACGATACTTATGTGACATGTAGTTTATTGGTAAATTCAAAGAATTTTTCTTTTTTGGTAGTTTCGCTAATGTTTCAAATGTTTCTATGGGGAATCCGCGAAAGAGAATGTATCAGTCGTTGGTTTCTGTATAGAACTATCACGTCTTTTCTGATGCTTTTATTTTTGGTTGTTATATTTAGACAACAATGGCCAAAAACCATTTGACATTTGCCACGAAAAAAAAGTAATGCCTCCATTGTGAAAAGCGCAATGGGATTATATGTTATTCTTTTGCTAATATTCCTATTCTTTCATAGTATTATCAAGCTGAATCAACCTTATGCA
>CM042145.1:96655784-96663284 GCA_023376005.1 Doryteuthis pealeii
CATTACAAGTTGCCACCAACGGCCAACAGGTGGCCCTAGCGCTGGTATTTTACCCCAGTCGACACGGAGGTTTTACAAGATGGGGGTGAAAGCACCATATATATATATATTTAACAGCTCCTCTCAACGAATAGGATATAACTCGAGGCCGACCTCTTAAGCGAAATCTAAAATGCTTAACTTTAGAGTTTTCCTTCTCCTCGATTGGTTGCTGGAATGAGAGTCTATCTATCTAGGTGATGAAGAATAATTAAAGTTCCAATTACCGCCGAACTGGGAAGACAAGGCAACAAACGGTTGTAACTCAAATACAAACCCGAATGCTACAAAGTCCACTGCAAAATTACAAAGTATATATAAGACTCCACAATGTCATTCAAATCAAGCAGTCAAGCAGCCAATCAGAACTCAAGGAATGGAATCACCCAAATCACCCAGATTCATGGATGGATCATTCTTGATTCCTATTTATACCAGCTGTCTTGGACACTGCTTGAGTTGTACTTAGTTAGCTGCTGTTATTAAAACCAACAGTAGACTAACTGACTTCAATAGGTGATTGCTTGCTGGAACGAGAATTTATCAATCAAGATGACTGGTTGCTGGAAGAACAGTTAAATGCATACCTTTTCCGAGGGTATTACCGCTATGTGAAATGCAATCGGCCGAGTCAGGATTTGAACTCGTTTCGCTCTGTCCATTTTCAACAACGGTAACCATTACAATACGAGCCGTCCCCGTATAAGTGTCTATAATTTGGGGCAGTTTAGATAATGAGACCGAAAAAATGCATACCTTTTCCAAGGGTATTACCGCTATGTGAAATGCAATCGGCCGAGTCAGGATTTGAACTCGTTTCGCTCTCTCCATTTCCAACGACGTTAACCATTACAATACGAGCCGTCCCCGTATAAGTGTCTATAATTTGGGGGCAGTTTAGATAATGAGACAAAAAATGCATACCTTTTCAAGGGTTATACCGCTATGTGAAATGCAATCGGCCGAGTCAGGATTGGAACTCGTTTCGCTGTGTCCATTTCCAACAACGAACCATTACAATACGAGCCGTCCCCGTATAAGTGTCTATAATTTGGGGCAGTTTAGATAATGAGACCGAAAAAATGCAGACCTTTTCCAAGGGTATTACCGCTATGTGAAATGCAATCGGCCGAGTCAGGATTTGAACTCGTTTCGCTGTGTCCATTTCCGACAACGGTAACCATTACAATACGAGACGTCCCCGTATAAGTGTCTATAATTTGGGGCAGTTTAGATAATGAGACCGAAAATATTTGATCATTATAGCCAATTGTTGTTATTGTTAAAAAAAATGTCGAGAAAAGATTAAACAATTTGTTTGAGAAAAATAATCAGCCTTAAAAGAAAATATAATCATGGCCCCGGTTTATTGTTTCAATCAACGCATGCGCGCGCGCGAACAGCATTTATTTATTTCTCCATATTTGGTTTTAACACATCCGTTTATACAGGACAATGTTTAAAGATGGCGGACAGTGGCCTGCCTCTTTGTACTAAAGCCTTTCACCTGCTTCGTCGTTTGCATGTGTGCGCAACTGTGCAAAAGTGTGCGTACGTGTGGCAACAGGTAGCAGCTGTCTGAAAACACCAGAAAGAATTCGTTAATAAACTTGATGCTCAGAGAGCAGCTGCCGGTTTCTATGCGCAAGTCTGCTTTCATTATAATCCTACCTCGTCGCCATTTTGAAATCATTAAACGCCTTTCACAGCAGACGACAATCGAAAAGAAAGAAAAAGAAAAAAAGAAATGAATGTTGACTTAATAAATAGTTTCAATAAATTTGTTTCTTTACAATTTTCTCGTATTTTTTTTACTTACAGGTAAAACTAGCCTTCTTCTTGGTTGTTATAAACATTTAAGGAATTACTTATATATTTTGCGTTGACACATGCTACCCGTTAATTTTAACTGTCGCATATCTATCTATCTATCTATCTATCTATCTATTTATTTATTTATGTGTCTGCCTATCAATCTAAGCAACTTTCGCTTTAGCTTCCTTCTATAAATGATAATAATAATTAAAACTACTACATGGGTCCGATTTAGCTCAGATGTGAACTGAAGATAGGCGTGGAGCTCCACCTCAACAAAAAATCTCCCTGGTCTAATGCTAACGGATAGCGAATAGACTCCCTTGCTTTTCGGCTCATACATAAAATAGGCTACTAATACTATTACTACTAATAATAACAATAATTTATTATTATTATTATTATTATTATTATTATTATTATTATTATTATCAAATATATGCACCCTCCGGGTGCAAGTATTTAAGTTTTAATGTAATGAAATATCGTATTAAATTTGAAAGTTTAATAAGAATGCAGATAAAAAGATTTGAAACAGAGTGGGGGTATAATAGAAAAATAGAAATGAAACTTACTCTTCCATCACTCCCGTCTTTCATTGCTGAATTTTACTTATTTAACTATTTAGTTAAATTAGGAAAAAAAGAATAAAATTACACTTATTTTTTCTTGTTAATGGATTTCATTTAAGATTCATTGAAGAGATTTTTGCTCATATTCATTAAAATAAAACCAAGTTAGAAATCAATAATACTAAGCACATATTTAATAAAAATCACATTTTTAATATCAATATGCAAATTAGCCTTCCCGTTCACACTGCAAACCGCTATTTTTTGTATATATTAATACAATTGCATGTTATTTGTATGTAGATATGGACAACACTAATAAAAAGGTGAAGCAATTTTATTAATAATTGAGGTTTAAATATAAATAAAATCATGAAGAATGTGATGTAAATAACTATGTTAATTGTGACTCGATTAGTAATATAGTTTCGGTTACAGACAGAAAAACACACAATCTCCATTATAATAAGATTATTATCATTATTATTATTATTAGTAGTAGTAGTAGTTGTAGAAATGGTTAGTCGTATAATAATTGAATGCAGTAAACTAGCACAGCGGGAGTACAAGGCGAGGCCCCACTGGGTGGGAAAGATCATCCCCTGGGAATTGTGCAAGAAATTAAAGTTTACCCATGCTATGAAATGGTATATGCAGAAATCGGAATCCACCATAGAGAATGAGATGCATAACATTTCTCTGGGACTTTGAGATACAGGCGGATCACCCCATTCCGACAAGAAGATTAGACAGTATTAATCAACAAGAAGAGAACTTGTCATCTTTTGACGTACCAGCCACCACAGAGTGTAACAGAAAAAAAAACCCTGAAAAGATAAACAAATGCCAAAGAACTGAAAAAACTGTGAAACATGAAGGTAAAGGTGATACCGAGAAAGAGAGAAAGAGAGATTTAGAGACAGAGAGGGAGATGGACAAACAGACGGAAAGAGACAGAGAAAAAGAGAGGGAGGTTTTAAGTTAAAGTTTATCCGACAAATTATCGATTATATATAGTTATTTGCTATATATAATTTTATTATATATATTACCTGATGGAGGCGCGTGGCCTAATGGTTAGAGTCGTAGGAAGTGGACACGTCGACCCGAGTTCAATTCCTTGACGAAGCTTTTTGCATTTCACATGGCGCTAATACCCTTGGGAAATGTATGAATCCAATTCTCCCTCAAGCCATGGGCATATAGCAGGGCAGACTGGGCTCTTTAACCATGGCTAGCTAACTAGTCTAGGAGAAGGAAAACTCTGAATTCAAACATGTTTAACTCGCTTAAGAAATTGACCTTGTGTCACATCCAACTCATGCGAAGAGGTTGGTAAATATATATCTAGTTATTTACTTAGCTTAGTTTAGATGTGGCACAATGACAGCAGTATGGGGCGCCCAATTAGAATTGAACCCATTAACAATGGTCTGCGAAATCTAACTTGTTAATCATTACACGAGTGGGGTGCCCTAATCGATATATATATGAGTTACTAGATGTGAATGGAAAAGTTTAAGGATGAATCAACATAATGCCACACAGCTTTGTTTTTATTGGACGAGCCGTGAAACGTGGCGAATTAGGGAGAGAGGCGCGAGGGGCCAGAGTGTGAATGGAGTTTGGAATTATGCGTTGAAAGAGACAGACGTGCTCTCGTCTACAACAGAAGAGAGCACGTCACAACGGCTAGGGAGAAATAAAAAACTCATGAGAAAAAGAAGTAGCCCTGTATTATTACTAACAACTCTAAATGGCACAAGGAAAGATTTCCTCCAGCACCACAATTTGGTTTCTACACTCCAAACATCCAGGAATTGCCAGTCAAATGAACAGTAGTCCAGCAACCGAGATTCGAGCCTCTCCTATGTAGTACCCGTTCAGAGATAAGTATACAACACTTATTTTAGTATCAACACATCATCACTCCATTCTGATGAGATCCCGTAACGTAACAAACGTTGACACGTCATCTCTCAATTCCCAAATGGAGCGCGTAACGTAACACAAGTTATGGGCATAAAGGTAAAATATATATTGAGGCTGTTAGTATTTCTTTTCTCAGACCTACTCTGTGCAGACAAACACCGAGACACTCCATCTATTTACTGGGAGGTATTCATAACCCTGGTTTAACCTAGGCACACACACATACCCCTCTTTCCCCATTTTTTCCCCCCCACTTTCTGGTTTACCCCCATTCGTTCTTATTAATTTCTTTACATTCTGACTTTTAATTGTCACCGGTGAAAATACTTGAAAAAGTACCGGTCGAAAAGGCCTTCGTATCCCTTATTTTTATATTTTATTTCATAATAAAATATCACCTCCCTATTTACATATGATTCCTCTACTTTTAGTAGTTTATAAGTTTTCATGTACCAAAAAAAAGTATATATATATATATATATATATATATATATATATATATATATATATTTACCGACATGCTAACAATAATATCCGATATTGTTGTGCTGAAAACTGGAAAAAAATGAGATCAAATTTAACATGATAGACCCTGAGGTTTATCCATTGAACTCAACTATTATTTTCTTTTGCACCAGATACCGACATGTTTAAACATCCCAGCTATTACGCCTATTAAGCGTAGTTAATAAGATTACCAACTTCGCGTAAACATTCTGACCTCCTCGTCTTTCCAAAGGTAAGTTATTGCTCGCCAGACAATTACAGCCCCGGAGTGAACTTTGACGAATTTTCACGCCGGTGCCTAAACACTCAAGAAAACAATAACAAGACATTTAGACAGTTGGACAATGCTAGCCGATAATAACAATGTATCGACCATAGCACCACGGTCTTGCAAAAATGTCTCCTCTTGTACGACATCGTTTCGGTTTGGTTTTTTTTTTTACGGCATATCAACCTCAGTGTCATTTAAAACCGACAATGTTTTGAAATAAATTCATTCTTAATTGATACTCAATTTTTTTATTAAACTCCTGTTTGTTTTTTTCTATTCAACCCATAATGGGACCCTAACAGGTACTACCACTCCGGTTCAGAGTGGACCAGAAGAACAATGATGATGAAGGGGTGCTCCACATTCCCTAAACCTCCAAAACTGGAACCTCATCATCAGATAGTTTAACGTCATAACCCGGACATAGTACGACATCGTAAATTTTTTGCTAGTTGACGCGTGCAACGACAACGACTGCGGAAGATAATCATGATGTGATGTAGGTACCTACGCCAACCCTTTCATCATAATTAGAATGTGGCACAAGGTCGCAAGAACGGAGCATCAAGGTAGGATCCGACTTGCTCTTCAGTAGTAATGGATCCGTGAGTCTTGTTAGCTAACCATTAAACCCAAATCGGACACCCAGCACCAGAAAACAGTATATAATGAAAAATACAAACGTACCTGAATCACATGGTTTGAAGATCGTATGGTCAAGAAAGTAACAGTAACCAAGCGCTGTTTACTTTATGTTAAGGCTACTCTAACTTATAGACACTAAATTTACACACCCATACCCATAAACAATCAAACGATATCTGGAATGTTAATCTCAGACACATAATTTTAAAAAAAAGGGATCAGATGGTCCTGTTAGTAAACAAAAAAACAATGCTTAGAGGGCGAGCCAAATCTGGAAAAATAATTTTAAAAAGAGAAAAAAGGAAATGAACAGACACAGACGCAAGCGCCCACACACACTTACATACACACAAAAGCAAGCACCCCCCCCACACACACAGAATTTGAAGACATGAGACAGAACAAATAAACAGCCACTAGCAACAACTTCAGTTCTAGTAATCTTCTGTAGAAAGGATATATATATATATATATATATATATATATATATATATATATATAAGCTGATTTAGCTCAGACGATAGAGCGTTCGGCTGGAAATCACAAGGTTCCTGGTTTAATACGAGCCCTCGCCAACTCAGCGCATGAGTAGCACAGGAATATGTGCAGTAAAGTGAGGAGCTTATGGTAGGTGTAGAATTAAGCTTAAATGGCAAAGACTCTACTATAAAACGGATGAGAGCTCTCTAGCATCTGTAATGTATATACGTATGTATATATTTATCAGTTAAATTCTACTCTTTGCCTGCAGGTGGCGGATGATGGCCCAGTGTTTAAGAAGCCTGACATGAAATTCGGACGGTTTCGACCCGGTTGGAGGTAGCCTGCTAGGGCTAGCCACACTGAGGAGGCACTATGTCTGTGGATGTCTCTCTCCCTCCCTCCCGCTCTCTCTCTCTCTCTCTCTCTCTCTATATATATAATATATATATATATATAATATATATAAAATAAAAAGAAATGATCAGACACACAGACTAAGCACACACTTACACACACAAGCACTTACACACACACACTTACACACACAAACAAACACATAAACAAGCACCCCCAACCACACACACTCAGAGAATTTGGAAGACCCAGACAGAAAAATTTGAGCAACTGCTAGCACCACTTCAGTTCGAGAATTCTTCTGATGATGGGATTTTTCATCCTGAAATATTAAGAATAAAGTAACAGGTTAACAAACAACATCATAATTACCTTCATTTTTCTTTACACTTGCTTTGTGACAGCTTTCAAAACCAACCAACATACGTATATATATATATATATATATATATATATATATATATATATATATAAACCAAAAAGCTCGAATCTAGAAGAACTAATTGTTTATTCATGAATAAATACGTCGTCTGAATTTTTTTCTACGTCAGTGATCTTTTTCACCTCCAAGAGCTCAACTTGCTTACTTGTGCCTTACATTAAAAAATATTGAAAAACATTTGACTCAAACTAAAAGCATCTTTAGCAAAGCTAAACATATCTTAACGGTGCATGTTTAAAGGTGTCCCTTGTTTGAAAAGCTTCCTCCTTTCTGCTATTAATGTTTGTCCCGAGGTGGTAAGCTTGATTCTTAAGGCATCTCATAAGATATGTTAATAACTCCTTGAACCTTTGAGATGAGGAATTTTCATTCTCTTGTAGTTCATCCGGTGATCGTGAGTTCAATCCCAGGGTCATGCAGGTGACTCCAACGGAACAACC
>CM042145.1:96668284-96695784 GCA_023376005.1 Doryteuthis pealeii
CCCCTTGGACTGAATAAAGGGTTATGTTCAAAGTTCCGTGATGGTTCCCGATTACGACAAGAAGGTTACCGAGTTCGAAAAGAAGGTCCCCGAGTCCGACAAGAAATACTCGAAGAAGGCCGGAGGGCACATCGGCCGAAACGTTGTACAGATAACAATGAACATGAGGATAATAGTCCGAATAATACAAATAATACTAATCATCAAGCCTCATCTCAAAAATTCAGAGAAATAGTACTTTTTGTCGTAATAATTCTAGTGATGTTTTGCCATAGATAAAATGTCGGAATTTGCCAAATTTTACTATAAAAGAGAGGTAATTGTTATTCATTTATTTGTCTTTAATTAATATTGAAAGAGATTTCAATACTCTAGTTATGAGCTTCCAAAATGTTCATTATAGGGTGGTTTAATCCTAATGTGTGTATCTTAATATTATTAAAGTTTGCTTAAAGATTGTGAATAGACATTATATCTCGTAATTTACATATGGTTTAAATTTCATCTAGATCAAAGGGAAACATTTTTCTGCGTGTGGTTGTCCCCCCAGGGACCCCCTTTGATCAAAATGATATATACTTATCCGAGTCTCCCTGGGTAATGTAGTTTCAGACTATATATCGTTTTGGTTCAGAATTACTTCACAGTGAAATCAAAAGATGACAAAGGTGTTTAGGTTGTGCTTTTTCCAGTGTAAACAAGTGACAAGTGTAAGAGCTGATGCCAACGGATACCAGTAGAATCGCAGTAGTGGGAGAGCCACGATACCCTAAGGCAAATAAGTGTGAGTCCCATTTTTCTTTTAGGGATAATCGTTTGATAATTAATAAGTAGCCTATTTATTATGTAGTATAAAATTCAAAATGTAACTTGTAATTCTGAGTCATGGAAAATAATCATGGAAAATAATTATGTAGCCTATAAAATTATGTAGTATAAAATTCAAATGTAACTTGTAATTCTGAGTCTGGAAAATAATCAAAATGTAGCCTATAAAATTATGTAGTGTAACTTGTAATTCTGAGTCATGGAAAATTATAATGGAAAATAATTATGTAGCCTATAAATTATGTAGTATAAAATTCAAAATGTAACTTGTAATTTCTGAGTCATGGAAAATAATCTTGGAAAATAATTATGTAGCCTATAAATTATGTAGTATAAAATTCAAAATGTAACTTGTAGCCCTATAAAATTATGTAGTATTCAAAATGTAACTTGTAATTCTGAGTCATGGAAGTAGTATAAAATTCAAATGTAACTGTAATTCTGAGTCATGGAAAATAATCATGGAAAATAATTGTGTAGCCTATAAAATTATGTAGTATAAAATTCAAAATGTAACTTATAATTCTGAGTCATGGAAATAAATGGAAAATAATTATGTAGCCTATAAAATTATGTAGTATAAAATTCAAAATGTAACTTGTAATTCTGAGTCATGGAAAAATTATAATGGAAAATAATTATGTAGCCTATAAAATTATGTAGTATAAAATTCAAAATGTAACTTGTAATTCTGAGTCATGGAAAATTATAATGGAAAATAATTATGTAGCCTATAAAATTATGTAGTATAAAAATTCAAAATGTAACTTGTAATTCTGAGTCATGGAAAATAACCATGGAAAATAATTATGTAGCCTATAAATTATGTAGTATAAATTCAAAATGTAACTTGTAATTCTGAGTCATGGAAAATAATAATGGAAAATAATTGTGTAGCCTATAAAATTATGTAGTATAAAATTCAAATGTAACTTATAATTCTGAGTCATGGAAAATAACCATGGAAAATAATATGTAGCCTATAAAATTATGTAGTATAAAATTCAAAATGTAACTTGTAATTCTGAGTCATGGAAAATAATAATGGAAAATAATTGTGTAGCCTATAAAATTATGTAGTATAAAATTCAAAATGTAACTTATAATTCTGAGTCATGGAAAATAACCATGCCTACAAAATGTAACTTGTAATTCTGAGTCATGGAAAATAATCATGCATGGAAAATAATCATAAAGGTCAACGAAGGGCTAAGCCTCTTAGCCTTTCGTTGACCTTTATTTAGCTGTTCTTTGATTGGTTAATCTAGTCGTGAGAACAAGAAGTAGGGTATAGTTTTTTTTTAGCTGGGTGACAGACACAAATGGCGTCTCTCCGGCATAGCTATTTCTCTCCACACATGCAGTTGTTAATTTTGGAACTTGAATAAAGACGTTAAAAATATACGAAGTTCGTTCATAGGAACAAGAACGGACACAACGATGAAGAAACGCCCACAATTAACTCAGAAGTAATATCAAATAACAGAGAAACCTACCCAGAGAGCTCATCCTGAATTTTTTCGTTCATTATAGAAGAATTATTATTATAGAAGAATAGACGAAACGGACAGATATTATTACATAATCTTTGCGGTTGCATAAGATTATTGTCAATCCCCTGTAATTCTGAGGGGATGACCCTTTTCATACCATGGCCTGGTCCTTCCATGGAAAATTACAGAAGCCCGCCAAAATACGTGAAGTCACGTGGGACCTGTTCGGTCGTCAGTTTTCAGTTAGACGTCAGGCAGAGAAGTCGGCCATTTTAGGTCCTGCCTAAAACTGGAACTCACACGCGCTATGTTAGTCAGATATTTAATTATATGAAATGTATAGTTAAAGAAATAAAAGTTTGTATAAGTAATATGTTCTTGTGGTTGATGAATGTCTTGGTAACAAGACTAAGAAATGAATCCAGGACGACCAGCTAGCAGGAACATAGCAATAGAAGACCAGAACCGAAGTCCCCAAGAGAAGTCCAGACCTTAGAAGATTCCAGACCAAGTCAAGATGAGAGAAGAAATACCAAAGACGATCAGAATAGTAAATACGGACAAGAAATAGAATTAAAGAAAGAGGTATGCAACATTATAATTATTTAGTGCCAATGAAGAGGTTTGTTTGTTTGTTTGTGTTTTACGGCATATCAACCTCGGTGGGCCATTTAATGCCGATAAAGTTTTGAAATAAATCAATTCTTAATGGATAATACAATTTTTTTATAAATACATTTTTCTATTTAACCCATAGATGGGACCCTAACAGGTACTACCACTCCAGGTCAGAGTGGACCAGGGAGCAATGGTGATGAATGGGGTGCTCCACATTCTCCAAACCTCCAAAACTCGAACCTCACCAACAGATAGAGTTTAACGTCATTCCCAGGACATGTAGACCCGCAGCCACCGCCATCTAGCACCCATATGATAAAAAGGGGTTGGGGCTTGCCATAAGGGCAATAGGGTTGGGAAAATCATATAGGTGCTAGGGCTTGACGTGACCAGCCTCTCCGACCGACCGTCTAGCCCAAGATAGGGCCAAAGTGGAGTATTGCATGTCATGAATTGCTCATCCACCTGGGCTCTATCCTTAAGCATCACGGGTCGCCACCCACGGTCAACAGGTGGCCCCATTGGGGGAGTCTTACCCCTCTGCAGGGGTGCAGTCGGTTCATACTAACGCCGCAGCCGACAGGGCGGCAATGAAGAGGCTATGCAACAATAAGATAAGATAAGTAAAAGTAGAAGTAAAAAAAAAACTATTCAATATATTGATCGGACTGAATAGTTTTAACGGCATGTCAAACTGTATTGTAACGTTCAATAATGATTGAATTCAATCCAAGAGAATTGTATAACAAAGCCTTTTTTTTATCTGATCTAACAGCATGTGCATTTTGCGTTGTATTTTGCGGATTTAAACCTGCAGATTGTCTTGGCCCTGCATTAGAATTTCAGCTCAGAAGCTGAATATATATATGTCCTGCTAAAACCTTTTAATTTAAAACCAGTTCTAATGGAAATATTTAATTCTTTTTTTTTTTCTTTTTTTTTTTGTTCTTTACTTTTGTTTATTCGCACTAGAATTTCCAACACTGACATTTGAATTTTTCGGAATAATAAAATGTCTTGTTACATAAAGATCACTTCCCTATATAAGTTTGAAAAAAAAAAAAAAAAAAAGAAGTGAAGAATAATTCCTCTTTTCAGAAGGAATTTCAAGAAACGTTGCCTTCTACCCAAGTTTGATTTTACGCAGCAAAGTGTTTTTTTTCTTTTTAAATAATTTTCCCTTTTTACTTAAATTTCTTTTTTTTAATGTTTTACTCTTTATTTATTGCACAATTTACAAAACGTGATTCTTTTTGTTTTCAATTTTCTCAATTTTACTTTCTATGTTTTTGTAGACCATTAGACATTAGGTGTAAATCCTGCTATATGCTTCTGAATTCATTTTGACGAGAGAGGCCTAGAAATTGCGTGGTAATAGAACATTGAAATGTATAAGGGTTAGGGAGCTGAGCCGCAGGCCTTTTATGATAGGAAATAAATGCAAGCGAACGAAAAATTAAGGGCAGGAAAAATGAAAGAAAGAATGGAATTATGAGGATAGAGAAAGAAAACATGAAGAAAATAGAACAGCCAATGAGTGCAGCAATAAAAAAAACAGCCTAAAAAAACTGACATTATTTTAACAACGACGATGATGGTGGCAAAAATAGCCACCTATCGGAAGGGATAAAAATGTGGACTGAAGGAATAAAGATCAGGGTCAATTTGATCCTGGAAGCAATGAAATATTATTAGAAATAAAAGGGGTTTGTAAAAAAAAATAAAACAGACCAAAAAATAAGCAACCAACCACTCGGTGAGGCTTGGAATAGACTGACTGTATCCCCTAATTAAATTCTTTGCCTACTTTAAGTTGCTCACTGCGGCTCTCCCACCACTGTGATACTAGCGAAAACCGCTGGCAGTGCCTCTTGCAGTTGTGATTATTTTACACTGAAAATCATTACATGAACGCTCCTGCCATCTTTATTTGATTTGGTTTGTTTGGTATGGTTTGTTTTGTTTTACGGCATATCAACCTCGGTGGGCCATTTAATGCCGACAAAGTTGTGAAATAAATTCATTCTTAATGCAAAATACAATTTTGTTTATCAACTCATACTTTTCTATTTAACCCATAGATGGGACCTTAACAGGTACTACCACTCCGGGTCAGAGTGGGCTAGGGAGCAATGATGATGAAGGGGTGCTCCAAATTCCCCAAACCTCCAGAACTGGAACCTCATCATCAGATAGTTTAAGGTCATTCCCGGGACATGTAGACCCTCAGCCACCGCCTTCTATCACCCATTAGATAAAAAGGGTTGGGTCACCACATAATCTTTATTTGAGTACAATGAGTTCTTAGTTGAATAGATACAGAACTTTCAAATATTCCATCATACAGGTTAAAAAAATACCAAGAAAAATTTGCTACAGCCGTAAGGGAAATTTGGTAGGGAAAGAGTTAATAGATCTCCAAGTAGTTTTGAATAACAAGAAGAGAGCCTCTTTGATTTGAATTAAAAGTTTACCTTCTCCTAGACTGGTTGCCATACCAATGTTAAAGAGATGAATCTGTCCCACTATTTACCCATAGCTAGAAATATAACATTTGGATTCATACCCTTCCCAATATTATCAGCACTACGTGAAAAACAAACGACCACATCCATTTCCTATGACGGTAACCATTACACCACAAGCCTCCACGTAAGAGCCCCCAACCCCAACCACCGAAAAAAGGGGTGTCCAGAATATGTCACTAAACTGAGTCTGATGGAAAGACTCTAGTTCTTGATATCTGGGAAGAATAGTCACCTCTTCATTTTACTCTCTGGTCCATTTAGACCAAGGGGGGTTGTACCAGTTATGGTCCCATCCGTGGTTAAAATTTACTACACTCGATACCAATACTTGGTGCCATATGATTGCAAACTATTAGATGTGCTCGTTGTGTAATGGTTATCGTCGTAGGAAATATACACTGGGACCCGAGTTCAAATCCTTCAAATTTTTGATCTCAGCACAAAGCAAAAAGTAGGCCGAGGAGCAGCTCGTAACTCGGAAAACCCGTAAGTTCATGAACTCGTAAGTCAAGGCATCATTGTATATCATATGGCCGAGGCACCTCAAGCCGAGAAACGTACCCGCAGTGGTTTGTAGTACCGTGGTAATTGGTGAGCTGACACGTGGTGCATTGCCTCACTCCATGTCTGATGTAAAAACGCATAGATGAAGGTAGTTTGTAGTATCGTGGTAGTTGGTGCGCTGGTACGTTGTGCATTACTTCATTCCGTGTGTGATCTAAATGCTGCGCAGATAACCGTAGGAACTTAAACTTTATGAGTTAGAGCTGAGACATAACGCTCCGGAAACAGTTGGTTGGGGCAATCATATAGGTGCTAGGGCTTGAAGTGACCAGCCGATTGATCGAAGGGGGTCGGTGTATTCTAACACCCCAGATAACAGGGCGGTTAGCAATCTAAGCCATCCGTACGAGCAGAGTATAACACAAGACCTATTTTAAAGCAGTTCGCCAGGATTAGGGTTAGGGAATTGAATTTTCAATTTTTCCTGCTCCTATACCAGTTGTTCCATCAAGGTTAAAGATCTCACTCTGCTCTAATATTTACACATATCTGGAGGAAGAATAATTTGGCTCGTGCCTTCCTGAAGTATATTAGTGGCATGTGAAATGCAAACAGCCTCGTCCAAGATTTGAACTATGGTCGCCGGGTCCGTATCCTACGACGATAACTATTATACCATGAGCATATTAATCCAGCGAATAGCACTGGAACAGAATTAAGCTTTCTCAGACAATTTGGTTCGTCACATTCTGGGCCTCATCAATACACCCTGAGTGGCCGAATTGTAACATGATCAACTCTGATACAAATCCTACTTTGAGGACAGATCAACAGACAAGGATTAAAACGGATACTACATCTTTCTACTTCAAGAAAGGATCAGACTTTATGCCATAAAAAATCTCCACTGTAAAACTGCCTTCATCTACATCCTTAAAATGGCCATGCAAATCGTAACACAGAACGTAGCACTGGAAGAGAATTAAGCTTGTTCAGTATGTCATTGTCCAATTTGGTTCGCCACTTTCAGGACCTCGTCAATACATACTGAGTGGCCGTGAGCAAAATATTACTAACCTTTTGATTCAACCTAATGTTACAATTTATGGAGTCATAAATTGTTAGCAGACCCTGTAGCTGGGAATAAGGGTCGTTAACGTTGAGATCAGAGAGTGGAAATTTACCAGTGACGGTTATAACCGCCTGATCCATGGAAAACGCGCCATGAGAGACACGTGACAGTTTATAGTTTTAGTTTAGACTCAGATTCAACCCGGCCGTCAGTGAGTTTAGACGTTATAATCGTTCTTTATCGGGCTATCTCCCACGCTGTGAATAAGCAATAGGAGCTAATAAACTTGATCAAGAAAAGAAAAAAAAACAAGTCTTGTTTTAATCAATGACCAAAATCAGCCCTGAAGAAAAGCAGTCCTTAGAAGAATTAAGAAGAACAGAGAAGATCTCAACTAGCCAGCTGCAGATAACCAGAGCAATAGAGTAATGAAGTTAAAAAGAAGCAAGTAATATCATTATATATACTAGCAAATATATGCACCCTCCGGGTGCAAGTATTTAAGTTTTAATGTAATAAAATATTGTATCAAATTAGAAAGGCTAATGAAACTAAATAAGAATACAGATGAAAAGATTTGAAACAGAGGGAGTATAATAAAAGATTTGGAACAGAGGGAGTATAATAAAAAATGGAACAACTGAAACTTACTATTCCATCACTCTCATCTTTCATTGTTATTTTTTCTCATTTAAGTATTTAGTTATAAGAGGAAGTAAAGAATAAAATGACAGTTATTTTTTTCTTGTTAATGGATTTCATTTAAGATTCATTGAAGAGATTTTGCTTATATTCATTAAAATAAAACCAACAGTTAGAAATCAATAATACTAAGCACATATTTATTAAATTCGATTTTTATATTAATATGCAAATTAGCTTTCCCGTTCACACTGTAAACCGCTATTTTGTTGTATATATAAATATAATTGCATGTTGTCAGTATGTAGACATAGTTAACAGTATTAATAATGTAAGACAATTTTATTAATAATTGAGGTTTTGATAAAAATAAAATCATGGAGAATGTTATGTCAATAACTAAGAGAATTGTGACTTGAGCAGGAATATAGTTTCGGTTACAGACAGAAAAATACACAATCTCCATTATAATAAGATATATATATATATATATATATATATATATCTTATATACCCGATGTTTGATGTTTAATGTGGGTATATGACACTAATAGGCATTTATCCAACCTATTCACCACGGGTAGGATATTCTGCGAGGATCGAACCCGCTATTCAATAGTAATTGATGAATTTGACTCGGCCTGCTCAGACTAGAATGGATGTATATGGTGTGCATTGAGAATCTAAATCAATGGTAATGGTTTGATAGTCTATCTAGCTAAATATTGAACTCAGCAAAATGACATTTTTGTATTACCTAGCATCATTTAAAAATATGAGTGAATTGACTTTCTAACAGTCTGAAATATTTCACATTTTCCGGTGAATAAAAAAAATTAAAAAATAAAAAAGACAATATAATAAAACAATAAAAAACATGAAGAGAAAATATAAGTCACGTGTACACTTTGTTCTTATAATTTGATTTGGAAAACATAGACGAATTAATTAATCAGAATATATTATATATATATTATATATATATATATATATATAATATATGTGTGTGTGTGTGTGTGTGTGTGTGTGTGTGTGTGAGAGCATATATATAATATAATATATAAATATATATATATATATATGCATATGTGTGAGCATATATACATATAAATATACATATATATATAAATGTATATATATATATATATATATATGTGTGTGTGTGTGTGTGTGTATGTTGTGTTGTGTGTGTGTGTGTATGTGTTTGCGTTATATATATGAATATTTATACATATATATATATATACATATATTGAACGAATATATATTTCATGTATTGGAATGGATATATGTTTATATATATATAAATGCATATATATTATATATATATATATATATATATATATATATATTATATATATATATATATATTAGCAATAAAATGTAAATACACTTTCAAGAAGCAACATAAATAATACATAAAATACCCAGAAATAGAAATAGATTATTCGACAAATGTGCTGATCACGCAGCAAAATCGTGTTTCTTGATTAAATATAACATCATATCTTCTCAGACGTTCATGACAAACAAGAGGGGTGCCGGTAATTTTCAGCATCATTTCTGACTTAATTACGTTTAAGTAAGTGTTGCTTAGTATTTAACAAAATACATGCTGATATGAACTGAGAGAATAAAGAAATAATACTGAATGCAGAAATAAACATTCAGTAATTCAAGAACTGAATTTTATCGATTTTTTTAATTCTATTGCTTGACTAAGCAACAATAAAAAAAATGATATAAAAGAAAACGGGGCACATCCCTGACTAACATCTAAATCCGACCTCCATCATTTAGATCAGGGATCACCAAACTTTTTTCACGGTGGGCCAGATAATTGAAAAAATAACGATCGCGGACCATATTATTATTGTGTTCAATATGTGCTAGCCAGAACGAATGTTGTATACCTACATTGGGTATATACATGATAGAGTGAGTTCACAGGTGATATAGACAAACAGACAGACAAATTAGAGACTTACTTTGAGAGGAGATGGTCTTACTTTATCCCTTCCTTTCTCTAGTTACTCTTGTTCTTGCAGATTCTTCTTCCATCTTCTCCGACTGTCATCTTGTTGTCTAATTGCTGACTGATTATTCTAACTAAGGACTTCTTTTTCCTGTGTTTTACTTGCTTTCAATTAAATGAACTAACAAGACATTTATGTTGCTTGATCAAGCTTTTTTTTTAATTTAACCCATGATTTTCCGTGCGGACGGTATTGATACGTCCGCTCTCTCTGGTGGTTAGGTTGAACGTGAAATCTTAACTAAATCACGTGTTTCTCATAGCGCGTGAGATTCGCTCCCCTGATCTCAAAGTTAACGGTCCGAATTTAATTCTACTTACAGGTACTGCTCACAATTTGTGATTTCTCATAAATTGTAACACGAAAGCTCTAAGGAAAATATGTAAAACAAAATTTATCTTTTCATGTTATATTCATGGATGAGTGGCGTAAGATGCACAAAAAGAAATTTAACCAACATATTTATTTTCAAAAACATTATCAAAGAACGCAACATTAGCAGAAAGGTTTAGTGAGATTTGTGAAACTGAAGTTTGCCTTTCAAGATATCGTCAATGTTTGGTTTGGAATTACTACACCCAATCAAGAGAATTGCTTTCAAATGTTTATCAATGAATTTCGTTTGATTCTGTAAAGCCCATGAGGTCTTAGTAAGCTTAACATGATATTTAAATTTAAAAGATGTCAGAACGTCTCGCGTTCTGAACGTTTTAACAAACAAATTCAAGTAACGTCAACAGGCCTGATAAAAATGCCCTCAAGGGCCGTATCCGTCCCGCGAGCCGTAGTTTGTTGACTCATGATTTAGATAAAAGTGACGTCATCCATGTCAGGTCAGTCTTTCCTCGTATCATATGATCGAATCTCGATACATAGGATATAGTCGAATATGAATTAGTATTTTGGTGATGATAAATCAGTCAGATCTCGATTCATACATGGGGAAATATGGCATTCATATATCTAAGTAAAGTCGGACGAGAGACCTATTGTCTGTATCAGTCGGGCATCTAGGGAGTTAATATCCTTTTCAATAGCGCTAAAACAGGGAGATTTTTTTTGCGTCTGAGGGGGAGCATTATATCTACCATTAGATCCAAATAGCGAGGGCCCGTATTGAACTCGGAACTTTGTGATTCCTAGACTGATGCTATATATATATATATATATATATATAATTGATGGAAATCCTCTGAAATTAGTAAACCAGTGTAAATACCTAGGTAGTAATCCCATTTAAAGAAATTAATGTCAATATAAAAAAGTAAAAGTAAAGTCACCGGGGCGGCCTAAAGTCGGTATCAGCCAGTCAGCGAGGGAGTCTATCCCCTTTTCAATAGCGCTAGACCAAGGAGATTGTTTTAGCATCTGAGGTGGAGCGCCACACCTACCATCAGCTCCTTACTTTACCGCACAGATCCCTGTGCTACTCATACGCTGAGTTGGCGGGGACCGGTATCGAACTAGGAACCTTGTGGTTTCTAGCCGAACGCTCTACCGACTGAGCTAACCCATGCTTCCGAACTGTAGCCGTGTCAGTGCTACTGTATGGCTGCCGCACTTGAACTCTGAGACTGTAGAATACGGGGACAGCACCTCTACAGAGGGATAAAATCACTCCCAATGAGTCCAAGTTCTGGTGGCCGAAGAGTCCATGACATGCAATATTCCACTTTGGCACTTACATAGGCGAGATGGTCGGTGGGAGAGACCTTCTCCGATCAACCGGCTGGTTACGTCAAACCCTAGCACTTATATGATTGTCCCAACTCAATTACCTTTAGGGCAACTCCAACGTTTTTAATATATAATAGAAGGCGGTGGATGAGGGTTTGTCTTCGGTATGACGTTAAACTGCATCTCGTAGTAAAGTTACAATTTTGGGATTCTGGGAAGTCATTACTCCCAGGTCCACCCTGACCCAGTGTGTTAGTAAGTATTAGAGTCATATCTATGGGTTAAATAGATTTTTTTTTAAATGAGCATTAAAAATGTGTTAAAGAATTGAGTTTGAAAAAAAATTAAATACCCAACAAGAATGATTAAAACAAAATGTCTTCGGCAGGAAATATCCCAACAAGAATTGATTTGGGTAAAATCCAACCAACCAACTAACCTGATCAGAATCAAATTAAAAAATGACTTTTTCTAATCATCTGTGTCTGGGGAATTAGCTGTATTATGACGGTCACAGCATACGAAGAGAAGGGCCACTCCTTTTTTTTTTCGAAAAGAAAATAAAAAAATACATAAATAAACTGTTCATGCTTTAAAAGGAATTGGTGGTTCTCTGTTGCAATTAGAAACGACAGCAAGGATTTCTGTCCACGTAAGATTCTCTACAAAGAACTGAAGTGTTTTTCGATGAATGAAAGAATTGAAAGACTAAACTAATTCTCTTTTTAAGTTAACGCTTTAAGAAAAAATAAACTTTTATGTTTTTTTTCTTTTTAAGTGGGATTCGAATAGGGCGGATGAAGAGTTCTAAAAAAAAAAATTAATAAAGAAAATACATCAATTATTCAAATAAAAATTGCCGTGCCCATTGTCACATGTTTATTTTAAATTGATATTTCCAAAAAGAAAGAAATTATAGGGAACCTACATAATAAAAAAAAACTATATTGATTAGTTATGTGCCGATTCGGGATGGAGGGGAGAAGACCTACCAGGTGCGGTATTTACCACGTACCCAACGTGTACGGGTTAGGCACAAGACCCTATTAATGTAGGACCACCCAGGAACTGAAGCTCATGGGTGGCGGGTGCAAAAAATGCGTTGATCGCGTCGGCATTCACCCTCAAGGGAGGGCACCGCAGGCACTGTTCAATAAAGCCAGCCCTGTCCCTCTAAATCAAGGGGCAAGTGTTGCTTGGGGGAATAGGCCCCTGGAACACTGTTAATCAATAACACGGGTCCAGGGGCCGAAGCCACCGGATCCCCGCCCTTGAGGGCGGTGTGATGACCCATTGGAACGGGTGGTGAGAGATAGTCATGGGAATCCATGCTAATGATCATTTCTTAAAATACTCCAATTGAACGTTGTTAGCAGATAAAATAAATTTGATCCCGAACGTATTTGCTCCAAATGGTAGCTGATATCGCATGAAAAACATATGATCGCTTATCAAACAGGGAAATAAAATTTAACAAAGAGGGTGACCAGAAACCCTGCAGGACGAAAACCAAACAAGACCTGTAAAAGGGTGGGGGAAGATCTTTGCTTAGCGGCTATTGAGCAGATTATTTCTAAAGTGCAACCTATCTTCACCGTGACAGGGCGGTGTAAATGTGGTATTGTTGGAGCCATTCCGTTGGGAATTTAAGTTTCTAATAGGGTCACCCAAATTGGCTAGGTATGATACCCAGTTGTATTAAGGCCATAGAATCCCAAAAGGTGTCCACACCAGAGACCGGTAATTACTGTTGGTCCTCTTTTCCCTGCGTCAGTTTGATAATCTGCGACAAACAAGAGTGTCTGCATTTTTAGACCGCTTGCATAATTCCTATTCCTATGAAACTCTATCTTTGGATGGAGGGAGCCGACTCAGCGCACCTCGAAGGAATGCTGCCAAAAATAACCTCCCAAAGGCACGAAAACTAGTATCTGCAAAGATAGTAAAATTACATGTTGCTTTTTTTTTAATCTACAAAGCTATGTTACATGAAAAGATTTTTCTAGAGAGGAGGAACTATTTAATGATACAGTGTTTCATTGTCAAGAGTATGCAGATGTTTGTTTTTTTAAATAGATTAAAAACATGATTCTGTGGGCGATTTTTTTCTGTTTTATAATGTTTAATGTTGTTAGACATTTTTAACGTATGTTGTTGTCATCCTTCCGTCTACGAGAGACGATGGAGTAGTGCCCAATCTTTTTTAACTACGGAGCCTGGGTGAGATTCATTTAGAGCATGAGCTGTTGCCAAACCCGCAAATCTCCCTCTCCACACTGTCGCTGTGATCCAAAAGAAAGGTAAGGAACCAATGCAGTTTGTCAGCGGTAGTGTCGCAGGAGTTGCTGGGTAGCACTGGATTTCAGCATCACACCAACTTCGAGACTCCGGTTTCTGTTTTTTTTTTACTCTCCAAGGCGTTCCTTGGAATGGAGTAAAGACGCTAAGTAGTGGAGTTTTTTTATCGGACTTTTCCTTGACTTAGATGGGTTGCCGACCAAGGCTAACCCATTTGGGGATTCGTGTGAGTAGTACGTACTCTAATCCTACTACTATCGGTGTTCCTGAAAAATTAAATGAGATTAAGAATACGGTGTATTTTGCATTTATGTATCAAATAAGCAACAGTACATTCATATAGTTTGTTTTTTTTGAAGGGGGCGGGTAAATCCACTAGAAGCGTCTAAATGGTCACTGTATTCATACATTTTAACTTATATAAAATAAATTTATTAAATTCATCATTTCAATATTTTAGACAGATTTTGATAATTGATTGCTAATCTTTCGAGAATAAAGTGGAAATACTTCCAAGCTATAGCAATGTCAGTACTAATGTATGGTTCCACCACTTAGAATCTAATGAAACATCTGCAAAAACAGCTAAAGGAAACAACACAAATGTATCGATGAATAAGGCGTTGACGACAGCATTTGAGTTGAGTGGAAATTGCTAAGATCCAGTTTAAGTGAGACTTTCACTGGATTAATGAACCTTTTTACGATTTGACAAGACAAAGAGGATGAAAGCCACATAAAAGCAACACCAGTGTTGACAAATCTGCAAAAAATTACATTGATCAGCTCAATACGGATACTAGATACAGTGAAGAAGACTTACCCTGAGTGATGAGCGATGAGGACGAATAGCGAGAGAAAATCATGGGAACACGTGCTCTTAGCGCAACATGATGATGATGATGATGATTATGATGATGATGATGACGGTGACAATGATTGTTGGAGTGTTTTGTAATATACGGTGAGCTGAGGTCCACCACTTAAACTTAGAGACTCTGCATGGGCGTGTGGATTAAAGCCAGCCAATCAACATGCTCGAATACGTGGTTAGTTAAAAATTTCATCACCGAACTTGAAAGCCGTTCATTTGCACGTATTCGACATTGACTAAACCAAGGATTTTGAGCAAACAAAGGATTCTAGCCAACCCTAAGGGACAGGAAGGAAGAACCCAGGGATTTTACCCAACATTAAAGGACACCGAGGAACAACCAATGGATTTTTCACAAAAGATCAGTCTCTGCTTAACACAAGGGATCACCACTGTAAAGTGCTCTCACTTGAAGCCTAAAAATAGCCACAAATATCGTAACAGTCTCTTGTAAGTACTTCACGAGTCCGTACACGTGGACACACACACACACACACACACACATGGACAAACACACACACACACACCACACACAAGATGATGATGATGATGATGATGATGAGGAGGAGGAGGAGGAGGAGGAGGAGGATATCTTAAAGTAAAACTCCTGGAAAAAAGTATTTTCTTTTAGTCGTCACAAGTAATTACTGTAATTACGGGTTATCAAACGAATATTATATATATACTAGCAAATATATGCACCCTTCGGGTGCAAGTATTTAGGTTTTGATGTTATAAAATATTGTATCAAATTATAAACTATTTAGAAAATGATAAACTGAGGGGGTATAATCGAAAAATAGAACAGCTTTAGATTTAACTCTTCTATCATTTTCTTTCACTCCGTCTTTCATTTTTCCTAATTTATCTATTTAGTTAGATTATGAAGTATTTAATAAAATTACAGTTCTTTCGTCTTGTTTATGGGTTTCTTTTAAGATTTATCCCCGAGATTTTTGCTCAAATTCGTTAAGAGAAAACCAAACAATTAGAAATCAATAATACTAAGCATATATTTATTAAAATCAAATTTTAAATATCAATATGCAAATTAGCCTTCTCGTTTACACTGTAAACCGCTATT
This sequence comes from Doryteuthis pealeii, assembly GCA_023376005.1. Classification (NCBI taxonomy): domain Eukaryota; kingdom Metazoa; phylum Mollusca; class Cephalopoda; order Myopsida; family Loliginidae; genus Doryteuthis; species Doryteuthis pealeii. Next base: position 96,683,939 of record CM042145.1, read on the forward strand.
TTGTTGTATATATAAATACAATTACATGCTCTTAGTAGGTAGATATGGTCAACAGTATTAATAAGGTATAACAATTTTATCAATAATTGAGGTTTAAATAAAAATAAATTCATGGTAAATGTGACGTCAATAACTAAGGGAATTATGACTTGAATAGTGATTTAGTTTCGGTTACAGTCTCCATTATAATAAGATATATATATATATATATAATTGCATATAAAAAAAGAACATAAAAGCCTGTAAATAGTGTTCTGTATATAATTATGAAATTGTCATGCATTGAGCTCTACAGAGGACTTGAAAGAATCTTCTTATGTCTATGCGAAAGAAAGAAAATTTATATATACATATATCAAACGAATATAAAAATCAGAGTTTACTAAAAAAAAAAAAGAAAAAAATCTGCTAATTATGTTCACTTCTGTCTAGGTGCCTGCTGAAAGTGATGACTTATAAGTTTTAATTCATGGAACGATACAGACAGAGAAGTCTAATGAACAGGAAATACATAGGCGAACACTGTCGGCCGTCATAGGATTTGCATGAAGCAAAGTAATAGATGCGGAGGCAAATTTTAATAATTTAGATCTAGCTTTAATCATCAAACTACAATACTGTCTATCATAAACGATGATTTTCAACAGTGACATACATACCTCTCTCTCTCTCACCATATATATATATATATATATATATATATATATATATATATATATATATATATATATAAAGATAATGAGTCAGACGAACCTACTATTAGTTTCGCTAAATGCTCTTCAGGACTAAGATCTTAGCCCTGAAGAGCATTAAGCGAAACTAATAGTAGGTTTCTCATTAGATTTATCTTTATTTATTCTCTTAGGTATTGAGCACTTTTTTACTTATTAGCTTATTCTCCTAGCGTTATATGAATATATATATATAATATATATCTTATATATATATATATAATATAAATTGTTTTTTTTTGGCCAAATACTGTGCCAATAGATTAATTTTTGTCTATTTTTTCTTTTCCAAAAATGCTTTTTGATGTTTGGTAGTATATTTTTACAATCAAACTATTTGCTGTTTTTTTTCTCACCGCGAGGATTTACAAACACGCTTGGTAATATATATATATATATATATATATATATATATATACTGGCGGTAAGGTGACGTGGACATGGAGTAAACTCTTGGTTACTGACAGTTTCTCGCCTATGCGATCTTCAGACCAAAATCTTATATATATATATATATATATATATATATATATATATATATAATATATATATTATATATAATTGCATACAAAAAAGAACAAAAAACCTGTAAATAGTATTCTGTATATAATTATGAAATTGTCATGCATTGAGCTCTTCAGAGGACTTGAAAGAATCTTCCTATGTCTATGCGAAAGAAAGAAAATGTATATACATCATATATATATTGAAATATAATACATATATATATATATATATATATATATATATATATATGTGTGTGTGTGTGTGTGTGTGTGTGTGTGTGTGTGTGTGCATGTGTTTGCGTGTACATGTGTATGCGTGTGCGTGTGTGTGTATGTATGAAAGAAAAAGAAGAATAGAATCTTTTTCACCAACAACTCCTCTTGCCTTTTACCTTACAAGATGTATCAATAAAGTATCGAGATTTTTTGTACTTTTTGACACACCTTGTATTCTGGAAAAAAAATAACGCTCCATTCATTAATCTTTTTTAGAATACGAAGTGTGTAAAAATACCAAGTTTAAATCTGTATTTACCAAGATAGAAATGAAGAATGAATGGAACGTTACGAGATACGCAGGACACTGCTGGAGAAGCAAGAACGAACTCATAAGTGACGTCCTCCTGTGGAAGCCAGCACATGGGCACACCAGTATGGGCCGACCAACAAATACGTACATTGAGCAGCTCTGTGCAGATACAGGATGCTGCATAGAGGACCTCCCGAGAATGATGAGCAATAGGGACGGATGGAGAGAGACTGTCATGGATATTCGTGCTAACTGCGCGACATGATGATGATGATGAGGATGATGATGATGATGATGATGATGATGATATATATATAGTTGTGAGTATATATGTGTGTCCATTTGTGTCTGTACATAAATAAATAGATAAATAAATGAAAACATTAAAATTACCAGATATAAATTTAGTTTACCCGTTTTGGCCTTTTCAAATCTGATTTAAGGGTTACAGATCAGGGTGATTTAAATATGTTTTTTTCTCTTGTGATTATCGCTTTAAAAAAAAATACTTTCGTTTTCTTTTTAATAAGCAGTTGATAGAAACCAGAACACTATTTTTTTTTATTTAGATAATTTCCGGTAAGTATATTCATGTGTGGGTGCATTTTGCAATAATGTATCCTATCACGGAAATATATGATATTATCTTATTATAATGGAGACTGTGTGTTTTTCTGTCTGTAACCGAAACTATATAACTACTCAAGTCACAATTACTTTTCCTATTTACGTCACATTCTCCATGATTTATTTCATTTAAACCTCAATTATTAAAAATTGTTTTACATTATTAATACTGTTGACCATATCTACATACTAATAACATGCAATTGTATCGATATATACAACAAAATAGCGGTTTACAATGTGAACGGGAAGGCTAATTTGCATATTGATATTAAAAATTTGATATTAATAAATATGTGCTTAGTATTATTGATTTATAATTTTTTGTTTTTTATCTTAATGAATATGAGCAAAAATCTTGGGTATAAATCTTTAAAGAAATCCATTAACAAGAAGAAATAACCGTAATTTTATTCTTTTCTTCCCATTTTAACTAAATAGTTAAATTAGGAAAAGTTAACAATAAAAGACGGGAGAGATTGAAGAATAAGTTTCTTTTAGTCTATTTTTCGATTATAACCATCTCTGTATCAAATCCTTTTATCTGCATTCTTATTTAGCTTCATTAGCCTTTCTAATTTAATATAGTTTTATTACATTAATACTTAAATACTAGAACCCGAAGGCTGCATATATTTGCTAGTTCACCTGATAAATAGATAGATAGATAGAGAGAGAGAGTAAGATATATATATATATATATATATATTATATATATAATTAATGTCATCCACAGACAAGTGTTTCGGCATATCATGCCTCTTCAGTGTGGCTAGACACAACTATCCTTGGGTATATATATATATATATATATATATATATATATATATATATATATATATATAGAGAGAGAGAGAGAGAGAGAGAGAGAGAGAGACAGGCCAACAAACTGAAAGGGAGGGAGAGAGAGAGAGAGGAACAAATGTGATAAAACAAATTGGAATATTACTTGAACTTTATGTATTTTTCATTGTTCTCAAATAGTTTCAACCTTAAGTCATCATCTGAAAAAAAAATAAGTTTATTAAAAAACATGTTGCGCGAAAGTTAAAAAAATATATATTGCCAAAGGGACAGAAAACGTTCTGGTAATGTGGCATATCCTTCTGTTGAGTGAAAACCATCTTCAAGTTAAATTATTTTCGATTACCTTTTTTATATTTACATATGACTCTGTGGTGAGGGCACCTAGCTAATGAGGGTTTTTGAAAATTAGATTAGGTGTCTATAGTTTTTTTATTCAAAGATAAAATGGTAATTCTGACTTTCTAACATATTTTTAGCAGCGTGTACAGTCCAATAAAATGGTTATTTATTTGACTGTACATACTTAATAATATCAATTTTGATATTATAATATTCCACTAAAATAATAAGATGCTAGTATTCATAGTTTAGAAGAAAATTAACATTTTTTTATATTTAAAACCATCTTCATCAGGGAGCATGGATTCCCCTGACTCTCTCTTTCTCTTTCTCTTTCTCTTTCTCTCTGTCTCTGTCTCTGTCTCTGTCTCTCTCTGTCTCTCTGTCTCTGTCTCTCTGTCTCTCTCTCTCTCACACACACACACACACACACTCACTCATCATCCGTCATTATCAGTCATCGTAATTGGTCAATACTCTAGACTGCACCCAATATCTTCACACATACACACACACACAGCCACACAAACACACACACATATATAGACACATACACACACACACACCACACATATATATATATATATATATATATATATATATATAGGGTCATCCACAGACACGTATTTCGACTTAAGTCTCTTTAGTGTGGCTAGACATTTTGTAAGCTACCTACAGCCAGAATTGAAGTCCGGCACCTTAACCATTAGGCTGTCTTCACTTACAGAATGGAAAGGGGGTTTTAACTGATTTAATACACACATCGCTTTGTGTGTAAAGGCCGTTACAGAGTGCTCCATTCAGAGAAGAGCGTTGCGTTTACGCTTGAGTTGGCGGCCGTCAGCGAGATCCACCCCCCCAGAGTGTTCAACCCTAGGGGATGGGGAGCATATATAGGGTCATCCACAGACACGTATTTCGACTTATCAAGTCTCTTCAGTGTGGCTAGACATTTTGAAAGCTACCTACAGCCGGAATTGAAGTCCGGCACCTTAACCATTAGGCTGTCTTCACTTACAGAATGGAAAGGGGATTTTAACTGATTTAATACACACATCGCTTTGTGTGTAAAGGCGAAAACACCACAAAATGCTGTTAAAGTGAAAACATTTTATAACTTCGCTTTTTACTTTAACAGCACTTGGTGGAGTTTTCATATCTTTTTTATATATACTCATACCGTCGGATTCATTTCCTTTCTTTTAACTTATACATATATATATATATATATATATATATATATATATATATATATATATTATAACACTGTACGTTGGATTACTATTACTTTTTCTAGTATACTAGTGCCAACCATACACATTAATATATATATATATATATATATATATATATATATATATAATGGTGTATAAATAAAACTAACAAAAATGAAAGAGAAAGTTGTAAAGACCGTGTTTGTAGTATTCGTTAAGGTTTAGCAATTGATAATTCTCAGCAGGAAGGGAGGGGGTAGCACCTTAGATTTTAACCATACTTAAGTTAAACATAGGTGTGAAATTTTTGTGATTATATTATCTCAAAAAATATTTTAACGCGCGCAAAGCTGGGTAAATCTAATTCTATTACAATTAACATCAATGAGATTATTAAAGACCTTGTGTCTGTCATCATTAAGTTAGTAGAGATATTCACTTGTAATATCATTTTACAGTCTTCCAAAAGCAAAGTATTGTACCTCATTAGAACGTATACAAAGTCGACCCTGCGGTAACTAAAAACGTCATAATGAAGACCTATTTGAATGTGAAACTTCTCGTAAAGAAAAATGAGTGAATTCTATCAGGTTTTTTTTTTCTCCTTCGTCTGATAATAAGTGAAAAAAAAATAAACACATATAGGTTGACTAATTTGTAGTCTTGATAAGATGTCGCCTCTTTTTGCCGCGTTTAGCTTTTAGTGTTTTTACAAAAAATGATTTTTGTCCTAGAAAAAGATTCCCTCTGAGATATGAAAAAAAAATCTGCTTACGTTTCGTTTTTAAGATCTTTGTTAAATTAATAAAAATATTCTTTACATTAATATATATATATTGAAAGTGTGCATATATATATGCATATACTAATGTAAAGTACATATATATACTAATTTATATATATATATATATATATATATATATATATATTAAGTTTTAAGCTTCTTCGACGCATGTGAATTTATTGGGATTTGCTCTCTAATGTGAAATTGAATAATGGTAAGATCTAATAAATATTGTTTAGATTGCCGCAAGTACCCATAATTTATATATATATATATATATATATATATATATATATATATATATATATATATATATATATATAAACACGATGTAAGTAGCATAGAATACGGAAGCGCCTTTAGTAGAATGGAGTCTTCAGACACAGCGAATTGAAATTTATATTTTAGAAGGAGCGAATCCTTTGTGTTTCCATACAGTATTCTGACATATATTCCTCAACTCATTAATGGGTGAAATTACTTATCTTCAAGGTATATATATATATATATATATATATATATATATTAATATATATAATATATATATATATATATATATATATATATATATATCAGCATGAGACGCAAGCAGAACGGATATCAAGGACAATCCCTCGACAATCGTCCATATCATTCATTTTTCCCGGGTGTCCTCTGCGCAGCATCCAGTATCCACACGAACCTGGGCTATGTAGATATTTGATGGACGACCAGAACTGGTAAGTTTATGAGCTGGTTTATACATATATATATATATATATATATTATATCTCACTATTTACGAAGAAGCCATGTTTTTTTTTTATGTTTACAACAATTGAGAACCTCATATCTTTGATTTAGCAGTTTCCTATTATTTAAATAACTAACAATTGACAGTTTTTCTTCAGTGCATAGATGGCAATATTTATCCCCGGCTTTATACTTATTACATTTCTTAACAATTTCCCATTTTAAGATAGGGTCGATACCTTTCGTTTTAACATTCCACACATAATTTGATAAGGTAGTGCTTTATCTATATTTTTCATGTGTGAAACTACACTTATTATTGTAATACCTCTTTTTGAATTCATTTTGAGTCGAGCCTATATAGACTTTTTTATTTCTACAGTTTTTAGGATCACCCTCATATACCTCCACCTTATAGGCTATACATTTATATATATATATATATGAATTTGATATATTGAAAAAACAAATGATGTTTACAAATGCTTGGGATCATCAGGAGAGAATGTGCACCGTTTCCGGTCCTTCCTCTCTCTTTTGAGTCTTATTATAAACTGTAATGCTTCTGATTTTTTAAAATCAAAATTAAAATTCATTTTATTTTTAAATAAGATTCATTTTAATTTTGATAGAGATAACACAGTTTTTGAAAAATTCAAACTTTGACTAACAGCGTTCTGTTTGCGCATTCTTCTTCTAACGGTCATTCCATCCCGTTCTTGTTGAAGACCGATCTATTACATACGGTCGATAGAGATATTCCGAGGGCCCTCACACCAGTGAGGGGGGGGCGATGTGCAGTTAAAACCGTTAAGAGGAAGGCCCCGAAACAGTGCACATTCTCTCCTGATGATCCCAAGCATTTGTAAACATCATTTGTTTTTTTAATATATCAAATTCACACTGTTCGGATTAATTTCCTTTTATTTCACACACACACACACACACACATATCTTATTATAATGGAGATTGTGTGTTTTTCTGTCTGTAACCGAAACTATATTCCTACTCAAGTCACAATTCTCTTAGTTATAGACATCACATTCTCCATGATTTTATTTTTATTTAATCTCAATTATTAATAAAATTGTCATACATTATTAATACTGTTAACTGTGTCTACATATTGACAACATGCAATTATATTTATATGTACAACAAAATAGCAGTTTACAGTGTAAACTGGAAGGCTAATTTGCATATTAATATTAAAAAATCGAATTTAATAAATATGTGCTTAGTATTATTGATTTCTAACTGTTTGGTTTTATTTTAATGAATATAGCAAAAATCTCTTCAATGAATCTTAAATGAAATCCATTAACAAGATAAAATAACTGTCATTTTATTCTTTACTTCCTCTTATAACTAAATACTTAAATTAGAAAAAATAACAATGAAAGACGAGAGTGATGGAAGAGTAAGTTTCAGTTGTTCCATTTTTATTATACTCCCTCTGTTTCAAATCTTTTATTATACTCCCTCTGTTTCAAATCTTTTTATCTGTATTCTTATTTAGTTTCATTAGCCTTTCTACTTTAATACAATATTTTATTACATTAAAACTTAAATACTTGCACCCGGAGGGTGCATATATTTGCTAGTATATATATAATATATATATATATATATATATATATATATGTGTGTGTGTGTCTGTGTGTCTGTGTGTCTGGTGTGTGTGTGCTGTATCCATCAACGTTTTTATTTCTTTTCGTTTCTGCTTTTCAACAACAGAATAGATAACATGTTCCTTAACAGGTATCTTAGAGTGCATCATCCAAGAAAAATATGAATATATCATATTAAACTGTTTGTATCATTGGTCTATAAATAGAAGCGGAATGTGTTTCCAGATTCACCTTTGTCATTTATCGTGAAGAAGGTTCCTGTAATTCTATCAGTTTTTCGTCAAAGCAAAACTCCTTAATCCTATTGCTTGGCGTGTTCGCTCATTTGTCGCGGCAAAGCAACATCTCAATTCGACTCGAAGAAACGTCGGCATTTTTTTTTTCAGTAAACATATTTGTCTACTTCCTTTATTTGATTATCTAGGTGAGTGCGAATGATAAAGTGAGTTCGTACATCTCGTCCATTCATGTGTGTATATATGTATATAAGTATATATATGAGTATATATGCATGACTATAATACATGGCTATAAATGATAAATACACGTAATGATATACATATATATATATATATATATATATCTTATTATAATGGAGATTGTGTGTTTTTCTGTCTGTAACCGAAACTATATTACTACTCAAGTCACAATTCCCTTCATTATTTACATCACATTCTCCATGATTTTATTTATATTTAAACCTCAATTATTAATAAAATTGCTTCACCTTTTTATTAGTGTTGTCCATATCTACATACAAATAACATGCAATTGTATTTAAATATACAAAAAATAGCGGTTTACAGTGTGAATGGGAAGGCTAATTTGCATATTGATATTAAAAATTTGATTTTATTAAATATGTGCTTAGTATTATTGATTTCTAATTGTTTGGTTTTATTTTCATGAATATAAGTAAAAATCTCTTTAATGAATCTTAAATGAAATCCATTAACAAGAAAAAATAACTGTCATTTTATTCTTTATTTCCTAATTTAACTAAATAGTTAAATAAGTAAAATTCAGCAATGAAAGACGGGAGTGATGGAAGATTAAGTTTCATTTCTATTTTTCTACTATACCCCCACTCTGTTACATATCTTTTTATCTGCCTTCTTATTAGACTTTCTAATTTAATACAGTATTTCATTACATTAAAACTTAAATACTTGCACCCGGAGGGTGCATATATTTGCTAGTATATATAATGGAAAAGGTGATTTACCGGTGAATATGGTCACGATGGTTAGTTGTTGCAAAATTCAGAAAGGTAAGACAGCGATATAACAAATAAAAAGTTAGTTATTAGAGCAAATTTATTACAATATAGTCACAAATGATAACTACTTGAGTTTCACCATAAGGGTTTTCAGGGTTAAATCCACTGAATTAATCAAGATATTGATTGATTGCAGTCGTATATATATATGCAAATGTATATATATATTCAACAAACTTTTCCCTAGCGCTATACCAAGGAGATTGTTTTGGCGTCTGTGGTTCAGTGACACACGTACCATTAGCTTCTCACTTTGCCGCACAGATCCTTATGCTACTCATAGGTTGAGTTGCTGTGGGCCGGTATGGAACCCGGAATCTTGTAGTACCTAGTCGAACGCTCTATAAAAATTGACCTTGTGCCACAACCTTCCTGTGTGGTTTGCCTAATCTATTCATATGCTGTTTCAACTTTTCCGTTGCAGTGTCATTATTAAAATATACAAAACTGATTAATATATAAAAAAACATAGAGCAATAATAATAGTACTAATAGTGAAACTGGAAAAGATTTATGGTTCTGACCTGGATCTAAAGGATCGCATCAGGAACTAGTATAAAGTAAGGTCCTAGTGAGATCAGTTAGATTGAAACCCTGGTATACTCTGATCTCCACTTTTATTTTATTACTAATACTACTAGTACTAATATGATATTATATATATAATATATATATTATATATATATATATATATATCTTATTATAATGGAGATATATATATTACAATATCGTGACCTCACATTATTAATACTGTTGACGCATTTGGCGGTTTACAGCTGCATATTGATCTTACTTACTAATTGTTTGGTTTTATCTTATTGAATATGAGCAGGGGATAAATCTTAAAAGAAATCCATTATAACTATACTTGACTGGAAAGACCAAAGTTGTGCATTCTTATTCAGTTTCATTAGCCTGGGAGATATATTTGCCGACTTCACTACTTGTGGCGCAGCTGTGCACTGCTGCTGCTACTATGGTAACCGGGTGTACACCCTGACAGATCCAACTAATCTACAAAGGTACCGAACTGCCAAGCTTACGGAAGAACTGATTCACGAACACGGGCACGTGTCCTAATGCACTAAAGATGAAGCTAGCTTAACTGGATGGATACCAAAGGCCTGCTAGCCTATCCAGCGGGTGGCATATAAGTAAGGACTAATATAGCATCTAAAGAACAATATATATATATATGTATGTATGTATGTATTTACCCCCCCACACACACAGACTTTTTTCTCTTCACTTACAAAAAAAATTCATTTGACACGCGTAGATATCTTTTTTCCCCATGCCCCCTTACATAATAAACGCACACAGCAACTCAAAAGTTAAAAGAATATTTTCTCGCCACTTGCTTGAAGCAAACATTTTTTCTTAATGAACACACACATACACACACACGCACACAAACACAAACTTGAGATTTGTTTCGATGTCATTTATCGCAAAAGATTTATACACACACGCGCAACCACACACACAAAACACCTAAAAATGCACAATGCCTTTTTTCGATACACACTCTCATACTCACACCGTAAAAGAGAATATTTGACGTCATATTTCAAACCGTCCACTTTTTTCAGCGTCCTTTTTTCAGACTTCAAATTTTGAACAGACTGATAAACAAGGACTATCGCTTGCTTTTCTCGTTATTCTATGATAAAACTTTTTTATCACCTTCCATATAGCAACAAATGCCCTGAAGATGATCTAATTAATAGATCGAAACACTGCAGCGTCGGCCAATAAACTTACCACTCAAGTTATTTAAACCTGTGTTTTTTTTTTCAATTTTCTTGATATACTACATACCGTCGGATTCACTTCCACCTCTTCACACACACACACACACACACACACACACACACAAATATATATATATATATATATATATATATATATATATATATTGTGATCCACATTCGTCCTGTTTCGGCGTATCAAGTCTCATCAGTGCGGCTAGACATGCAGGTTGTTTAAACCCGACCGATTTGTCGTCAGTCAGAGTTCTCATCTCTGCTCCATCTACGAGAACTACATTGAGGAAGATAATTTACTGATATACCATATCAAGAGTCGACTCATCCATCAGAAAATGTCATTGAGAAATAAAATCTCAAATATAATCTAACATCTTATTATAATGGAGATTGTGGGTTTGTCTGTCTGTAACCGAAACTATATTACTATACAAGTCACAATTCCTTTAGTTATTTACATCATATTCTCCATGATTTTATTTTTATTTAAATCTCAATTATTAATAAAATTGTTTTACATTACTTACACTGTTGACCATATCTACATACTAATAACATGCAATTGTATTTATATATACAACAAAATAGAGGTTTACAGTATGAATGGGAAGGCTAATTTGCATATTGATCTTAAAAAATTGATTTTGATAAATATATGCTTAGTATTATTGATTTCTAATTGTTTGGTTTTATCTTATTGAATATGAGCAACAATCTCTTCAATAAATCTTAAAAGAAATCCCTTAACAAGAAGAAATAACTGTAATATTATTCTTTACTTCCTATTTTAACTAAACAGTTTAATTAGGAAAATTTACAAATGAAAGACGGGAGTAACGGAAAATGATGGAAGAGTTAGTTTCAAAGTTGTTCTATTTTTCAATCATATTCCTTCTG
>CM042145.1:96700784-96715784 GCA_023376005.1 Doryteuthis pealeii
AGTGCCAAATGTATTTGGAATGAAAACTGGTATACTATAATATATATATATATATATATATATATATATATATATATATATATATATATATATATATATTATTGAAAATGCATGTTCTGTTTTAAAATAAAAATAAAATAAATTTTATTTTAATTAAAAATCAGAAGCATTATAGTTCAAGGTAAAACTCAAAAGAGTTTATTGTAAAATTGTAAAAATATATAAAAAATGTAAAGTGGGTATCAAATAGTATAGTATATATATTTCAGCTGTTAACAATATACAAGTCCACATGGTAATTTGAAGAAAGATGTTAGGGTTCCAAATTTACTAGTGGTGTTGAAGTCCGTAGATTTATATATGAAAGTCTTCAAGGTGTAAAATTCCAGATATAATGTTTTTTCATTTAACAAATATGAAAATATAATGGAAATTAATCCGACAGTATGAAATATAACATTTGAAAAAACATATGATGTTTGTTTGTGATTGCTGACAGGCCTGTTTCGACCAAAACGATGTTGGTCTTCATCAAAGAGCGACATAGACGAGAAGAAAATATCCGTTAAAAAAGACTGTTTACAAAACGAACGCTGATATCAACCGCTGAAAATTTTTTGAAAATGCATGTTCTGTTTTAAAAATAAATAAAATAAATTTTATTTTTAATTAAAATCAGAAGCATTATAGTTCAGGTAAAACTCAAAAGAGTTTTATTGTAAAAATTGTAAAAATATATAAAAAATGTAAAGTGGGTATCAAAATAGTACAGTATATATATTTCAGCTGTTAACAATATACAAGTCCATATGGTAATTTGAAGAAAGATGTTAGGGTTCCAAAATTTACTAGTGGTGTTGAAATTTTCAGCGGTTGATATCAGCGTTCATATATAATATATATATATATATATATATATAATATATATATATTAATCAAAAGTCCAGAGAAGAAATCTTCCTTACGACACAAGAGTTTTATTTAAAAAACCTGTTGCAGATTGAGAGCTCAATGTGTGCTCCTAATGTTAGAGTCACAGAGCAAATATATAAGTAAAGAAAGAACAAAAGACAAAATGTCTAACTCTCCCGACTCATCATTTGCATCTGATGAGTCGGGAGAGTTAGACACTTTGTCTAAGCTCCCTGAAATAGACTATAATGCTAAATCTCTAAGTCTTTTGTTATATTTTGTTTACTTATATATATATATATATATATATATATATATATATATATATATATATATATATATGCCCAAGTGATTGACAAAAAGTATAAGAATTCTTACGTGCACGATACTTTTATAACCGATTTAAAATTTAAAATAGTAAAAAGGTGACAATGGCAAATACTAGATATAACTTCCACGGTGGGCAATAGGATCTCCACTAAAAAGAATGTTGTGGTAGCGAAGACATAAAGTCAATAGTGCATGGAAACTGTCAGTTTCTTACCTTTGCGATTTTTAAACTAAGTAATATAGGCGGGAAATTGACAGTTACAAAGTGCCGTTGACTTTATGCTTTCGCTTACCTAACTAGAAAACAAAAGAACATAAAATTTATAAAAGAAACAACTTTATATACAAGATATTACAATTCATATAGTGATAGTCAATTGTTCTTTCATTGATGTGCTGACTGTATGTGTCTGTTGGTAGTTGTGTTTGCTGAGTGCGTAAGTTTTGTTTATATTTTGTTCGTTTGGAGTTGTCAAATTTGTAGCAGTTTTGTTTAAAACAATGTCTGTGATTGAAACTTATTGTGTTGAGAGGGAGAGAGAGAAAATAGGAAACGAAAATACGAGACTAACCTGATATATCCCTTTTTTGTCTTCGGACAGCGAATTCTCCCCATTGTGTCGATGTTGGGGAGATCTTTCGCTCCGTCTGTCGAGTTAGAGGGCACTCGCCCCAACTAAAGCTTTTCAGCTAAATGGGCCTGTTTATAATTTTGTAAGTGTCTACGTGTTCCTTAAGCTAAAATATTCATCAAATATCAAGTGATTTGCAACGATGCAATATCGGATGATTTGGGTATCTGTGGAATTCTGATAACATAAATTATCGGATGATTTTGTAACATTCCGATGGCGTACATATTTTCAATGGAATTTAAACCATTGTTTATATTATTGCTAAAATATTTCTAAACTAATATTTATTCGATTATCTTTCGTTTACATAATTCTAAACTTAACTTATACAATTATAAAATTACTTGTTTCAGAAAACTTAATTATTTTAATGTATCCAATTCCACATGCACGTAAATGGGGGCCAAACTCCCCATAAATGTAAGATTCGAGGAGGTCCATTGTCATCAAGCTTTAAATAAATACAAGTCACCATTCATTTACGAGAGCGAGGGGTGTAATCTTTCCACTGGTTCACTTGTAAGTTTTCAGTTGCTCCAGGTGTTACACTTTCCAATGTACTTTACAAAGTCAGAATTGTCGTGATAAAAATCAACTTCGTTGTCGCTGAATTCGGAGACTGAATCACGCGTAACCTATTTCCCAACTTACTCGTTCTAAAATGGCTACTTTCGGGTATAAGTACGAATTGCCCCGACAAGAATCTGAATGGAAAAAAAATGGCTTTGAAGAAAAACACTGACTTAAAGAATAACTAAATTTATAAACTAAAGTCAAAACAAAAAATGAAAAGACAGAAAAGGCAATAAAAATAAAAGCAACCCAAACTTTCTTGTAGGTAAGGATATATGTAAGAATCTTGTAGGGGCATGGTCTAATGGTTAGACTCATAGGAAATCGACTCGTCGACCCGAGTTCAATTCCTGGACGAAACCGTTTGCATTTCATATAGTCCTAATACCCTTGGGAAAGGTATGTATCCAACTATTCTCCCTCCAGCTATGTGTAAATATTACGGCATACTGGCCTCTTTAACGATGGCTAGGTAATCAGTCGAGGAGAAGGAAAACTCAGAATTCAAACCTGTTAAATTCCGCCTAAGAAATTGACCTTGTGACGCATCCTGCTTGGGTGGAGTGGTTGGTATATATATATATATATATATATATATATGTGTGTGTGTGTGTGTGTGTGTGTGTGTGTGTGTGTGTGTGTGTGTGTGTAAGAATACACCCTATTTAGTTATCCTGAAAAATGTTTATCTTGAACATCGAAACCGTGGTAGAGAGAAAACATTTTTCTATAACTATTAATGCTCTATGATTTATTAAATATATTGAGCACTTTTTTTATTAACTACTAAAGCTACTACAGGGAATATGCTGCAGTAGCATCTCTTATTATAATTGAGATTGTGTGTTTTTTTTGTCTGTATCCGAAACTATATTACTACTCAAGTCACAATTCCCTTAGTTATTTATATCACATTCTCCATGATTTTATTTTATTTAAACCTGAATTATTAATAAAATTGTTTTACATTATTAATACTGTTGACCATATCTACATGATATTTACCATGTATCCACCCCACGTGAACGGGTTAGGCACAAGGTCCTATTAATGTCGGGCCAGCCTCAAGCCGAGACCATGGGTGGTGGGTGCAAAAAATTCGTTGATCCCGTCGACGCCTCAGGCACTGGGCAACAAACACTTTAAATCAAGGGGGCAGGTATTGCCTGAGTGGATATCCCCCTGAGACAATGATATTAATTGTATCAACGGCCAGGGCCAAAGCCCGTTGGACGTATTGACATTGTAAGAAAATGCAATTGTATTTATGTAGAAAACAAAGTAGCGGTTTACAGTGTAAACGGGAAGGCTAATTTGCATATTGATATTGAAAATTTGATTTTGATAAATATTTGCTTAGTATTATTGATTTCTAATTGTTTGGTTATATCTTAATGAAGTCGTACCTAATTTTCAAAATTAATTAATTGATAATTAATGAAATAGGCGGGAATACATATTCAAATGTAAGGCTAAACAAATTGAGAAAAATCAATCTGTATGTACATTTCAGCCTACATACAGAGATTGATTTTTCTCGATTTGTTTAGCCTTACCTTTGAATAGGTATTCCCGCCTAATTTATTAATCATCAATTAATTAATTTTCAAAATTAGGTACGACTTCAATTAAGCACATATTCATCCAAAAATTGTCGGCTAAAAAAGCCATATCAAACACATAGTTTGTTTGTTTACTTCTATATATATATATATATATATATATATATATATATATATATATATATATATATATATAGGATAATTCAACAATTAAATGAGTGATGGAAGAGAAATTTTAAGTGATTCTATTTTTCGATTATACCCCAATCTGTTTTATATCTTTTTATCTGCTTTATTATTTAGTTTAATTAGCTTTTCTAACTTAAAATAATATTTTATTACATTAAAACTTAAATACTTGCATCCGGAGGGTGCATATATTTGCTAGTTTGAATATATATATATATATATATATATATATATATATATATATATATATATATGATGTGAAATAGTTGTGTAATTTTGTTCAGCACTGTCTACTATCTTCTTTGTTTTACTTGGATGGATTGTGGGTAATTTTCACCTTTAGTTGTTAAAATTTCTAGCAAATAAGACAATTAGATTAACCCCCACTTCGAACTAAGCCGGTAGCTATTTTGAAAGTCTCCGTGCGAAATAAACAAATCTTAGAAACTTTTTCGAAAACAATACAACTGTATGCTTTAACACACAAATATCATAAAATATGTTCTTAATAACAATTAAGTTCATTTCAGATAAGTTTATGCTAGGAATTTGGTCAACTGACTTTCACTTTGAAACAAGACGGTAGCCATTTTGATGGGTTCGTGCGAAATATACAATCTTATAATCGTTTCGAAAACAATACAACTTCATGTTTTAACAGAAAAATATCATAAAATGTGTTCTTAATAACAATTAAGTTCATTTCAGATAATGCGCACACACAATTTTATACTAGGAATTTTAACAACTAAAGTTGAAAATTACCGATTGTGTGATAGGGGGCGAGTGGATGTACAATTGTTTTTCTTTGAGATACTCCTACCAAGGTTTGTTGAAGACAGCGCACAGCATCCTTGCATAGTTTTTATCTAGCCTTTTCTCTGACTCGGTTACTGCTGGAAAGAATTGTCGCTTTATCTAATCATAGATATCAGATTTCCATTTGCTCGATAACCCGGTCCAATCGCATACGAATAACTTGTGAACTAGTCTATTAAAACAATATATGGGATTCTAAAAGGTCGAAGTGTACCTGGGAGTAATAGCAATGAAGGATACTCCACACTCTCTAGATCTCCAGACCTAGAGACTCTCACACTGTTAAGTTTCCTTCCCTTTTTTTAGTATGAAAGAGCTTAGCTTTATGCAGGGGACACAGTCAGCGTATTCTAAGCCCCATCTGGCTATAGTTTCCTATTGAGATGTACATGCATGTTTTGAAATTTAGGATTGTAAATTGTGCATTTCGACTCAGCCTGAATATATTCCAATATTATTTTGGTGTAATAATTTGTGAATTTGTCCTGCAGATCCATTCCTACCGAAAAGCGAGTTCGATCCTCGTTGAATGCCCCATACTTGAGAGCTTGGGTCACAACCTACCCGTGACGAACGAGTTGTGTATTTGTGTGTGCCATCGAGATATAATGATCTGCAATATTGACTTGCCCATCCATTCCTACTGAAAAGCGAGTTCGATCCTCGTTGAATGCCCCATACTTAAGACCTTGCGTCCCAACCTACCCGTGGCGAACGGGTTGTGTATTTTGTGTGCCATCGAGATATAATGATCTGCAATATTGACTTGCCCATCCATTCCTACTGAAAAGCGAGTTCGATCCTCGCTGGATGGCCCATACTTGTATCAAATCCTACCCGGGTTGGGTTAATATTTTTTTGTCTATGGCAGATATACAATTGCCCGAGACTCCAAACAGGCCTAGTCCCTGAGTATATACCAAGTATTTCTTAAGAGTGTGAACTTAAAACAGAATGACATTATCGAATTTAAAGTGCTTGTTCCGAAGGATGTCAACATACAATTTTTTTATTTATGTTTTTTTATTACTTTTTATCGACATCTCAGTGTTTTATTTCATAGCAACACACTTAGTTCATATTTTGCTTACAATAACTTTAAATGTTTTTTGTCATATTTTTTTATTTTATTTCTGTTTCTTTTTTTTATTTTTACATTTTGAGGATTTCTCATCATGTTTTTATTTTTTTATTTTTTACCTTTTGTGAGAGATAGGAAAATAAAGACTTTTTTTAAGCTTCCCCTATTATTATTTTTTTCCGTTTACACGAGCCGCCTTTTCGACTTGGTCCCTAAAGAACTTGCTTGACAAGAGTATTTATTATCAATGTTACACTTTTAACTTTCATGTCTCTAGTAATTCATGGAAGTTATGGAGCGTGATGCTTTTTTGGAAACGTTTCAAGCCGTGTAGGACAAGCTCGGGGGAGGTTCCATAGGCGTCATTGATGGTAGAACAGCTACAAAAAAGAAAGTTTGTTTCTTCTCTTTTTTTTTTTGTATTCACTCTGCGATGCAGCCCAAGGAGATTTTGCTCTATCGACAAAAAAGAAGACATTTGCCTGTAAAAGAACGATAAGAAACAACAACAACAACAACAATAATAATAATAATAATAATAATAATAATAATAATAATAGTGTAAAGAACTCTCATGGTCTAATAATAATAATAATAATAATAATATAATAATAATAATAATAATAATAATAATAATAATAAGAAGAAGAAGAAGAAGAAGAAGAAGAAGAAGAAAGTAAGGTTTTAAAGTTGGAAGAGAAGTAGAAGAGAAGAGAATAAAATATAGAGAAGAAGAAGAAGAAGAAGAAGAAGAAGAAGAAGAAGAAAGAAGAAGAAGAAGAAGAAGAAGAAGAAGAAGAAGAAGAAGAAGAAGAAGAAAAAGTAAGGTTTTAAAGTTGGAAGAGAAGTAGAAGAGAATAGAATAAAATATAGAGAAGAAGAAGAAGAAGAAGAAGAAGAAGAAGAAGACCAACAAAAACAACACAACAACAACAACAACAACAACAACAACATGTGGTTTTGATACTTAAATGAACAAGCGTTTATATTGAATAGATGAAATAAAAAAGTGATATGAAAACATATTTGGGTGTAAAAAAAAAATAAAACGACCCGGAAGTTTATGGT
The DNA here is from genome assembly GCA_023376005.1 of Doryteuthis pealeii. Classification (NCBI taxonomy): domain Eukaryota; kingdom Metazoa; phylum Mollusca; class Cephalopoda; order Myopsida; family Loliginidae; genus Doryteuthis; species Doryteuthis pealeii. The sequence goes on from CM042145.1 coordinate 96,707,954, forward strand.
AATATAATCGGAAGGAATAGTAATACACACACACACACGCATATACATATATATATATATATATATATATATATATATATATATGTGTGTGTGTGTGTGTGTGTGTGTGTGTGTGTGATCAAAGAATTTGATCATTTTATGAGAGTTATTAAGGTTTTTGCAACATTGAAACAAGGAATATGTTTTTTTTTCACGTTGTTTTTCATAACGATATATTTCGCCTTTCATTGCATCTTTACAATTTTTGTCACATTTATTCACTTTTTCTACATTCGTTTTGTTCTGTTTTCATTTTAATGATTCTTCTATTTCTATCACAATTTCTTTCTCTTCAGTTTTTTTTGTTTATTTATTTTTCCTGCTGATTTTTCATTTTTTTTTCATTTTCCATTTAATCGGGATCTTTTTTTTCACTTTCTAATAACTGTTGTAATTTTAATGTCATTCTTTTTTTTTTCTTTCTTTCTTTCATTGTTTCGTTCATTCCATCTTTCTTTCCAATTTTGACCGTTTTAGCTTCTTTCTATGTCTTTTTTTTCTTGCAATATTTAATTCGTTGTTCTTCTGTCTTTTTTTTTTAATCTATAATATTTTTTTAAAGATATCTACTTATTCATTTATCTATTTTCAATCTTACTCGTTTTAGCTTATTTCTTTATTCTACGTTTTTATTTGCCAATGTTTAATTCCTTTTTTTTTTTCGTTTTTAATTTCTGTTCTGATTAGATTTCCTCCTTGTTTAATTCTTCTTTCTTTCTTTCTTTCTTTCTTTTTCTTTTTCTTTTTCTTTCTTTCTTTCTTTCTTTCCTTTTTATTCTTTGTAATTTTAATCATTTTAGCTTGTTTCTCTTTCATTTTTCTTCTCTTATTTTTTTTCACTAATATCAATTTTCTTCGTAATTCAATTTTTCAATTTTTCTTTCTTTCTGGCTCTATTTCTTTTAAATCTTATTCGTTTGATCTTATTCCGCTTTTTTTCTGATTTATTACTTTTTCTTTCTCTTAAATCAATATTTCTTCCTGATTTATTTTTTCAATCTTTCTTTCTTTCCATCTGCACTTGTTTTGTTTTCTTTCTATTTCCTACCATTTGTTTCGCCAATATTGATTTCCCTGTCCTTTTCTTTCTTTCTTTCTTTCTTTCTTTCTTTTTTGTATTCTCCTATTTGATTATACTGGTCTCATTATAAACATTTTCTTTCTTACTTTTTCATTTCTTTCTTTTCATCTTTTATTTTTACACATTTCAGTTTTTTCATTCTATTTTCTTTCTTTCGTTTCCCCTCTTAACTGTTTATTTGAATATTTATTTCCCTCCTGATTTTAAACACGAGTCTGCTTTTTCTTTCTTTCTCTCTCTCTCTTTATTTATCTATTTATTTATTTCCTTCATTCTTATTTTCACTATTTTATCTTTTTAGCTAATTTTTTTTCATTTTTCGTTTTCTTTTTATATTTAGTGGACAATTTTCATTCTTCTTCCTTTTACTTTCTTTGATTTATTTATATCTGCTATAACATTTATTTCTTTTTCCTTTCTTCCTTCACTTATTAATTTATTAAATTTCTCTTTCACTTCACTCTTAGTGTTAGATTGTTTCTTATTTTTCATTCCTTGTTCTTTCTTTCTTTTGTCATTTCAGTATATGTCTTTCTTTTTTATATTGTTTTTCTTCACTTTTCATAGCGCATATGTTTAACCCATTTCTTCTTCATTTATTCATTTTTCTTTCTTTCTTTAATCTAGTCACTCCATCCTTCTATAGTTGTTTTGATTCGTCATCAAATTTGTATTTGTTTCCCCATTCTTTAATTTCTGCTCAGTTCTTTTTCGAAATAAAAGAATGTTTTGATATTCAAATAGAATTTCATTTATTTTCTTTTACTTCCTTTTTGTGTTTTTGTTTGTTTGTTTTATTTTTCGTTCTACATGTCAAATATTATTTATTTATTTATTATTTCTTTTGTTTATCATTCTCAATTTTAATTTCCTGAATAACTGGCGATGCCATATTCGACATTTACTCTTTCATTCGTTCGCCCATACAGTAGTGTTTAATTTTATTTTAGATTTTAGATTTAATCCCAATGCTAAAACCTACTGACTGAGTGACTGAACTTTTTTTTGGTTGTCTCTCATTCAAAACTAAAACGTTGAGAAACCCTTAAAAGATTTTCTGAAAGGACATTTTAATGGTTTCATGCCGTAGGTTGAAATCATCAGATTTTACGCTTATTTGAATTGTTCTTTTTTTTCTTTTTTTTTTTTTTTGAACCAGTTTGTTTTGGAAGGTTTTGAAATAATAAAATACAGTGTTACCTTTACTTACGAGTGGCCCAACTTACGAATTTTCCGTGTTACGAGTGTAGCAAGATTGAATTTGGCAAGGACTGCTAATGGAAGGGGGAGGAAGAAAGAAATAAGTGAGAGAGTAAAGGTTTTAAAAAGAGTAATGAACACAAAACATTTTGACCGGAGCGTGACCTCCCGAATGGAGAATTGAATTTCAACCGGAAGTTTCGGGTGTTGACCGGAACCGGAAGTCACGTGGCGACGTGGAACAACGTAGAAAGGGGCCGGTATCTTTTTGCTTTCCGCCGTCGTAGGGTACGAATCGGGCCTCTGGTGCCTAGTATGCGGTCACAGTAATTTAACATTGTCCTCTCTCTCTTTCTCTCTGCCTTTCCTCCTCTCTGATACGAACCCACGAGACGAGCACGATAATAAAGGCTAGCAGTTGTGAATACATATTTCTCGCATTGTAATTTTTATCAGCAAGTTGACCACCACGTGCCGAAGACATTTTTAGTACGGTGAATATATATCGCTTTGGGTATCGTGAATACAACAGATACCACAACGTTACACAAGCTGTCACTCGGGCGATTATTTGCCTTGTGTTGAGAGCTGAAATTTGAGGTACGCTTATGTTAATAAGTTTACTATGTCAGGAAAATGGGAGCTTTTACTCACCTGCAGTCTTCGAAAGGGAAAGAAGCTTGGAGATGATTTTAACTGGATTTGTATTTGTTGTTGTCATTTTTTATTAGTGAATGGGTAATAAATACCTCGTTAACAGCTACTTTCGGTGTGTACAACTATCGTAGATTGGAAGTATTACGTTTATTATTGACTCTAATCTTACCAACCCTAAGAAGTTATTTACTTTATACCGCTATCAAGGTCGCAACAAAGCATTGTTGCAAATGTTCCATAAGTGTAGTGGGTCTAGTTATAGTGAGAGGATTTTGAATTATTCGAAAAAATAATTTTTTTGAAATTGTTTGAAGAAACGTTCCACAGCGATAGAGAATAGTGATGTTGACGTCATCGTCGTCTGCAATGGACTTTGAAAAGAAAGAAGACAGAGAATGTATTTGAAATAATGTTAGTGGAATTTTAATTTTTAATATTTGGGAGGGATTTTATTTTTTTTAAATAATATTTGTTATTTAATTTATGAGTATGTGTATTGTGTTGGGGGTTTATTTATTAATTTGTTATTAATATCATCATAGTGGTTATTATTTTTAAAAATTGTGTTTTAATAAAAGAAATGTAAAGTGAGTTATTAAAATATGTCAGGAAATATAAAGAGACTTGCTGTTAAATGTTGTTAGAGGGTAAATGAAAAATATTATTTTAGTGAGACAAAGTCGACGATAACGACGATGGCAAGATAAATAAAGTAAATAGACAAATATGATTTATATAAATTGGAGAAAGTTTTTAGTTTAAAAGAAAGTTTTAGTTTAAAAGAAAAGTAAATAGGATATGTATAGGCATGTGGAAGTGATTTATTTTTATATAGTTTAGAAGTGATTTAGAATTTAAATTTGGTTTAAATTTTGAAATTTAGTGTTGTATATTGGAGTCTTTTAATATAATTTTATCAATGAAAGTTGATATTTTATAAAAGCCAGGTCTTTGTGGTAAAGTATTAAGGAGAGAGATGGTGGAAGATTCTACGATACGTCGTTCGTTTCAATTATGGATAAAAGCGATCATTGAAGATTTCTGCAAATTAAAAGTGTGATTTGTTAATAAATTGTGTGTTACTAACGAATTAGATGTATTTGCAAATTGTAGGTCTTTAGAATATTTATACATACGTTTTTTTTTGAATTTCTGGAAGTTTCACCAATGTAGACCTTATCACATTGTTGACAGCATATTTGTAAATACCGGCGTTGAAAATGAATTCGCGTTTAGTTGTGGAGTGTTTTAATAAAGGTCTAATTGTTTGGCTTGTGCGGGTGAAAGTTTTAATTCTTAGATGATTTAGAATTTTTTCAATTAGGGAAGTTATAGGGCTTGGAGGTAGTGTGATGTACTTGGTTGCGGGAATGTTATTAGGTTTTGTTGAGTTTGTAGAATATTGTTTGTTTTTGTAGATTTTAATAGCTTTAACTTGGCGCGATGTATGAAGAAGCGAGGTATTGTAAATTAATGAAAGATTTGTTGATGTATTCGTATTCCTTATTTAGAAGATTAGGGGAGCAGATTCTTAGGCCCTAAGGAAGAGACCTATGAGAATGCCATTTTTTGTCTTATTGCTATGGTTAAGAATAAAAATGTATGTAGTCATTTAAAAAATATTGTATATTTAGAATAATAATAAATAGAATACATGTCTACATGAACAAACTCCTGACCGAAACACGTGTTAGTAATAAAAATCTATTTTGTCCATTCGGTATTTTCTTTCCTTTGTTTATTTTCCCTTTCAATATATATATATATATATATATATATATATATATATATATATATATATAAGCTTAAAAATAACTGTCAGATGTTTCCTGGAGATCATTCTCAGGAAAACGTAGGTAGTTAACCTCTGTTATCGATTCGACTCCCCGTATTGACCACTTTTCAATATTTGCTGTTATTCCTTCTCATTCGGTTTCTTTTCTTTCTTCTTTCAACGTTGTCAATATTGCGACTCGTTCAGTTCTTTTACTTTTTATTCCTCCAATTTCTGTGATATGTAAAAAAATATATACTGATAATGAGATCTGGAGAAAAAGAATCTGGAAAAGTTTGATTTTAAAATTAAAAAAACAACATGTAAACTTGAAATGAAGATGTGTGCGAAATCGAGAAAACAATATCATAATGTAATCATGTCTCAACTTCTAGACTGAAGTCTCGAGCAGTCAGTGCCAATTCTCGATACATTCAATCAGTCTCTCTGTGTGTCTGTATGTACTCGAATGGGTAGACGCGTGGGTGTTTGTAAGACAAATTTAGCATGGTCTTATTAAGTCATAGTTTCTAGTCAAGTCTCGCTGAAAGCACCGTCACCCACGAGATTCTCTGTGTGCGAGGTTAAACTGCAACTAATGGCGAAGTTCAGTTATGGACCTGTGGAGAGTGTGGTGTACACATTTATCGCCATTAATTCAAGGGCCCACCTGACCTGTAGTGGTAGTACCTGTTAGGAACCATCTATGGCTTAAATAGAAAAAAAAATCCCTACGTGTGTGTTTAAAAAATTGGGTTTTAAAAAACGAATTTTCAATACCCACCAAGAATTGATAAAACAAAATGTCTACAGCATGAAATAACCCAATAAGGGTTGGCATGCTTAAAGCAATGTTAAACAGTTATTAGTCAGTTCAGTTGTTAGATGGGTGACCATTTATTAAGGACAGGTATTAACAGCCTGGATCACTCTTTCTTTAATATTCACCAAATATATTGAGGGAAATGAAAGAGACAATTAAAAAGAAAACAAAAACAGATATTTTAATGAAAGAAAAATATTTTTGAAAGCCTAAAAGATTTTAAAAGGATCAAGAGAGCAAAGAGAGAAAGGAAATAAAAATAGGTTATAATAAGGTTTAAAAATTGAACAAGGAAAAAATCATGAATAAAAATATGAGTTATAAAAGTATGTCAAGACAAACAATGAATTGATATATATATATATATATATATATATATATATATATATATATATATATATGAATAAAAAGGCCTTAAATACAATGGGTATCTTGATTATGGACCATTTCCACTCGTGGGTATCACAATCACAAATAAATTTGCTTTGTTTATAAAAATCAAACATTGAGCTTTCATACGGAACATGAACTAAACAACAAACTACTGGTAGAAAACCGGACCAGCCTAGAAATCACCTTGTATCAAGAAACTTGGTACCCCAACAAAGAATATATATATATATATATATATATATATATATATAATGATATATATATATATATATATATATATATATATATATATATACAAACATTAACTTACTCATAATCATTATCATAATTATCATAAGTCGTACTGATAACGTGATTCCTTGACTCACTTCCTCCCTCTCTGTCTGTCTGTCTGTCTTCTGTCTGTCTGTCTGTCTCTCTAAGCTAGACTTGATATGACCAGCCGGTGATCGGTCGGGCTTCTCCGACAGCCTGTAAAGCCCAAGTAAGAGTCAAAGGGAGTGTTGCATGTCATGGAACCACTTGGATAGTCCTATTCCTATTCGGAGGTGTAGTTGGTGTATTCTACAGCCTAGCCGGCTGAGGGGCCAAATATCGGTTATCCTTATAGTTATCTTTCTTAAATCAAAGTATGTCCGTTTTGCTGAAAATGTTATGTGTATTGCATGTACTTTTGCGAAGAGTCATTCTTACATTATCGGAGGAGGGTAATAAAGAGAATTAAAAAAAAAAGATAATCTCAAAGCGCGGCCAACAAAAACATAAATAAACGGACCCCAGACGCTAATAAGTGTAAATCTGATTTTAAAATTCCAGACGAAATTGGCGACAATCATTCACGCATTTAAATATTTAATGTAGCTTTAGATAAAATCTAAGGGATTTTAGCAAATAAAGATGAGGAAACGGAAGGATAACGATACAGGGTTATCAGCCATAAGAGAAGGTGATTATGTAGAACGGTCCCTCAATTCAAGGTTTGACCATCATGTCAATCACCACAAAGTATGTATTTACCCAACCCTTCCACCACTCACAGGACATAACACACTTTAAGTTTTAAAGAGATGTTTTGAAGTCAGAGTTTTCCTTCTACTAGACTGGTTGATTAACAAAGGATAATTAATCTAGTCTCTCCTACTATTTACCCACAGAGAATAGATATGTATCACTTTGGAAATGGAACGCAAATGACCTCATTCCGGATTTTGACCAGCACGCTGTAGGCGGAAGTTGCCAAGAGGGCTATTACATATGATATTTTTCTCTTCCGGTTTGGGTCCATGTTATCGTCTAGTTCAATGAGCGTGACATGTCTTTTCACTTCCGGTTCTGAGGAAGATATAGAAGGGTAAAATTTGGCACATGCTGTGTAACATTAGGTTAGGTCATTTTCCATTTATGGCCTACTAAATGTATCTTTCAATTACCATGTGCACCTTGTATTTTTCTTCTTTATTTATTTCTGATTACCATTCAGTGCTGATATTTGTAATACTCTTTTTTATATACTTTTCCGATACATTCCGTCTTTTTAATCTCAATTTTTAATCCTTAAATGTATACTATACTTTTTATTCAATCGTACTCGCATTTCCTTGTTTTAGTGTTTAAAATTCCCTTTTAACCTGTTCTTTCCTTTATGGTTATTCACTTTCCCGCGTTTTTTGTCTTCTATTTTCATTTTCATTTATTCTTTCTTTCTTACTTTCACTTTCACATTCTATCTCGTTTAATCTCCATCTATTTCTTCCTTTACTATCGCCATGACAAATGTAAAGTACACGATTTATTCCGTTATTTCAATTCACAGCCAGGCAAGGCTGCTATCTCCCCGGCCCTGTGACAATTTCCGTACAGCAAC
>CM042145.1:96718284-96720784 GCA_023376005.1 Doryteuthis pealeii
ATATAGCAAAGAGTGGGCTACAAGATACCTTCTCTATACACTCGCAACCTATAGATGATGCAGTTTTGTCAGCGAAGAACAAGAGCGTAAAGCGAATTTAAGGCTGAAGCAGATTAAGGAACACAATAACACCGTTGGATAGAGCAATGTTTTGGTTACAAAATTCTACTTTAGAAAGTAGTATTTTGTAACAAAAACTGTACTCTGTCGCAGGGTATTATAGTTACGAATTATTAAGCATTTTTCCCAATATGTATGCTTCACTCGTGAGAGAATATCTTTAAATGTAAGTAAAATGTAAACAACTAGACGGGGTGGCTTATTTCGGTATCAGCCGAACATCGAGGGAGTCTATCTCCTTTTCGCTTGCGCAAGACCAGAGAGGTTGATTTGCTGAAGTGGAATGCCACAACTACCACCTGTTCCGAGATGCTTTACAACATAGATTATATTATCAAAGTTGTGCTATTCATGCGCTGACTTGGCGAGGACTTGTATAGAACCCAGAACCTTGCGATTCATTGATGATGCTCTATCAACTGAGCTAAACCTGCCCATTTGAATGTAATGCCTCATATTGAATTATGTTTTCTATCGGCAAAGTGGATGTTGATGGTATTATAAGTTGAACTGTCCTGCCAAAATATACGTGTTTTTTCTTGTTATATGCAGGGACTGGGCATTATTTTTTTTTAAATGTCATCTCAATGAAAACAGGCGAATCATTGAATTCCTCACCAGGGAAAAATTGATACTGATTGCTATTTCTCAATGCCTTTTGAATGAATTAAATTGAACTTAACGGACTTAAATTCCACCATCGTATGTCACCCCACTGAAAGAAAAAAATACCAAAAATCAGGAAATTAACCGAATTTAATGAAATTTTCAGTGTTGATATGATAATGAATTATGCACTAGTTATTTTATTTAAAAACTTTTACATAATTTCAGCTGTTAACATTGGAATTTGGTCCGTTAAGTTCGATTTAACCGAGATATGGACAGAGAAATTGTTGTGAAGTCTGCAACGATTTCAGTCCGACAGCAAATTGCATAATAGGTGTCATGGGTTGTTTGGATTTTACAGCATGTAAACCCTTGATTTGTTTTATGGCGAAGACGAAATTTGCTTTATTCAATCTTGTTGGGAATTTAATTATCTTTATACTCATTCTTGAAATTTCTTTGAGTATTTTAGATGAGGCTTGATAATTTGTATTAATATTATGATTAGCGGAATGAGAAAAGTATACCCCCGTCTATTGAATAAAAAGTTGTGTTCAGCGTTCCGTGAAGGCTCCCGATTACGACAAGAAGATTCCCGAGTTCGTAAAGAAGGTTCACGAGTTCGAGAAGGTTCTTGAGTCCGACAAGAAATACCTGAGGAGCAACAGTTATTTAATTTAAAAACTTTTACATTTTTCAGGTCAGTTAACTTTGAGCCGCGTATCTTTGAGAATCTGTTTTACGCCTCAAAGATACGTGGTTCAAAGTCAACTGATCCGAAAAAAAATCGCACCGACTATAATTGGAATTATCTTCACCGTCATGTTCCACAGTTCATCATCTCTCTTTCTTTCATCTGTCCGCTTCCAATTCTTGTAATTCTAATTTTCTCTTTTATTTCCTGATTTTGTAGTTCATTTCCATCCGTTGTTTCATTTTCCCCTCAGTGTAGAGTGTTCGGCTAGGAATCACAAGGTTATTGGTTCGATACCGGTCCTCGCCAACTCAGCCTATGAGTAGCACAGGGATCTCTGCGGGAAGGTGTTGCGCTCCACCTCAGATACTACCATAATATCTTTGGTCTTGCGTTAGTGAAAAGGGGATAGACTTCCTCGCTTTCTGGCTGATACCCTGACGATTTACTTTAGTAGTAGTATAATATATATGTTCTTTTGATTTTAGCATTTGTACATTACAACGAGGGTTACTTCCTGAGGCCTATGACGTGTAATTATGTCGTAATAAAATGGGGATCATTGACTAACATATTGTAAGAGAAATAAAAGAAAAAGTAGATTAACAAAGTATTGGCTGCTCTTCAATACACAATTTCATTAATTATTTAATTATATAGAAAACTGTATCATCATCACCATCTGTTGGAATATTTTTTAATATAAGGTGTGCTACAATTCCCCACCTGGATTTATAGACTAGCCGGGTCACGTGGTTTATTCCTTTGCCAATCACCAGCCATAATGCGTGGCTGATACACTACTTAAACACTAATACTTGCCACAGCTGTACTTGCAATCATTGAGGAGGGACTTACAATACTCAGGATTCTTTACCAGAAGAACCAAAGGATTCTTTATCAGAAGATTACCAAGGATCCAATTCCACTGGACAAGCGCTCTTGCTTAAAGCCTACCGGATTGCCCATAAGATTGTAACATCATTATCATTAAGTCGCGCTGATGACACGCAGTCCCGTGACTCTTTCCCACCAATCGTTCCTCTTGGTCATCGCTCCTGACCACTCCACCGTCCG
>CM042145.1:96723284-96725784 GCA_023376005.1 Doryteuthis pealeii
TTATTGCGTTAAAGAAAAATATCATTCCTAAAAATATAACCATCAAAATATATTGCAATACATAATTCATTACATTCTATTTTATTATGATTTTATATAATACGCTACTACTTTTCTTATTTGAAAAAATATTTTGAAAAAAAGAGGATGTATTTTGTCGGATTTAGAACTGATTGAAGGCATTTCAGTTTATTTCAATGAGGAAAATTGATTTGATATACGAGGAAATCGAGTTTAGAACGGAACGAATTAAACTCGTAAGTCAAGGTATATATATATATATATATATATATATATATATATATATATATATATATTGTCATGATGACACCTTTCTTTGGGAAATATTTCTATCATACCATATAAAAAATTAAAGTCCGCAGGGTGGCCTAAAGTCCGTATCAACCAGACAGTAAGGCAGTCTATTCCATTTTCACTAGCGCTAGACCAAGGAGATTTTTGGACGTCTGCGATGGAGAGCCACACTTACCATCAACTTCTCTGTTTACCACACAGATCCCTGTGCTATTCATAAACTGAGTTGGCAATGGCCGGCATCGAAACCGGAACCTTGAAAGCAATCCTATGTATGATTTTATATTGTTGTTGACACCATCCCGTCCGCTAAGGACGATGGCATAGTGTCCAAAAAATATCTGTATCTGCGCAAGTGGCTGAGCATGCCAATCTATCAGTGACAGTCTTGACTGCACATAAACTGTGGTACTTGCTAGGGCTGCTGTTTTCTCTTTTTCCTTCTGGCTCTCTTTGCTGTGGAGGCTACTCTCCCCTCCGACTCATCACTCTTCGTGCCCCGTTTAACATTAATGCGCCAGGCCACTCAATTTTTTTTTGTGTCAATGGAAATATCCTCATGTCTCTCCCACAGACATCTTTAAAGCATAGGCGTGGTCTACCTACCAATCGGGAGCCTTTTTACTAATTCGCCATAAAAAAGTTATTTTGGGATCGGCCATTTTCCATCCTCCTGACATGACCAAGCCATTTTTATGTAGAAATAGTTTCAAACAACGTTAAAATAAGTGGATTATATATTGGTTTTTTATTATGTTTTGTTAGTTTTTCTAATTTAATATATTTTATTATATCAAAACTTAAATACTTACGCCCGGGGGGGTGCATACTTTTGCTGGTAGAGTTTCATATATTTATATCACATGAATCGGATATTTAGAAATACTCAATGTAAGTATTTACTTGTCCACTTTAGCTTTCTGGTTTAAGATGGAACCTCTATGATTTCAGACCGCTTCTCTAAATGGTAGTACAAGCAAATCTTCCGATGATACGGAAACTATTTCTTAGCAACATGATTTTAGCGAATTATTTCAACCACAAAGGTATAGACTATTTTACAAAGTAACAAAACAAGTAAGAAAAAAAAAAGATCTAGCCTGAAGAGTTCTAAAGAAGTGTCGTCACCTGGAGGGGGGTTTTTAACGAACACTTATCACTGGGGTTCGCAACCTTCAAGTCTGCCTGGCGGGCATGTACATTTTCTTAGACATTTACTCGCTTTATTTTTTTTTTTTAATTTGGTACAACTTGCCGTTTATGGTGAGTCTAAAGACGGACATTGAATTGGAGACAATTGGCTTAAAAGACTCGTTCGCCAGACGGTAGATTTCGGTTGACTAGCCGGAGTTTGATAACAAGATTATTAGATAATGTACTAAACCTGAGGTTAATCTTGCTTGAAGACAGATTAGGAGATAAGGAAAACCCACTGAAGAGTCTCTTTGCTATCAGTATGCTGTTTGTCTACTTCTTTCTAAACTCTTGCACCACATTTTGTGGGAAGGGATTAATGCAGGTATTTATTCCACCTGTTTAACATGGGTGGGATGTGCCACAAGGGCACTAGTAGAGACCATGCAGTGCGGATCGAACTCGCTATTGAAAAATTAAAAAATAATCTATACCGGTTGTAAAATGTTGAAAAGCACCGGTCGAAAGGGCCCTTAAGTCTCCATTTTCTTTGTTTATTTTTCGCCTTATTTAAACGTCGAGTTTAACTAGCTGATCATCGTTTAATAAAAGTATGATATTGTTTTTTTTTATAAAAATTAGTTGTACCAAAAATGTGTTTATATATAAAAGATCGGATTCCAATCCCGGCTGCAGGTAGCTTACAAATGTCTAGCCACACTGAAGAGACTCGATAAGTCAAAACACGTGTCTGTGGATGACTATATATATATTTTTATTATTTTTTTTATTATGGACTCTCTCGTCGATTTTCGACGCATGAGGGTTCACACACAATGAACACCCATACAGTGATTTGTTTTTAGTGGTGAAGGCTTGTATTGGACCATCCACACTTTTTGGCACAGTCGATAGGAAAGAATTGGTGCATCAAGGGTTGCTACATACCAATATATATATATATATATATATATATATATATATATATATATATATATATATATATATATTGTAGAGAATATGGATATTATATTGTAAGCTGACAGTCCTC
>CM042145.1:96728284-96745784 GCA_023376005.1 Doryteuthis pealeii
GATTCTAAAAAAGTAAGCACACACACACACGCACACGCACACACACACACACACTCACACTCACACACACACATATATATACATATATGTGTATATATATATATGTGTGTGTGTGTTTGTTTGCGTGTGTGTACATATGTGCGTATGTATATATATGAATGTATGCATGTATATATTTTGTATGTGTCTATGTGTGTGTATATATGTATATATATATATAAATGATATACATATATATACATATACGTGTGTGTATGTATATATGTGAATGTATGTATATACATATATGTATGTGTGTGTGTATATGTATATATACATATATGTATATATGTATATATATATATGTGTGTGTATTATTTTGGCTTTTATTCAAGCGTATGTATGTATGCATGTATATATACATATATGTATATATATATATATATATGCACACACACACACACACACACACACACATATATATATATATATATATATATATATATATATATATATATATATATATATATAATTCAAGAATCATTTATTTTGACTTTCATTCTTCCTTTCCATTATTATTCTATTATTTACAACAAATATCAAGACTATATCCTTCACATTCAAAGATTCCCTAATATCTGAAAATAGGATTAACGATTTTTTGAAAGTTTCTCATGCCAAATGTGATTTTTTTTTCTCTCGCTTTTTATCTTAAGCCATTGATTCAGACATGTCCACTAGTGACGTAGCGAAAAAAACATCTTGTCAATGTGTTCATATAGAATTTTTACCGTTAATTCATCTTGGCTATTTTTTCCTTTGTCTCTTTTCGGTGTTTTCTTTTTATCTATTCATTTCCTCATCTGTTATTTTCATCAGATGTTCACACCTGCTGTAGCTGGTGGTTCACTGGAGGCTGGGTGACAGCAAGTCTCCTTATGTCTCCAGGTCTCTTCTGCCGATCCCAACAGTGCTATAGTTTGGATGGTCTCGGTCCTTTCTCTAATTTCCAATTCACCCAAATTCTTTCCAGAGCTTTGGGGACCGTTCCATGATGACAGTTTTTTTTCTTGTCAATCAATACTAGATGTGGTTGCCTGGCCGGGATTAGGTGATCCGTCTGTACCTCAAAGTCCCAGAGATTTTTATGCGTCTCGTTCTCCAGGATAGGTTCATTTTTTGCATATACCATTTAGTTGTATGGTGAAAATTTAATTTTTTGCACAATTCCCAGTGAATTAACTTTCCCACAGAGTCGTGCATAGTCTTTACTTATTATTATATTATTATTATTATTATTATTATCATTATCATTTTGTTTTTCACACCGTAGCTGGTGGTTCACTGGAGGCTGAGTGACAACAAGTCTCCTCGGGTCACCAGGACTCTTATGAGTATTCTAGCAGATCCCAACTGTGCCGTAGTTTGGATGGTGTCGGTTCTTCCTCTGATTTCTAGTTCCCCCAAATTCTTTTCCAGAGCTTTGGGGATCGTTCCAAGGGCACCAATTACAATTGGTACGACCTTCAGCTTCATGTTCCATAGCTTCTTCAGTTCTCTGGCAAGGTAAAAGTATTATTATTATTATTATTATTATTATTATTATTATTATTATTATCACTCCGGTGAATTTTTCACTGGAATCTGAGTGACGACAAGCCTCCTCAGATCTCCCCGACTCTTTTGAGTATTCTAGTTGATTTCAGCAATGCTGGATGTCTCAATTCAGTTACTTCAGTCTTTTTCGATGCTTTTTGTGACCGCTCCAAGTGCACTAACTACAATTGGTATCCCTTTCACCCTCATATTCCACAGCTTTTTGATTGTCTTGCAAGATCCAGGTATTTGTCTATCTTTTGCCATAATAACATCTTTGATACATCTGTCAGAGCTTCTCTCTTTTTTAGGAATGGTCCCGAGTATCCGGCGAAAGGGACAGCCCAGTTTATTCCCTTGGTACCATTTCTGCTACATAGCTTGGTTTCTAGGGGCTTTTTGTTCTTCTTAAGTATTCTAATTTTCTTACATTTTCTTTCATTTATGTTTGTTTGATGGCCTCTGCTTCTAAATATTCCCAGATATTCATCATTCTCTTTTTCTCCAATTGTCCTAATTTTTTCTCGATTCGATAATTCTATTCCCTTAGTCGTTTATTATTATTATTATTATTATTATTATTATTAGTAGTAGTAGTAGTAGTAGTAGTAGTAGTAGTAGCACAAAATAAAAAACACCCTACAGGCGATGTAAAAATAGATTTTTGAAACATATTACCTGAGGGTGGGAGTAAAAAATTCAATGTCTGCGAGTTTGTACCCTAAGTAAGTAAAATCATCAAATTCATTAAAGGATTAAAAAATAAAACAATTTGAAATGTAAACTTTAAATATGTATTAAAATAAAACAAACTATATATAGATATACAATACCAGTCATGTATTTATTAAAACTTGTTTTAAAAAACAATGAAGACTGTCTAATGTTGCATATTCAAATATTGAATGTATTTATTCTATGTTATGACGATTTTGGGTAATGTGACGTAAGCAGTGACGTAATTTTTGTTACTGACAAAAACCGGAAGCGAATCTCCATTATTATATTATTATTATTTATTATTATTATTATTATTATTATTATTGTTGTGATGTTGATGATGATGTGATGATGATGATTATTATTATCATTGTTGCTTTTGTAATTATTATGTTTTTAGAAGCGGCGTTTTATCTTAGTCAATAGAATATTCGCAAAGGGATCATCAAGGTGTCGGGTTCGATACCGGTCCTCGCAAACTGAGCGCATTAGTATTACAGCTTTGTTAATGAGGTCTGGATGGAAAAGTATGGAACTGATCGTAGGTATGGCGGCCCAATTTATCAAAAAAATTTCTAGGGTCAAGCGATAGCGAAAAGAAGATAGACTCCCTCGCTGCCCGGCTAATACTGACAAGAGGCCACTCCACCGACTTACTTTCATTAATGATAATATTTTTGCGACACTGTTTGCTTAGCTTTCAGAAAATTCGTGTTTTTCATATTGTTCGCTGTTTCTTAAAAAAAAAAAAAATAAAAAAAAAACAATATTCACTTATTCATCTTTTTTATTTAGTTTGTTTTGTCGGATAATTTTTTCTCTGTTTTCCCTTTGTTTTTGCCTTGGATTCTCTTCACGCATTTTTACTTTTCATTTCTTCTTTACGAAGAACACCGGATTCTGCTTGGTAGGATTTTATATTATGTCAGTATTAACACTTTTTACACCCCCTACCACCACCACCACCACCACCACCAACAACAACAACAACAACAACACAACAACAACAAAAAACAAAAAAATCAAATAAGTAAATAAAGAAATAAAGAAATAAACAAGAAGCTAGTTTCTTTATATCTCGACTCCATTAATGTTTTCTTACTACATTAAAATCAAGAGTAACAAGTTATATTTTCCGGATTATTTAAGAGTGGTCGCTGTGGCTAACGTGCTTGATTTTCATATCGTAGTAACCGAGTTCGAACCCCAGTCACGCTGCAATGCTCGGACTGATGACCTTGGGAAAGGGGTGAATTTCTCACCACACCCCTTGTTATGGGTTTGATAATACGTCTACTGATCTTTTTACAAGGATGGCTTTCGCATTAAATAACCTACGGTGGTTGATATGCCATTAACACAGTAAGTAAAAAATAAAAAATCAAGAATCTAACTTCTTTATATCTCGACTCCATTAATGTTTTCTTACAACTTGCAAATATATGCACCCTCCGGGCGCACGTATTTAAGTTAATGTAATGAAATATGTTAAATTAGAAAGATTAATGAAACTAAAAAAGAATCCAGATAAAATGATTTAAAACAGAGGGGGGTATAATCGAAAAGTAGAACAACTTTGAAACTAACTCTTCCATCATATTCCTAATTTAACTACTTAGTTAAAATAGGAAGTAAAGAATAAAGTTACAGTTATATCTTCTTGTTAATGGATTTCTTTTAAGATTTATCTCCGAAATTTTTGCTCATATTCATTAAGATAAAACCAAACAATTAGAAATCAATAATACTAAGCAAATATTTATTAAAAATCAAATTTTTAATATCAATATGCAAATTAGACTTCCTGTTCACACTCCAAAATGCTATATTGTTGTATATATAAATACAATTGCATGTTATTAGTATGCATATATGACCAACAGTATTAATAATGTAAAACTATTTTATTAATAAATAAGGTTTGAATGAAAATAAAATAATGGAGAATATGATGAAAATAACTAAGGGAATTGTGACTTGAGTAGTAATATAGTTTCGGTTACAGACAGAAAAACACACAATCTCCATTATAATAAGATATAGAAACCAAGAGTAACACGTTCTATTTTCTGGATTATTTAAGAGTGGGCGTTGTGGCTAACGTGTTTGATTTTGACATCGTAGTAACCGAGTTCAAACTCCAGCATCGCTTTGACGCTCACTTTCAAACTGGTGACCCTCTGAAAGGAATGAAATCCTCGACCCCAAACCCAATCGTGGGTTAGATAGTCCGTCCATTGATTCTTTTTAAAAGATGGCTTTGGCACTAAATAAACCACGGCGGTTGATATGCCATTAATAAAGAATCCAAACCGGATTATTTAAAGCATCCAATAACCCACTATAGTGGTCTAAGTCTTCACTCTTCTCCCTCCCTGTCGGCGAGGCTTGTCATATCCTGCATCTCCTAGTGAATGGTAAGACCTCTCTTGAAATTGAGGTGTTCCAGAGTGTAACATTAAATTGCACTTGATGTTGAGACTCTAGTTCTCGAGGTCTGTGGAGTATAGAGTACTACTTCATTGTCATTAAGCCCAGGTTCGCGCTGACCCTGAATGGTAGTACCTGTTAAGGTCCTATCTATTGGACAAATAGATCTGTATAAAATGTATTCATATTTGATTAGACCATGTGCTAAAAAAAGCTTTTACGAAACAACTATACAAAATGTATGAAACATATGAACATCAGGCACCACCAGTCCCCTCGTCTAAAAGGGGCAGGACTAGGTTTATTGCCCAGTGCCTGAGGCACCCAAAAGTGGAATGCCGAAGGAATTTTTTTTTGCACTGGTCACTCCATGAGTATCGGTTTTTGTGTGGCTCCCCACGTTAAAAGGCCCTTGTGTCAATCCGGCATGGCCAATGTGAGGTCAAAAAAATATTTATTTACTATTACTATATTTGGCTTTTAGTTGGATGCCTTTCATATACAAGGTGTGTTCAAAAAGTATAGAGACTGAAGATGTATTTACCAAGATAGAAATAAACAATAAATGAAACGTTGATTTTCTTCAAAATACCCCAACCCCACCTCAGTCTTCGATACGCTTATTCAAATGAGTTTTCCATCTTTCGAAATATATTTGAAACTTATCTTTTGAACTTATTGGTTTGAATGTTTTGGATGAGTCTATTTGCTATCATATATTTACCAGAAATTGATATTTATTTTCTAAGAGAAGGTAAGTTTATATACACAAACAAGAAAACCTAAAGTCGATAATATATATATATATATATATATATATATATATATATATATCAATCATCCACAGACACGTGTTTTGAAGTTTACTTCACATCAGTGCGGCTCGACATTTTTATATCATATATCATATATTTACCAGAAATTGATATTTATTTTCTAAGAGAAGGTAAGTTTATATACACAAACAAGAAATACCTAAAGTCGATAAATATATATATATATATATATATATATATATATATATATATATATATATATCATCCACAGACACGTGTTTTGAAGTTTACTTCACATCAGTGCGGCTCGACATTTTTATATCATATATCATATATTTACCAGAAATTGATATTCATTTTCTAAGAGAAGGTAAGTTTATATACACAAACAAGAAATACCTAAAGTCGATAATATATATATATATATATATATATATATATATATATATATATAAGTGTATATATCAGTCATCCACAGACACGTGTTTCGAAGTTTACTTCTCATCAGTGCGGCTCGACATTTTAACAGCTACCTCTTAGCTGGGATCGAAACCCGACAGAATTTTCGTCTACCAAGTTCCTTACCCTTGCGGCTATCAGCGGGCCGTTAGTCTAGGGTGAACAATTAATTGCTACATACTTTACGGCGGTATATTTTTACAATCACCAGAGAACTCAAATCTGTAAACAGACGGGTCACGGCTAATGCCAAACGGTGAAGTTACAATTAATGTCCCCCACAGTGCTCAACCGGGGAGTGGGAAGATTATATATATATATATATATATATATATATGTGTGTGTGTGTGTGTGTGTGTGTGTGTGTCATAACGAAATCAGATCTCATTGACAATTTAAAGCGACAATTCTTCGAAGCCGTAGTTGTATCAGTGCTACTGAAAGGCTGCACGACTTGGACCCCAAGGAAGAGCCGAGGAAATAAGTTAGAAGAGAGTTTGCGCAAGAATGCTGTGTACGATTTGAAACTAATCGTGGAAATAACACCCCACAAGAAAGCAGCTGTATGGTCACTTTCCCCAATCACACCAACCATCCGAGTGAGATGGACAAGACATGCTAGACACTGCAAGAACGAACTCATAAGTGATGTTCACCTATGAAAACTTGTACATGGGCACATCAGTGTGGTCCGCCCAGTAAAGACATGCGTTGACTAGCTCTGCGCGGATACTGGAGGCAGAGCAGAGGACTTCCCAAGGACATGTGAATTATAGGGGCGGTTGGCGAGGGATTTTCATGGAAATCCATTCTTACTAGCGCGACATGATGATGATGAGGATGATGATGAGGATGATATTGTTATAATCATATCGAAGGGCATAGAATTATAGGACGGTTGGCGAGAGATTGTTATGGAAATCAGTGCTACTGGCGTGACATAATGATGATGATGATGATGATGATGATGATGATGATGAACATGATCATTATCATAATGATGATATATAATCATATAGAAGGGCATATGAATTATAGGGACGGTTGGCCAGGTATTGTCATGGAAATCAGTGCTACTAGCGTGACAGGATGATGATGATGATGATGATGATGTGCATGATGATGATGTGGCATGATCATAATCATAATGATGATATATAATCATATAGAAGGGCATATGAATTATAGGGACGGTTGGCGTGAGATTGTCGTGGAAATCCGTGCTAATGGAGTGACATGATGATGATGATGATGATGATGATATATAATCATATATAATTATGTTGTTGTTATTAGAGAAAACGAGATCAGGTATTTTCGTGAATGTGAATTCTTAACAGATATGTAATCGACCAAAGTTAGGACGCAGTATTGATTATCTCCCTTGATATAATTCCGAGTAGTTTTGCAGTGAAGAGAGTAAAAACAGGTATATTAAAAAAAGAAAAAAAAGAAAAATAAAAAAGATAGGAGAAAAAAAAATTCAACATCATTTCCGTCGTATTTCTTTACTAATTGTAATATTATTGTAATCGTGAATGCCTTGATAAATGTTCCTTTTCTTTTTCGTGTCTTAGAGATTGCTGACAGCAAGATCAGATTAAGGGGTTCGGGCAAAAAGTATATTCGGCAATAAATTGATTAGTTCCTATAACTTTTTCTTCCTAATATTTGCCAAACAAAGATAAGGTGAGCGTGTGTGCGCGCATTCGCGTGTGTGTGTATGTAAGTATTTCTGTGGGCGTGTGTGTTCATGCGTGTGCGTGTGTATATATGTATGTATTTGTGTGTATGTGTGTCTATGTGTTCATGTGTGCGCGTGCGTGCATATGTAAGTATTTGTGTAGACGTGTTGGTTCATGCGTGTGTATATAAGTATGTATTTGTGGGTGTGTCTGTGCGTGTACTTGTGTGTGTTCATGTGTGGGCGTGTATGTATATGTAAGTCTTGTGTGGGACGTGTTGGTTCATGCGTGTGCGTGTGTATATATGTCTGTGTTTGTGTGTGTCTGTGTGGTGCTTGTGTGTGTGCGTGTGCTTGTGTGTGTATATGTAAGTATTTGTATGTACGTGTGGGTTCATGCGTTTGCGTGTGTATATAAGTATGTATTTATGTGTGTGTGTCTGTATGTGTGCTTGTGTGTGTGCGTGTGCGCGTGTGTGTATATGTAAGTATTTGTGTGGACGTGTGGGTTCATGCATGTGCCTGTGTATATATGTATGTATTTGTGTGTTTGTCTGTGTGTGTGTGCTTGTGTGTGTCATGTGTATGCCTGTGTTATGCATGTATTTGTGTGCGTGTGTGTGCGCGCGTGTGTGTGTGTGCGCGTGTGTGTATATGTAAGTATTTGTGTGGACGTGGTTGTTCATGCGTGTGCGTGTGTATATATGTATGTATTGTGTGTGTGTGTGTTGTTCATGTGTGCGCGTGCGTGCATATGTAAGTATTTGTGTAGACGTGTTGGTTCATGCGTGTGTATATATGTATACTTGTGTGTGTGTGTGTGTGAGTGTGTGTGTGTGTGGCTTGTATATGTTCATGTGTGCGTGTGTGTGCATATGTGAGTATTTGTGTGGGCGTGTGGGTTCATGCGTGTGTATATATGTATGTATTTGTGTGTGTGTGTCTGTGCGTGAGCTTGTGTGTGTTCATGTGTGGGCGTGTGTGTATATATAAGTATTTGTGTGGACGTGTGGGTTCATGCGTGTGCGTGTGTATATATGTATGGATTTGTGTGTATGTGTGTGTGTGTGTGTTTGTGTGTGTTCATGTGTGTGCGTGTGTGTATATGTAAGTATTTGTGTGGACGTGTGGGTTCATGTGTGTGCATGTGTATATATGTATGTATTTGTGTGTGTGTCTCTGTGTGTGTGCTTGTGTGCATTCATGTGTGGGCCTGTGTATATGTAAGTATTTGTGTGGGCGTGTGGGTACATGTGTGTGCGTGTGTATATATGTATGCATTTGTGTGTGTGTGTGTGCTTATGTGTTCATGTGTGGGCCTGTGTATATATGTATGTATTTGTGTGTGTGTCTGTGTGTGTGTTTTGTTGTGTGTGTCTGTGTGTGTTACTTGTGTGTATATATGTAAGTATTTGTGGGGCATGTGGGTTCGTGCGTGTGTATATATGTATTGTGTGTTGTGTGTGTGTGTGTGTGTGCTTGCGTGTGTTCATATGTGTATATGTAAGTATTTGTGTGCGCGTGTAGGTTCATGTGTGTGCGTGTATATATATATGTATCTATTTGTGTGTGTGTGTGTGTGTGTGTGTGCTTGTGTATGTTCATGTGTTCCTGTGTGTATATGTAAGTATTTGTATGGGAATGTGGGTTCATGTGTGTGCGTGCGTGTGTGTGCGTGTGTATATATGTATGTATTTGTGTTTCTGTGTGGGTGCTTGTGTGGGTGCATGTGAATGTTTGTGTGTATATGTATTTGTATTGGTGCGTGGTTGCATGTGTGGGTTCATGTGCATGAGTTTGTGTGGTTGTGTGCATGGGCGTGTATGTATGTATGCATGTATCTTATCTTCATTTGTATATGCATGTTTCTTGTATACAGTTGCCGTTTTAAGAGGGCATATATATATATATATATATATATATATATATATGTGGTGTGTGTGTGTGTGTGTGTGTGTGTGCGCGTTTGTGTGCGTGTGTGTGTGTGTGTATGAAGAAAAGGAAGTGAATCCGACGTATGTAGTATATTAAGAAAAATTGAAAAAACACAGGTTTAAATGAGTTAAATGGTAAGTTTAGTGGCTGACGTTGCAGTGCTTCGATCTATTAATTAGATCATCTTCAGGGCATTTGTTGGTATATGAAAGGTGATTAAAAATTTTATCACAGAATAACGGGAAAAGCGAGTAATAGTCCTTGTCTATCAGTCTGTTTAAAATTTGAAGTCTGAAAAAAAGAACGTTGAAAAACTGGACGGTTTGAAATATGACGTCAAATATTCTTTTTTGCGGCGTGAGTATTAGAGTGTATAAGTGTGTGTATCGAAAAAGCATTGTGCATTTATGTGTTTATAAGTTGATTGCATATAAACCAAAAAACAGAAAAAAAAAAGTTTCAATATCCAGCAGATTTTCGATTTATTCCGATATTTCGGGTGACCTTCATCCTTTATCAAGTTATGATGACTGTGTGTGGAAAAGTGAAATCAAACAAACGTGAGAAAAAATTGATGTGAAAGGATTTGTGTTGTTATTTTTCTTTCGAATTTCTGTGACGTATCTCACCCGAAATCGATCTCGGCAATCCATCGTTCGAAAAGATATAATAAATAAAAACAAAAATACGATATAATGTCAAAGAATCAACCTATGTTGTATCTCGTTATTTTAGTGCAAACAATATGAAAGATCTATTTGAAATGTCAACATGGAGGATATTCTGTCCTTTTTGAGGGAAATGAAATTATACCATAGAATGTAGACATGAAACTAATCAATACTACACAACATGATTCCCAATGGTGCTAACACATTTTTAAAACCAATTACTAAAAATAGTATAAATATAAATACATATATTTATAGAATATATATTACTTCCTAATCGTTAGGCATGAAATAACCCCACACGACTTGATAAGCCGTTAAAATCAACAACCAACCAACTAGAATGAAAGCTCTAAGAAAAAAGATGTAAAATAAAATTTAACTTTCCATGTTATATTCATGGATGAATGGCGTAAGATGCACTAAAACAAATTTAACCAACATATATATTTTGAAAAAATTATCAAAGAACGCAACATTAGCAGAATGATTTAGTGAGATTTGTGAAACTGAAGTTTGCCTTTCAAGATATCGTAAGTAGCAAGTACAATGCTCACACGCACGAAATTTTGTAACCTACCTACAGTAGTCAAGTCCATAAAGATTTAATAAGCTTAACATGATATTCAAATTTAAATGATATGAGAACGTCTCGCATTCCGTACGTTTACAAAAACAAAACAAATTCAAGTACCGTCGGCGGGCTTGATAAAAGGCCTTCTCGGGTCGGATTCGGCCCGCGGGCCGTAGTATGGTGACCCCTGGCGTATAGCAAAAGAAACTCAGCTCCCGAACTACTGTTGAATTTAAGTCTACCTGTCAACATCCAATAGTCCCGGCTCTAATAGTTCTAATTCTGGAGCTTTGGTGAATATGGAGTACTCCATTATCACCATTACTCTCAGGTCCACTCTGACCCGGAGTAGTAGTGCACGTTAAGGTCCCATCTATGTATTAAATAAATCAAAAGCGAGTTTTAAAAGATGTGTTTAAAAGATATTGAGTTAAAAAAATTGAACACTCAACAAAAATGAATAAAACAAAACGTCTTCGACATAAAATAACCTAATTATATTATATACATTCATGTTCCTATTCCATGCCGTAAAATCCAACCAACCAACCTCTAATATCTCTTTTGACTATTCTAGTTTAATGAGTGTTGATAAACCTCAATGGGTGGAATCTTTTGATTAACAGCTGTGATGAACCGGGCTTAACATGTCACCACAGCCTAACTGTGCTCGCATTTACTGTCATAAACATTGGGAGAGTATCTGTGAATATCAATGGGTGGAATTCATAGGGTTAACAGCTGTGCTCAACATGGCTTAACACTCATATAACCGTTGCCACTGCTAGACTACATTACCCACTGCCTAACTGTGCTCACATCCACTATCTTGGTCTCCATAAACATTCAGCAAGTGTTGATGAATGTCAATAAGTGATATTCCTTGGGTTAACAGCTGTGCTCAACATGGCTTAACACAATATGACAAAACCTTAGAAATGTTAATATTTAGTTTGGTAGAAAATTAACGTTACTTTTTAATAAAAAAGAATGTTAGAGGTGTAATTATATTGAGGTGATATTGTACATCAGTATATATCATTGAATGCATCTATGTACACATACACACGTGCGCGCGCGTGTATGTGTGTGTGTGTGTGTGTGTGTGTGTGTGTGCAATATATAAGAGTTCGTACTGACGCATGTTTACTTGAATGTTTGCCAAATATATAAGAGGACATTTTCCCAGTTTGTTCAATAATTTAATATCAGAAGACCCTTAAGCGTAACAAGTTAAATACAATGTATACCAAATTGTAAGATGGAAGGGGAAAAATGAATAAATAAAAGTAAAAATAACAACAACAAAAAAAAAACAACAACACCGAAGGGTAACATATACAAAATCAATAACAATGGCCACAATGATATACTTCTCTTTTCTTATATATTTTTCAGTGTTTTCTTTTTATCTCTTTGAACTTACAAAGGTATGTAGAAATATGTAAAGTACAGTATCAAATAGAGTATATGTATTATGTACAGCCCCGAACTAAAAAAAAGATAGTTCAAAATATTAGTGAATTACGATTGGCCATCGGGTATATAGAACAAAGTAATTAAAGAAACCATTGTTTAAAACATAATTCCTAGTAATAACGCACAAACCATGACGGAGGCGCGCTTACGTAACGATTATCGACATAAAATGAAACCGGTGACCCGAGTTCAAATCATGGATAATTCTGTTTGCATCTCAGTTTGAGCTAATGCCCTTGGGAAAGGCATTAATCTTTTTTTCTCCTCCTTCTCTGGAATGGTTGAATGATAGTGTCGATTGATTTCTTAAGATTTCGTAAGGCTATCGGTATAGAAGGAAAACCAGCTTTACTCCGCTTAAAAACTGACCCCCATATTGTTGCATTATGCTCGTAGCAGAGATGTTCAGTAAATGTAAATACTATCTCTCTCTCTCTCTCTATATATATATATATATATATATATATATATATACGATATATTTGACGACGGACGTAGGATTAAAACACTGGACCTTTACCAATACGCAGGATAGGACTTATACGCTTACCAAAGGATCACCAAAGGATTCCATAACATAGGACTTTCTTTAAGCCCTTTTTAACTGGCCAAGGAGGGCACTTAAAAACTTTACCAAAATAATATTTCTAATCTTATAAATTCTCAATATACCTATTTATCAACACAAGGTCAATTTCTAAAGTGGAGTTTGAATTTTCAGAGTTTTCATTCTCAACCGATTGCCATACTAAGATTAAAGTGCCCACTTTGTCCTACTATTTACTTATAGATGGAAATAGAGTAGTTGGATTCCTATATCTCTCAAGGATATTAGCGCTACGTGAAATGCAATCAGTCGTGTCCAGGGTTTGAACTCGTCTCGCTGTGTCTATCTCCTACGACGGTAACCATTACACCAAGCGCCTCCAACGTGACGGCGAGACTCCCGGTGATAAGCTGTAGTTACCGCTGGTGATGTAAAGCGGGTTGAAAAAGCGTCCATTTTTTAAGACTATAAGTAAAGTCGTCGGAGTGCCCTAAAGTCGGTATCAGACAGCGAGGGAGTCTATCCCCTTTTCACTAGCGCTAGACCAAGGAGATTGTTTTCGCATCTGAGATGGAGCGCCACACCTAACATCAGCTTCTTACTTTACCGCACACATACTTGTGCTACTCATACGCTGAGTTGGCGAGGGCCGGTATCGAACTAGGAACCTTGTGGTTTCTAGCCGAACGCTCTACCGACTGAGCTAACCCGGCCGCATCTGACTATCTTTATGTTCTTGGTAATAATTTGTTCTCAATTACCTGATGTGCCTTCGATATTTTCCAGGTGTATTTATCAATTGATAATACCCATCTCTCTGTACAGTTGATGTACGAGGATGAGTAAAAAAAGTAATGTCATTTTGTTTAGGACAGGTATAATTACCAACACAGGAACATTTATCATATATTAAAATGAAGCTGGTCCTCTGTGGATCCCATCCCTACTACTTCACATAGTCACCGTTTCTCTCAATAGTTCCACCTTCAAATGAGACCATCTATCCCTGCCCCGTAAAGTTCTGTTGACTGTTCTTTGAGACATTTCTTCACTATTGATTTCACTTCATCGTCACTGGAATAATGTTTGCTTCTCAAACCCTCTTTCATGGGACAGAAGAGAGGCAAACATTATTCCAGTTACGAGGAAGTGAAATCTGTAGTGAAGAAGTGGCTCAAAGAACAGTCAACTGAACTTTATGGGGCAGGAATTCATGCTCTCATTCGAATATAAAACATTGCTATTGAGAGAAACGGTGACTATATGGAGAAGTAGGGATGTGATCCACAGAGGACCAGCTTCATTTTGATGTATGATATTTCTGTGTTGGTAATTATACCTGTCCTAAAATAAAATGGCATTACTTTTTGATTCACCCGCGTATATATTCGCCTTGGCTGCATCTGCCTATTCTTTCCTCTTCTATTTTGTTTCCTTCCCAGGAAAAGAATGAATATTACGCTAGATGAGAAATAGTCTTGTTCGTTGGCTCTGTCGCTTGATTGTAAACTAGGACTCGCTCTCTCCGCTAAGCAAGTTGGCTGTCTGCCTAAACTGCTTTGGCTACCGTTACTTCATCAGAGAAAAACCGACGACCTTTGGCCCGCCGCATTTTTCAGTGCCCTCAAGTCAACCCGAACCCTATAGTCACCCTCTTGTCTCCTCTTTGTCTCTCTTATTTTTCTCCCAGCCAGGTTCTCTTCTGGTCTTGTACTCACGTCTTATCAGCGAAAGTCTCATCGACATAAGGGCCACAGTCAATAACGACAAAGCTTTACAATGTTGACCGGCAATTTGATTTAAATTCTGACAAACAGGTCTTGCTTGATAAGGACTTGTATAGGGGAAGGTATGAGGGGTGGCAATAATGTCTGAACTAATCAGAGACAAGGGTGGACATATTGTGGCGTTTTCGGTCATATTACCTGACCAAAGTGAACCTGTAATCAGCAAGTTCGTGATTTTTCGTACATTGGCACAATTACTGAGATTTATGAGATATTTCTAGTTGATTATACACACACACACACACACACACACACACACACACATATATATATATATATATATATATATATATATATATATATATATGAGGAGTAACGGATTGGCTAAATCCAACAAAATGTGATTGAAAATTGGGGAATTGCGGATAAAACACAAAACAACTTCGTTCAAATGATATTTCGCCTCGCTATGTAACGAAGCTTTGTCAAATTTATTACATATTACATACCGAGGCGAAATATCATTTGAACGAAGTTGTTTTGTGTTTTCGAAAGAAATTTCCAATCATATATATATATATATATATATATATATATATATATATATATAGTATTAAGGTGTATATAGAAATAACCTACTCAAGTTTCGCCATAAGAGTGCAAAACTTTTTTCAACGGTCATAATTGCATTATTCTCTTCCGCAATTGCCTGTAATTAATCAATATCTTGATTAATTCATTGCAATTAACCCTGAAGATCCTTATGGTAAAACTTGACTAGTAACGTATTGAGCGCTTTATATTCGTTATAACACTCACTCATTCGGTTACTACTTGTATCGACCATCAATATTACGATTAACTCAATATGTTGAGTTATTCCTTCCTTTGTTAATATATATATATATATATATATATATATATATATATATATATATATCCTTATTATCTGTGATATTCTCCTTATTATCTGTGATAAATCTATTTTCCTTAAAACAAAAGCCCTGAAGAAGATCTAAGAAACAGATTGAAACACTGCAGCGTTGGCTAATAAACTTACCACTCATTTTATTCAAACCTGTTTTTTTCAAATTTTTCATATACTACATACTGTTGGATTCACTTCCATTTCTCTTTCACACACACACACACACACACACACACACACACACACACACACATATATATAATATATATATATATATATATATATATATATATATATATATAACCCATTAATATATATATATATAACCCATTTAAACCCATTTAATATATATATTTAATATATTAATATATATATAACTATATTGATTTAATATATATTAATTTATTAATATTAATTTTAATATATATTAATATATATAACTATATTAATTAATATATATAATTTAATATATATAATTTAATTTAATATAATATATATTTTAACCAATTTAAATATATATATATAACCCATTTAAACCTGTGTTTTTTCATTTTTCTTAATATACTACATACCGTCGGATTCCCTTCCTTTCTTCACACACACACACACACACACACACACACACACACACACATATATATATATATATATATATATATATATATATATATATATATATATATACAGGTCAATATCGGTATCAATCTCCAGCATATTGAGAGTTTTATTTCCTGTCACATTTAAACATTAAACATTTAAATAATTTTTTATAAGTAATTTTTTGTCACTGTTAATGATAAACACTTGTTTGGCCATTTTTTTTTTACCGTCCTTCTAATGTCTATAATGAAAACCACAACAGTATGTATTTTAGAAAATGTCTTATACGTCGGTGGTGTTTATTTTTAAAGGTTATTTTCCTTTTAATTGTATGACAATAACGTAATAAAAAGGTTCTTTTTTTCGACCTTCAAGAGCTGCTAATAATATTGTAATCGTCTCGTTTCTTGAAAGAAATTTTTGTTGAAAAATAAGATACTAATCAGACAACTCTAAAGATATGAAGAAAAAAAAATTGCATCTCGTCTGATTTTTTGGTTTTGATAGTATCTCGTCACAATGTTTTCTTTATTCTAGTTGTTAGTTTTCTTTAGTTTTTTATTCATCTTTTTTCTTTTCTTTTTTTTTCTTTTTCACAGCATTTAATCATTTAAATAAGTTTAATTTTTGAAATTCCCGTGCCTCGCTAGGAGACCCGTAAAAATCATTTGCGCTTCTTAACGAAGTTTATTAACGAGCTTTTCACGTTACAAAACTGACAATTTTCATCGTTAACGTCATTTCAACTACGACTTCTCTTGGATTGTGATTGAGTTATCCCCCTTGATTGACCTAAATTGGAAAGGATTTTAATTTGAGCACAAATCAAAGCTGAGCTTTTTCAATAATGTATGGGCAACTTTTAGAAAGAAATTAACGCCCGCCCTCAAAAAAAAAACAAAAAAACTGTAACTGATTCAGTTAACAATTAGCTTTTAAATTTCTTGCAATCGAAAGACATCATTTTTTTAAATTCTACTTTGATTATTTTAATTTATTAAAATTCTGAATGGGATTGGTTCCCCTCTGTTTTTTTATTGTCTTAAACTAGCTCAATTTTTTTTTTTCATCTCCGAGAGATTCGTTCTTATTTCCCTCTCTGGCAGCTTTTTTCTCTTTTTCTATCTCTCATTTCAAGTTCGTCCTGTTTCTCTGCGCTCGCATTTAGCTCAGTTCAACTTTGATTAAAATCGGTGTCGACTGTCTCTTTCCAGAGTCTTTTATATATGACGTTTGTCCGATCATACTCTCAAAATCCACAATTTAAGCTTAAATGACAAAGGCTCTCATATAAAACGGAGGAGCTCTCTAGCAGTTGTAACATATATACATATGTATGTATTTATCAGTTAAATTCTTCCCCTTGCCTGCATGATGGTCCAGTGGTTAAGAAGC
>CM042145.1:96748284-96753284 GCA_023376005.1 Doryteuthis pealeii
CATTTCGGTCGATGTGCCCTCCGGCTTTCTTCAGGTATTTCTTATCGAATTTCGGGAGCCTTCTCGAACTCGGGAAACTTCATTTCGAGCCTTCCTGTCGTAATTGGAACTTTGAAATCAACCCTTTATTCAATCCATGGGGGTATTCTGTTCCAATTCCGCTAATCATAGCTGGGGTAAGGTTTTAAACTGTGTTAATTATTATTCTATGTTACTGTCGCCCTTAACCAGGATTGAACCTACAACCTAGAGATAACTGTCACTTAGAATTTAAATCCCAACGCCTTTATCCACTAAGCTATGTGTCCAATTCCGGCCGAAACGTTGTACAGATAAAGGTGAGGACAATAGTCCAAATAATTCAAATAATACTAATTATCAAGCCTAATCTCAAAAATTAAAAGAAACATTTAAAAATTTAGTTATCTGCTGTTTTTTCGCTGTAGAAGTCATGAAAACAAAGATAAGATTTATATATATATATATATATATATTATATATATATATATATATATATATATATATATGTAGATAATATGTTTGTTAGATATCCAGGCAGACAGTGTCAATATAATTGTGCTTAATAATTAACCAATTAAAATGCAGTCCACTCCCGCCCCTTTCAGTAAACGACTAAACTATACGGTATTCAAACAAAGCGCTAAAGCAATTTCCTCATTTGGTCTGAAGATCGCATAGGTGAAGATCATAAGATAACGCATGCATGAACGTGAATGGGTTGAGAACGTTCATGCATGCGACATCTTATGATCTTCACCTTCCATTTCTGCACATGCAATGATCACGTCATTGGCTTTCGTAAACAAACGCACATATAAAATTTAACGGTTAATCATATTCACACATTCACTAGACACTTAACATCTTTCGTTTTGTTCACATAAACATTACTTAACAGTGTCCTGAAATGGTACAATATAGAAATGCTTAAGTATTGACACATAAAAATTGTTTCCCCTAATAATAACATCCTGTGTCTGTTATATTTTAAAAAAATTTTTCCTCACCGTATTCCATATATATATATATATATATATATAATATATTATATATATATATATATATATATATATCATTTTGAAAAAACAAATGATGTTTGTTATGTAATTGCTGACAGAAATCTGTTTTGACCGAATCGATAAACTGGTCTTCATTAGACGCTCAATTATTTCTTTAAAAGCTGTAGTTATTTATTTATTTATTTAAGTCACCAATACAAAGTGCGTCTTACCAATGGTTTCATATGTTATATATATATATATATATATATATATATATATATATATATATATATATATGAAAGAAATTGCTTTTTCTTTTCGAAAACGTGTCTATACAGCAGTGTTATTCTGTCTACTGTATACACTCTAGTTTCCTGAAAATAAATAGGGGACATTACTTTCTGAGCGTCACTCTTCCTATTTTCCTTTTATTCTCCTTGATACTGGCATTGCTTTCTTCAATGTATTTTACAATATCTTTTCTATACCTGATATTGTATAGCATGTGATGATGCTATCACCCTAAGGCGTGTGTGCTATCAACGGCGCTATTTATATGCAATCATAAACCCCGACACTTGTTCCTGATTTCCTTCATTTTCCAATTCTACCCGTGTCCGTTCTTCTGCTGAATCCTTCACCTTGTGAGACGTGACCAGAAACGTCTTGATAATGCCTAGATGCGCACAGACATACAGGCATACCTACAACTGCTGAGAGATGTTGATAAGAAATTGCTATGCATATGAAATCATCCTATATATAGACACGAGCAGGTACGTGCACATGCATGCCTGTCTTGTATGCATATCCAAATACGCGCGGTGGTTTGATTTTCCAGTGTGCGGACGCATATAAAATGCAGAAGGGACTTTGGAAGCCTATACAAATATTTTCTTTCTTCTATATTCCTTACTCAGTCTATTATATATTTTATATACAGAGAGCTTGCTAGAATAACCAAGAGTTGTCCGTATTCCGTTTTTTTTTTATATATTAGGAGATGAAATCCCTGTATATGTCTTGTTAACGTAGCGTATAGATACTTTTTCTGATGCATTTCCGAATCTACTGTAAATCCCAGGGCAGGATTCTAAACCAAAATGTATCAGTTTCCCCAAAAGTTACCTCTAAACCCTTTTGTTTCTGGATAATACTATATAACACAAATTGTATTTCTGGATAGTATGTTATTTCTGAATTCCTTATATTGTAAAAGTATAGAAAATGGCTATTATTCCTGTCAAAATTTTAGTTTTTTCTCGAAATATCCATATAGAACACCAATTTTGTTTCTGGATAGTATGTTATTTCTGAATTCCTTATATTGTAAAAGTATAGAAAATGGCTATTATTCCTGTCAAAATTTTAGTTTTTTCTCGAAATATCCATATAGAACACCAATTTTGTTTCTGGATAGTATGTTATTTCTGAATTCCTTATATTGTAAAAGTATAGAAAATGGCTATTATTCCTGTCAAAATTTTAGTTTTTTTCTCGAAATATCCATATAGAAACACCAATTTTGTTTCTGGATAGTATGTTATTTCTGAATTCCTTATATTGTAAAAGTATAGAACATGGCTATTATTCCTTTCAAAATTTTCTTTTTTTTTCTCTGAAATATCCCTATCGAACACTAATGTTGTTTCTGGATAGTATGAGTTATATCATCAAAGTATAGAAAATTGCTATTATTTCCTTCAAAATATATTTTTTTCTTTGCATAACACTATCTAATAAACATTCGGTTTCTAATAATGAGTTATTTCTTAATTGTTTATATTCTAGTATTATAGTACATAATTTTCTTCCAACTATTATTTTGTTTTATGAATAACACTATTTAACACAAATTTTGTTTCTGGATTGTATGTTATTTCTGATTTCGTTATATTGTAAACGTATAGAAAATGGCCGTTATTCACTTAAACATTTTTTTTAATATCACTATCTAACACCAATTCTGTTTCTGGATAGTATGAGTTATTTCTAATTTGCTCATATCATCAAAGTATAGAAAATGTCCATTATTTCCTTCAAAATATATTTTTCGTTCTCTGTAAAACACTATCTCATAAACATTCTGTTTCTAATATATAAGTTATTTCCTAATTGTTTATTTTGTAGAAATTATAGAACATAGTCATAATTTTCTTCCAGCTTTTATTTTATGGATAACACTAACACACAATTTTGTTTCTGGATAGTATCTTATTTCCTAATTGATTATATTGTAAAAGTATAGAACATAGCCATTATTCCCTTCAAACATTGATTTTATTTTCTGAATAACACTAACATATATTTTATTTCGATATGGACGGGGGTTAGAGAGTGTTATGGGCACTTGTGATGTCAGTGGGTCCTGATAATTGTACCATATATCATTTCATTTAACCCACGCTAACAAAACTTGGCGGCTATACTTACCTGATTTAGGTTTCTATACGAGTTACGGTACTTCATAAGATTACTTAATTCTGTGACTACCATATGTGTGTCCGGCCAGTTGCTCTGTTGATGCTTTCTGTGCCCACGTCGTGTTCTTTTGATCTGCAGAACTGGGATTGATGCAACTTGGTCAGAGCATTTTTGTGACGGGTTGCAATATTAGTAGAAATGAGCTGCCATGGTCGCTGACAACTTTCAGAACGAGACAACACACCGTTAACAATAACAACGGTTTTATTAATATATATAACAGAGTAACATTAAGTCGGAGAGAAAAAAAAACCGGTGAGGAGCTTTGTCTGGCGAATTGTTCTATGTTAATTAGCATTGAGTAATTCAGCAAAGTACTTTTATAGGAGTTTTTCTTGGCGGCAATGTCTATTTCTTCTAGTGGCAATTTTCTTATTACAGCCCTTCTGAAGAAGTTTCCTTCTAGCCTTCTGGTCTTTTATATAGAAAGAATTGTAGCTATTCTGTGATAGTGACAAGGTCATCAAGTGCTATACGCCAGCCCCAAAAATAAGTCTACCTCTTGATTTCTGACAGCTTGATAAATATATCATGAGGTCACTGCAGTGACCTTTGTTTCTATCTGTAAACACAATAACTAAAATCAAAGATCTATACAATACATTGATTTTCTCATTTTAACAAAACCATTTCCTTTAACTGACAAAAATAAATGTTCCTATTTGGTTAAAATTTAGTTGGCGCCAACAAAAAGAACTTGCCGTTTTACAGAACTCTGTGTCCAGTGGCTTTAGCCATTGGACAGTTAAGGAATATAATATTAGCCTGAATCATAGGGATCCATCCCCCGCCAAGCAACACCTTCCCCTTCGATTTAGACGGGTAAGATTGGGTTTATTGACTAGTGTTGAGGCCCTTCAAAAGGTACCTCAAAAGAGGAATACCGAGGGGATACATGCAATTTTCACACTGGCCACAGCTTGAGCTTCGGGTTAAGTGTGGCTCCCCACGTAAATCGTTTTTTTCTGATAGAGTTTCATGAGGAGTATCACATAGTAAAAGATGGTTGAGTTCGCTTGAGAATTGGGGGAGATATGGGGCTTCAAAGGTGTCCCCAAAATGCCATTTTCAGCTATTATAAGTCTACGTATTTTGATGAAAATGTACGTTATCGATTGTATTGAATTTACTGATGGTGAAAAAAGTGCTAAATTCGGAGTTTTAGGTGACTTTTGAGGCCTGATAATCCCCCTGAGAGTGAGCAAAAATGGCCAATGTTTTTTTCTGATAAGGTGGGATCTCAGAAAATAACTACAACCTTCGGCTGCTATCCTCATAATATTACAAGACGCTTAATTGTGTAAATATTTGTATTTTATCACTTTAATGTATAATTAGATTATTAAATTATTAATTTAATATCATTGATATTATTAAGTTAATAATTAACTTAAGTGGTTTTATTAAGTTTTTGAAATTGGCTCGAAACAGTCAAGTTTAATTAGAACATCTAGAAACATGTTTCCATGAGAGAATGAAAGAAAGAAGAAATAA
>CM042145.1:96758284-96766901 GCA_023376005.1 Doryteuthis pealeii
CACTTGTTCATTAAGATTTCTGCTGTTTAGACCAATTTAAAAGCTAAAAAGATATAGAGGAAGCGACTAGTAACTTGTCGCCATTTTAAATTATTAATTTCACGCATACACTTTGCTTGTTTTAGGTTTTGTTTATCATGCAGTAAATCAAAGCGCATGCGTGAAAATAAGGACCATATTGCCTTTAGGCACACCTTTTAGATCTCAATTAAGTGAGGACATGTTTTTCATTAACACCGTCAATATCCGCTTGTTTGTTAGGGGTTAGGGTTAGGGGTTAGGTTAGGGTTAGGGTTAGGGGTTAGTTTTATAATTTTATAATTAAAAAAAATCTAAAAACCGTCTGTTAAAACAACCGGATATTGACGGTGTAAATGTAAAACATGTCCTTTCGTAATCCAGATCGAAAAGGGGTGCCTAAAGGTCATATGGTGCGAAAATAATTATATAAAATGGCGGTTGTTTATCGTCTGTATTGTGTATATTTTTTAGCTTTTACAAACGTTTGATATACCATAAATGATAATATACGAGGGACATTCAAAAATAAGGTGAATTATATCAAGGCTTTAATGAAAATGAATTCCACAAACTTTTATAAAATAAACTTTTCATAGATAATTATATATTCATAAACAGAAATTTTAAAAACTTTAAAAAAAAATCATTTCCCCCTTAAACCCTCTTACTCCTCTTTACCCCCCCCCTCTCTCTCTCTCTCTCTCTCTCTCTCTCTCTCTCTATCTATCTATCTATCTATCTATCTATTTCACTCATGTTTTTATCTCATAAAACCATGGAATGGGTACTTCTGCTAGTATATATATATATATATATATATATATATATATATATATATATATATATATTGTGATCGTAAACTATATGCACCGATGTATGTATTTATCAGTTAAAACACCGCTCCTTACTGGCTGTTGCTGACGGCCGAGAGGTAAAGGAACCGGACAGATGAAAAGTCAGTCGGGTTTCGCTGCATGTTAGAAGTAGTTGCTGGGTCAAGCCACACCGAGGAGATGTGAAACGCCTGAAACACGATGTCTGTGTATGAATATATATATATATATATATATATATATATATATATATATATATATATATATATATATGATTAAATTCGAATGGTTTAAAATACGGATCGTTTAAAATATACCAACTCGAGTTTCTCGCAATAACGCGCATCTTCGGTATATATATATATATATATATATATATATATATATATATATGTGGGGGGGGGGTGTTAAGAGAGGGAAATGAATCCGACGGTATAAGTATAGATGAAAACACACAATATGCTGTTAAGATGAAAATATTTTATATCATATTCATAACTAATATTGAACAATATTTCGATTTATTAAAATCATCTTCAGAGCTTGTTTTTACTCCGGACTCATCGAGGGAGAAGCTGAAAATAATTTGAATTCAAAACGAAAATATTGATGTTCTAAAACAGGAAACGACCGCTTGACTTTCTGGAACATCAATGTTTTTCGTTTTGAATTCAAATTAGTTTCAGCTCCTCTCTCGATGAGTCCGGAGTAAAAACAAGCTCTGAAGATGATTTTTATGAATCGAAATATTGTTCAATATAAGCTACGAATTATTTTTACAGCAATGTGTGTTTTCATATCCTTTTATATATATATATATATATATATATATATATATATATATATATACTAGCAAATATATGCACCCTCCGGGTGCAAGTATTTTAGTTAGATTTTATAATAAAATATATTAAATTAGAAAGGCTAATGAAACTGAATAAGAATGTAGATAAAAAGATTTTGAACAGAGGGGGTATGATTGAAAAATAGAATAACTTTGAAACTAACACTTCCATCATTTCCGTTACTCCTGTCTTTCATTGGTAAATTTTCCTAATTAAACTGTTTAGTTAAAATAGGAAGTAAAGAACAAAATTACAGTTATTTCTTCTTGTTAATGAATTTCTTTTAAGATTTATTGAAGAGATTTTTGCTCATATTCAATAAGATAAAACCAAACAATTAGAAATCAATAATACTAAGCATATATTCATTAAAATCAATCTTTTAAGATCAATATGTAAATTAGCCTTCCCATTCACACTGAAATCTACTATTTTGTTGTATATATTAATACAATTGCATGTTATTAGTATGTAGATATGGTCAACAGTGTAAGAAATGTAAAACAATTTTATTAATAATTGAGGTTTAAATTTTAAAAAATCATGGAGAATATTATGTAAATAACGAAAGGAATTGTGATTTGTATAGTAATATAGTTTCGGTTACAGACAGACAAACCCACAATCTCCATTATAATAAGAATATATATCCGAGTGTTGTGTGTGTATATATATATCTCTCCTTTTTTCTCACCCCCCTCTCTCTCTCTCTCTCTCTCTCTGTATGTGTTTGCGTGCGTGCGTGCGTGTGTTAACTCTAAACATGTGCTGAGTGAGATGTATCTCTCATCTCCTTCACTCTCAGTTGAACTTTTCATGATGTTACAAACCAATGAACAGCGTTTTGCATATATTTCACTATGTTAATATCAACAACATCACGACTCGTAAGTCTCCCAGACAGCGCCTCACCTGTCCGCCTACACTGGATAAATGTTGACAGGTAAGAAGAAATAATAATCATAAAATGTGTCAGTTCAGATTTGCACACCGCTGCGCTAGACAGTTTTGGCATCTTTGTTTTATTTGTTTTTCGTGTTGCTGTATTTTTTTTCTTTTTATCGGTCTCGACTAAAAAAAAAAAAATAAATAAATAAATAAAATATTCAAAAAATGTATAATAAAAAAAATGAATTAAAAAAAAAGCACCACAGCCACTAATGTGTATGTCATCCGACCTATTTCTCATTACGCTCTTTTTTTTTTTTTTTTTTTTTTTTTCCTTTTCTTTTCCGAAAGAGCGACTCGATGCGGTTAGATCGCAAATGTCGAGTTCCGCAACGCAAAATGCTAGCTTTTCATGTTTCCTTGTCTTTTTGCAAAAGAGATTTCCGAGTTTGCTGACAGAACGCCGGTAGCATTCACGGGAATCAAAAGAGCAGAGTTTTGCACTAAAAAAATAAAAAAAAAAGAAAGAAAAAGAAAGAAAAAAAGAAAGCGAAGAAAAAATAAAGAGAAAGAAAAGTTATACAGTCGTGTAGAGCGTGTCTAGCTAAGGGAGATAACCCACTTGTAAAAGATTCTGACTAGAAATAGAGAAAAAAAACTAGAGTTATTTGTTTAATTGAAAAGAAATGTTGAATAACTAAAAGTTAGGACTGGAGTTATATCTTATCAAATGAACACGTCCTTAAAATACGCATGAACGCACATCAATATATATATATATATATATATATATATATATATATATGTCTATGTGTGTGTGTGTGTGTGTGTGTGTGTGTGTGTGTGAAGAAAGACAGAAAGAGAGGGAGATAGTTAAAAAATCGATTAATAGAGAGATATGTTAGTTTCGAAAGAGACATCGGAAAAAATTCCGTAGGCATTCAATCTATTTACTTATTTCTCGATAAATTAATCAATGAATTCATTGTTATTCAATCACTCTTTCACACACACACACACACACACACACACACACACACAAATGCATATATATATATATATATATATAATATATATATATATATATATATATAAAAATTTGTTTTGGGATGAAACAAAGAAATCACAGTGCTCAACCACAAATTTGTAGGAGCTTTATTTATTTGCTGAATTTTTTAAATATAAAAGTTTTTCATAAGCAACTACCCAGGTTTCAGGTTATTTCACCATCGTCAGGTTGCTACTGGTGTTTCTTTGAAGAGATTTTGTGTTGTTATGTTTATGGATCGCAAATTACGTCGGTTGATTATTGCGGACGCTCCTTATGTATTCGATTATATTTTTGAATTTAAAAAAAAAATTCTGTATCTTATAAAAAATTCATAAAGTTATTTCCCTTTAATTTTTTTAAAAATTCAGCAAATATATATATATATATATATACATATATATATATATATATTCATAATAGTGGAAAAAAGTTTTAGCAATTATCATAGCTCTATTTTTTTATGAAATATTGAGCACTCTTGGATAAATTACTCATACCAGTACACGGAAATACTAAAATGGTACTCCCACATAGAACTTTCAAACAAATTTGTTTTAATATCTCGTGAAATCCGGTTATGTGCAACGCCCTTCTTACAGTTTTTTAGGAAACCGGGTTCTCGAGATGGTCATTTAGCTCTGCTGTAATTTTCGGAGAAAATTTTTTTTTTACAGATATTCCGAGGGACCTCACATCAGTGAGGGGGGGTCGATGTGCAGTTAAAACCGTTGAGAAAAAGGCCCCGAAACGGTGCACATTCTCTCCTGATGATCCCATGCATTTGTAAACATCATTTGTTTTTTCAATATATCAAATTCACATATATATATATGTGTGTGTGTGTGTGTGTGTGTGTGTGTGTTTGTATTTATGTCTGTGTCTCTCCCTCTTCCCCTATGTGTAGGTGTATGTCTGTCTGTGTCTGTCTATATGTGTCTGTCTGTGTGTCTGTCGGTCAGTCTGTCTGTGTGCCTGGGTATGTTTCATCAAAAGATTCCATTTTTCCAAATACATGAAGGTTTTCGCGATGATGCTGAAAGAGATGAGAAATCAATTTCATTTCGTTTTATCCTGCTCTACTGATCTGTATGTGGGCACCTAATTCCTTTTGTTCATTCAATATATATATATATATATATATA
Source organism: Doryteuthis pealeii (assembly GCA_023376005.1). Taxonomy (NCBI): domain Eukaryota; kingdom Metazoa; phylum Mollusca; class Cephalopoda; order Myopsida; family Loliginidae; genus Doryteuthis; species Doryteuthis pealeii. The sequence continues at coordinate 96,763,065 of CM042145.1, forward strand.
TATATATATATATATATATATATATACAAGGTATGTCAAAAGGTATCGAGATTTTTTGTACCTTTTGACACACCTTGTATTCTGAAAAAATCAACGTTCCATTAATTTTTCCTTTCTATCTTGGTAACTACAGCTTTAAACTTGGTACTTTTTGACACACATTTTATTCTGAAAAAAAATGAATGGAACGTTATTTTTTTTCAAAATATGAGGTGTGTCAAAAAGTACAAAAAATCTCGATATCTTTTTATACATCTTGTATATATATATATATATTATATATATATATATATATATATATATATGTGTGTGTGTGTGTGTGTGTGTGTGTGTGTGTGTGTGTGTGTGTGTTGAAAGACCAGATATGAATATATACGTATGTATATAAGTACACTCGAATGATTTTTATAAAAAGTTCATTTTTGACAAAACCAAAGATACATTTCCTTGAAATATCATACAACCTAAACGGGATATTAATATCTGATTCATTTGGATATCTTCGACTGTAATCATAAATATCTATATTTGATTTGATTTATTTTTTAAAGGTATATCAATTCCTTGTGGGTTATTCAATGCCGATATGTGATTAATTTGTACATGTTTGATTGCAATAATAAATATTTATATTTGGTTTTGTTTACTTATTTAACGGCATATCAATTCCTTGTGGGTTATTCAATGCCGATATGTGATTAATTTGTACATGTTTGATTGCAATCATAAATATTTATATTTGGTTTTGTTTACTTGTTTAACGGCATATCAATTCCTTGTGGGTTATTCAATGCCGATATGTGATTCATTTGTAAATGTGTGATGGTAAGCATTAATATTTATATTAGTTTTTTTTTGTTTGTTTTTTTAATTTATTTATTTACATATCTATTTATTTTTTGCTTAATGGCAAATCAATTTCTTTGCAGGGTATTCAGTGCTGAAAGCTGATCCATTTATATATTTTTTCTTTTTTTATTGTAATCATAACAATATTTTCAATCTTCCATAGCATTTCATTGAACTTTTATTTCATTTTTATTTGTCTATGATTATTTGTTTTCACTTATATGATATCAAGTATTCCTATTTCATACAAACGCTTTGTACACAATTGTAGGGTGTTAATTTGGTTTGGTTTAGTTTGTTTTGTTTTACGGCATATCAACATTCTTAATGCATAATACAATTTTGTTTATAAACTCATGTTTTTCTATTCAACCCATAGATGGGACCCTAACAGGTACTGCCACTGCGGGCCAGAGTGGACCAGGGAGCAATGGTGATGAAGGGGTGTTTCACATTCCCCAAACCTCCAGAACTGGAATCTCACGATCACATAGAGATTAACGTCATTCCCATGACATGTTGACCCTCTGCCACCGCCTTCTAGCACCCATATGATAAGAAGGATTGGGGGCTGCCATTAGGGCAATAGGGTTGGGGCAATCATATAGGTGCTATAGGGCTTGACGTGGCCAGCCGATTGATCGGAGGGGGCCTCTCCGACCGACCGTCTAGCCCAAGAAAAGCCTAAAGTGGTATATTGCAACTCATGGACTGCTCAGCCTCCTGGGTTCTATCCTTAAGCATCACAGGTCGCCACCCATGGCCAACAGGTGGCCCCATTGAGGGAGTCTCACCCCTCTGCAGAAGTACAGTCGCTGCATTCTGACGCCCCAGCCGACAGGGCGGTGTAGGATGTTAAGTATTCATATCTAAATAGCATAGATATGTAAACAGTATGGAGATTTCAGCATAACATTGAACATATAGCACACATCATATATATTTATGCAATCTAATATTTGGGTACACATGTGTTTTGATTTTTTATAGTGCGTCAATAATGTTGTGTTATTAATAATAATTATTGATTAATCAAATTTGACTGTTAAATATATTATTAAGTATTAAAATCTTGATATCATTTGTTTAGAAGAAATTTAATATTTCATCAAAAAGTTACATGCGTACTTACTTAGGCGAGATTATATGTGTATATACACTTATACTTACGTATTTGATGTAACAACTTATCATAAGATACACACACATATACACACACCTACACACAATCGTACTCGTATATATATATACACACACACATACACACACACATATATATATTTATTTATTCATTTATATATATATATAGTCTTTGTCTTTGTTATTTTTTATTGGTTCATATATTCTTATTTGTGTCTTTTTTAAACAAGTCTCCGCGCCCCATAAAGTTCGATACGACAGTATATGGGGGAAAACAAAAATAAGCTCAGTGACCAAGCGCCATTGACTCCATGTCCATCTTGCGTAACATAAATACATCATGTTCTATCAATGATACTGAGTATTATTTACTGATGAATATGGCACACACACACTATATTATATATATATATGTATACATATATATATATATATATATATATATATATATATATTATGTGTCTGTCTGTCTGTGTTATATATATATATATATATATATATATATATATATATATATAATTGATGGTGATATTATGATTTCACACTCATAACTTTCTTGGTAATCCAATCATCAGATGAGAAGTGGTTGAGATGTCAAAAACCAGTCGTGAAATGGTTGAGATGTTAAAAATCACTTTTTTAGCGTTTATATGAAGCGTTTTTCACGCGATGGGAAATGTAAAGCTAAATTTTTTTTTTTAAACTGTGGCTTGTTTAACGTTTATGTGACGTGGATTGTATTCACGTGGTGTAATGTCATGACGTTAAATTTGTATTTAAAAACATTATAATCAAACAAACTTGCATTGGTGTTAATGCACGCGGTGTTCAGTTACAGTTCAGGAACCACATTGCATTTCTTACAAAAAACTCAAATTAAATTTTCTGTATATTTTTGTTAGTGAAAGAAAGCATTTCAGTAACTAGTGTATTTGCTTTTATATTAACAAAAAAAACCCACTTAACTATAAAGAATTAGCATATAACACCATACATTTTTTGTCAAGAGAAACACCAGCACCAATAATTACTGCTTTACAAATTCTTGGCATTCTTCCAACAAATTTTGTGAAAAATAAAGTAGAGTCAACATTCCAGGCATTCTTCATGCTCTGGAAAAGCTCACACTCACTTTTTGGTATTTTCCTTTATTACGGTTTTTGTGGCAATCCTTAGGCTTCAAACAAGAGCACTGTCCAGCGGAGATCCTTTGTGTTAAACAGTGCGCTAACCTTAGTGAAGAAACCTTTGGTTGCTCATTGGTGTCTCTTAATGTTGTGTATGATCTCTTGGTTGTTCCCTGGTGTTCCTCAATGTTGGGTATGATTCTTTGGTTGTTCCTTGGTGTCCCTCAATGTTGGGTATGATTCTTTGGTTGTTCCTTGGTGTCCCTCAATGTTGGGTATGATTCTTGTTGTTCCTTGGGTTTCCTCAATGTTGGGTATGGTCATTTGGTTGTTCCTTGGTGTTCTTTAATGCTGGGTATGGTCTTTGGTTTGTTCTTGGGTGTTCCTAATGTTGTGTATGATTCTTTGGTTGTGTCTTGTGTTCCTTAATGTTGGTATGGTCCTTTGGTTGTTCCTTGGTGTTCCTTAATGTTGGGTATGGTCCTTTGGTTGTTCTTGGTGTTCCTTAATGTTGGGTATGGTCATTTGGTTGTTCCTTGTTGTTCCTTAAATGTTGGGTATGGTCCTTTGGTGTTTCCTGGTGTTCCTTAATGTTGGGGTATGGTCTTTGGTTGTTCCTTGGTGTTCTTAAATGCTGGGTATGATCCTGTTGGTTGTTCCTTGGTGTTCCTTAATGTTGGGTTCTGGTCCCTTAGGTTGTTCGGCTTGTGTTCCTTAAATG
>CM042145.1:96767001-96772001 GCA_023376005.1 Doryteuthis pealeii
AACGAGAGATTTCTCTTAATGTGGTATGACCTTTGGTTGTTCTTGTTGTTCCTTAATGTTGGTATGGTGCTTTGGTTGTTCCCTGTGTTCTTAATGCTGGGTAAGGGGGGGGGGGGGGGGGGGGGGGGGGGGGGGGATCCTTTGTTGTTCCTTGTGTTCCTTAATGTGCTGGGTATGATCCTTTGGTTCGTTCCTTGGTGTTCCTTAATGTTGGGTAAATGTCCTTTGGTTTTCCTTGGTGTTCTTAAGGTTGGGGTATGTCCTTTGGTGTTCCTGGTGTTCCTTAATGCTGGTAGATCTTTTGGTTGTTCCTGGTGTCCTTAATGTTGGGATGGTCCTTTGGTTGGTCTTGTGTCCTTAATGCTGGTAATGATCCTTGGTTGTTCCTCTGGTGTTTTCCTTAATGTTGGGTATGGTCCTTTGGTTGTTCTTGTGTCCTTAATGCTTGGGTATGATCCTTGGTTTCCTTGGTGTTCTTAATGTTTGGGTAATGGTCCTTTGGTTGTTCCTGTGTTCCTTAATGTTGGGTTATGGTCCTTTGGTTGTTCTGGTGTTCTTAACTGTTGGGTATGTCCTTTGTTGTCCTTGTGTTCCTTAATGCTGGATGATCCTTGGTTGTTCTTGGCTGTCCTTAATGTTGGGTATGATCCTTGGTTGTTCTTGGTGTTCTTAATGCTGGGTATGATCCTTTGGTTGTCCTTGGTGTCCTTAATGTTGGGTTGTCCTTGTTGTTCCTTGGTGTTCCTTCAATGTTGGTATGGTCCTTTGGTTGTTCCTTGGTGTCCTTAATGCTGGGTATGATCCTTTGGGTTTGTTCCTTGGTGTCCTTAAATGGTGGGTATGGTCCTTTGGTTGGTTCCTTGGTGTCCTTCAATCGCTGGGTATGACCTTGGTGTTCCTTGGTGTTCCTTAATGCTGGTATGATCCTTTGGTTGTCCTTGGTGTTCCTTAATGTGGTATGGTCCTTTGGTTTTTCTTGGTGTTCCTAATGTTGGGTATGGTCCTTTGGTTGTTCTTGTGTTCCTTAATGCTGGGTATGATCCTTGGTTGTTCCTTGGTGTTCCTTAATGGTTGGGTATGGACTCCTTTGGTTGTTCCTTGTGTTTCCTTAATGCTGGGTATGATCCTTTGGTTTGTTTCTTGGTGTTCCTTAATGTTGGGTATGGTCCTGATGGTTGTTCCTTGGTGTTCTTAAGCTGGGTATGATCTTGGTTGTTCCTTGGTGTTCCTTAATGTTGGGTATGGTCTTTGGTTTTCTTGCTATTCCTTAGTGTTACTGTATCCGTAATGCCGAACAAAGTGCAAATGAACGGCTCTGAATATTTGCTATGAAAGTAGTTACACTACCACGTATTAGGATTGCTGGGGATTCAAACCAGTACCTAGCTGAAGTTCTATAAATTTAAGTGTGGATTACACACGCTTATATACATAAAAACATATCCCTCTTCAAAACTCTCCTATTCATTTCATCAATTGTCGCAATCTCTTCAACAGGAAGTTAGTGTTGATATATCTGTTTAGTGATATCCGAGCTGCTAATGTGTATCTGAGATGTAACCATTTAATTTCCATTTTGGCATTTTAAGAGTTGCAATAGTTTATGACGTGCAGGTCATCTGAAGATGTTTGAAGCTAAAATGTTTGTGTCTCTTTAAGGAAATATTGAAATACTATATTTATATTTAGTTTGTGTGGGGGAAATTTGTCATTCGTATTTGTTTATCTATGAATTCATCTCAGTTGGTAGAGCATTCAGTCCTCGGGAACACAAAGGTTCGGGTGATAACCTAGCCCTCACCAACTCAAGTGAATAAGTAGCAACAGATGGGTCTGTGTAGTATAAGTGGGGAGTTGGTGGTAAGGACTTTCCCGACCACCAACGCAAAAAAAAATCTTCTGGTCTAGCGCTAGTAAAAAAGTGGGATAGACTTTCTCCTTCCCTTCTCTTCTCTCTCTCTCTCTCTCTTCTCTCTCTCTCTCTCTCTCTCTTCTCTCTCTCTCTTCCGGCCGACTGATGCGAGAAGAAACCTCTCCGCCGAATTTACATACTTTATATATATAATATATTTATATATATATATATATATATACATTATGGGCATATTTGTTGAAAATAACAGTCGAAAGTGTGGTGTGTTTAACCCTCTAATTCCGTATTTTCTTGTGAGAAAGAGACGTCGCCGAAGAAAGTTGCGAACTCCTCAATTTAAGAACATGATCAAACGAATAAAAAGTTAAACACCAAATCCGAGTCCAGTTATTGCAATTATTACAACCTAAGTATGCAATTATATATATATATATATAATATATATATATATATTATTAGAGGAGAGAAGAGAGAAGAGAGAGGAAGAGAGAGAGAGAGAGACATACAGGCCAGACAGAACGGACAAGAGAACAGGGCAGACAGACAGAAGACAGACAGAGAAGAGAGAGAGAGGGGAGAGAGATGAGAAGAGAGAGAGAGAGAGAGAGAAGAATGAATTGACAAAACCTGAAGCTGTTGTTAACAATGTGTATAATTTCCACAAGTTTCAAGTCATCTCTCCTACTGTTCTTACATATATATATATGTATATATATATATATTGGGCACTTTGGGATAATTTACTAATGCCACTGTAACGGAAAAGTTAAAGCGGCAATTGGATACTATATTTATAAAGATATATATAGCACTTAAAACAAGTCTCCAGCAGCTATTAGTTAATCTGAGTCAATCAATCAAATATGAACTTTTATTACGTATGTTTCATTCAATATATGCTATCCACATTTTAGGAAGAGGAAAATGTATCTGAACGGAAAATATTGTACAATCTTGTCGATACACATTGTGAGGATATCCGCTGACCTCGGAAGATATAAACTAACAGTTACTGATATAATTCTATCGACACACAGTCTAATAAACATACACTCTCATACACACACAAACACACATAGGTACACATAGATACTCATACAAACACACATATACACATATATATATATATGGGAGTAAATATGGAAATAAATCCGATATTATTAAGAAATTTGAAAAAACAAGTGTTCCGAAAATAGGATGAATTTATTTATCGATGTTTAAATGTTACACAACAAAAAAGATTTTATAAAGATTTTCATCTCCTGTCATCTTTAAAACATCCATCAATTTCTTCACCCCAAGACACATCCTGATGAAGTTTAAAGAAACCGAAACGTTTTAAATGTCGATAAATAAATTCATCCTATTTTCAGAATACTTGTTTTTTTCAAAATTTCTTATATATATAATATATATATATATATATATATATATATATATATATATAAATATATATATATATATATATATTAAGGTCTGTCAAAAAAAGTATCGAGGTTCTTTGTACTTTTTTACATACCTTGTATTCTGAAAAAAAAATTCCATTCAATATTTTTTCAGAATACAAGGTGTGTCAAAAATGTAACAAGTTTTAAAGTTGTATTTACCAAGATAGAAATTAAGATTGAATGGAACGTTGTTTTTTCTTCAGAATACAATGTGTGTCAAATAGTAAAATATCTCGATACATTTTTGACACACCTTGTATATATATATATATGGGAATAAAATATGGAACTAAGTAAAATATGGTATAGAAAAACAAAGCATTCCAAAAAAAGATGTATTCTATATGATAGAGTCAACGTTAAAACGTTTCGGTTTTTATCCAACCTTCATCAAGACATTAGGATGTACAAATTGTTGTTTGAACAAGTGACGGATATCAAGGTGTCTACTTAACTTAATTACGTATTGTTCAATTAGTTTTCTTTTTCGTTTTTTTTTTTCACTTTCTACTCTTCTCATCTTTTAATGGTATTTTCGCACATCCCACCATGCAGGTCAGGTACAAAGGTCCATTTTTGTGGGGGTCACCCACGAACCGAAGCTCATCTTTTGATTTAACATATCTTTTTTGGGAAATACGTCTCATATTTCAAACGTCCTTACTTTTACAAATCACGTCAGAATTTTTAAAAAGAATGAAACACTTTTTCTCTATATACTTCTCATCTTCCATCATTTTGAAAGGATATCCATCGCTTGTTCAGACAACACTTTTTACTTGCTTAATAAATGATTTACAGTCTCATCTCTGTCACCACACAGTCTACATTTACTGTTTCGTTGTGCCTTATCAATTTTTGCTTTGATATAATTTGTTCTTATGGCATTATTTTGTGCAGCAATTATTAGTGATTCAGTTTCTCTCTTGAGGCTTCCTCTTCTTAACCATGTCCAAGTCCTTTCATGTGCAACCTTTCCGATTTGTCGTTTGAAGTGTCCATATAATTCTTTTTCTTCCCATCTTTATTTTCTAGTTTTCGTTGCTTTTCTGTTTGTCCATATATTGCATATGCTGTTGTTGGCTGCAATAAGTAATCTTTCTTTGCTCTTTTTGTGTATTTATTATCATTTGCTCCTTTTGAGTTTTCACATCAGCATTAGTTGATGGTCTTTCACTGGAGTCTGAGTGACAGCAAGTCTCCTCAGGTCTCCAGGACTCTTCTGAGTATTCTGGCAGATTGCAGCAGTGCAGTGTTCTGAATGGTTTCCACCCTTCCTCTGATTTCCAAACATTCCAGACCCTTTTCCAATCCTTTTGGGACTGTTCCAAGTGCACCAACTACAATTGGTATCACTTTTCACTTTCATATTCCATAACTATTTCAGTTCTCTGGCAAGGTCCATATATTTGTACATTTTTTCATTTTCCTTTAGCTTCACCCTGTGATCCGCTGGCACTGCAAAATCCACCAGTTGACAAGTTCTTTCTTTTTTGTTTATCAACACTAGGTCTGGTCTTCTTGCTGGGATAAGGTGATCCGTTTTTATTTCAAAGTCCCAGAGAATTCTATGCGTTTCGTTCTCAAGAACAGATTCTGGTTTATGCATATAAAATTTTGTTTGCATAATTCCTAGTGGATCACCTTCCCAGCCCAGTCGTGTCTAGTTTTGTATTCTC
>CM042145.1:96777001-96784501 GCA_023376005.1 Doryteuthis pealeii
CATGTAAATAGGATCTAATGTCAATACCCCCATCCTCGTTGTAAAAATTGTCTCAGCAGGTCGTCAATCACCCTAAGATATAGAAACATTTTTTGTTTGTTTTTTTGTACTCGCACACGCGACAATGAAATGTTTTATCTGTGATTTTTATTGCATGTATATTAAGAGTCCCATGCAGAGAGATTTAATTTTGTTGAATGCATTCCTATTTAATTTTCGGCCAGGTATAATTGCATGCAACATATTATCTTCGATTGCGATACACGTAAAATTGCTGAATGGTTTGCAGGAATTTGCAATAAACAAATTTCGTGCATAGCAGGTGTCTGTTTTCTGCAATTATTTCTCCTTTGTTCTTTTTTATTTTTTATTTTTTTTTTTTTTATTTTTTACTGCTTTATTTTTTCTGTTAAAAATATTAACACTTTCTTGCATATATCTATACAGATAAGTATGCTTTTAAATATATCTCGTAGAATATGCTATAATATTATTCTATGTAGAATATCTCTTAATATTACAATTATTTTCTGTAGAATATCTTATAATATTACAATTATTCTCTGTAGAATATAATATAATATTACAATCATTTTCTGTAGAATATACTATAATATTTTTCTGTGTAGAATATGCAATAATATTATTCCGAGTAGATTATGCTATGATATTACAGTTATTCTGTGTAGAATATGCTATAATATTATTCGGAGTAAAATATGCTAAAATATTACAATTATTTTTTGTAGAATATGCTATAATATTATTCTGTGTCTAATATGCTAAAATATTACAATTATTCTGTGTAGAATATACTATAATATTTTTCTGTGTAGAATATGCTATAATATTATTCTGAGTAGAATATGTTACGATATTACAGTTATTCTGTGTAGAATATGCTATAATATTATTCTGTGTAGAATATGCTATAATATTATTCTGAGTAGAATATGTTACGATATTACAGTTATTCTGTGTAGAATATGCTATAATATTATTCTGTGTAGAATATGCTATAATATTATTCTGAGTAGAATACGTTACGATATTACAGTTATTCTGTGTAGAATATGCTATAATATTATTCTGTGTAGAATATGCTATGATATTATTCTGAGTAGAATATGCTAAAATATTACAATTATTCTGTGTAGAATATGCTATAATATTTTTCTGTGTAAAATATGTTACGATATTACAGTTATTCTGTGTAGAATATGCTATAATATTATTCTGAGTAGATTATGCTACGACATTACAGTTATTCTGTGTAGAATATGCTATAATATTATTCCGTGTAAAATATGCTATAATATTACAATTATTTTGTGTAGAATATGCTATAATATTATTCTGTGTAGAATTTGCTAAAATATTACAATTATTCTATGTAGAAATATTGAGTGCTCTTAAAATACATAGTGTAGAAATAGAAAATATGGCCATTTCCCAGGACTCAATTAAGCATTTTATAATAAAAATTAAGTGATACTTTATTTGTACTAAGAGAGTTTCGTTATTTTTATGCTTTAGTAAATCTTCATTTGTTAAAAATTTTCAGAACAAGGGATGGTTATAAGGTAGAAATCTATGTCCATATTTTCGTATATGTACTTGTTCCCCAAGTAACTTATAATATTTATTTTATACTCAGATAATGAGAATTGCTATATATATATATATATATATATATATATATATATATATATATATATATTTGACACAAGTTCAATTTATTAAATGGAGTTTAACGGGTTTGAATTCAGAGTTTTCCTTTTCATAGACTGGTTGTCTAACAATGGTTAAAGTGTCCAACCTCTCCTACTATTGATCCATACCTGGAGAGAGAAAGAGAGAGAGAGAGAGAGAGAGAGAGAGAGAGAGAGAGAGAGAGAGAGTAGGTGGATGCATACGTTTCCTAAGGGTATTAGTGCTATGTAAAATACAAACAGCCTCGTTCAGGATTTGAATTCGCGTCGACGAATCCATTCCCAACGAAAATTGCACCACGTGCCTCCACATATATATAGTTATTTACTAAACTTAGCTTAAATATGGCACAATGCCAGAAGTATGGGTCACCCAGTGAGAATCAAACGCACTATCAATTGTTTGTGAATATAGCTTGCTAACCATTACACCACGTGAGGTGCCCCCTCCACATTCATATAAGTTAGGGTAATGTAATCAGGAAGTCAACAGCATTTGATTACCAACGATTTCTCACCCATACGATTTTCAATCAAGTGCTCTTTATTTTGAGACAAATCAAAATGGCGACAAATCAAACATTGCACTCCACGTTAGAACAGAGTTCTGATATCAAATGTTTAGTGGCTGATAATTGCAAGCATGTGAAATTTACAGATGAATGGTGGATGTATATGGTGAAGAATGTTTTAGTCTAAAAAAATTTTAAATAGTCCAAACATGGAGTTAAGTCCAAAAGAGGGGAAAGACACTGACTCCCCGGTAAAGAAAAAGTTCTGGGCACAGTGGTCATTAAATAAGTAAATGTTGAATCTTCTGGGACATGAATATTCTCGTGTTTATAGATCTCAATACCTGTTTGCTTTCTGAAACATATAAGGGGGAATGTTGAAAAGTTCCCAGCCTAACAAAGAGGGAAATTACATTTAAAGAAGAGGAAAAAAAGATTATTGAATTTTTTTCATAAAGACGAGTTAGGACATTTTGATAAAAGATGTGTGCTAAATGTTTTGGACTGAGTAATAATATTTACGTGGTGTTACTGATATCTAATAATATTATTGTTTTATTTTCAAATGTATTAAAAATAATCCTATATACGATTTCATATAGAAATCAATAAAATCATATTCTTTGATTATACCTGCTCTGTTTTCAATAGGTCATAATTTGATATTCAATAATATCAAATGCTATACTTTAATTTATTTTGCTTTCTATGCATAAATTGTATATATAAATCGAACTCAAATAAAATTAAAATAAGTGTAATCTTTAGATATCCATTCTTATTCAGTTTTCTTAGTCTTTTTAATTTAATATGATATTGTATTACTTTAAATAATTGCACCCGCACGGTGCATATTTATGCTAGTAGTAACAGTGATACTAAAAATACTTTGTAAACAATTATAGCTTCAAGTATCTATTTTAATACGAATAATTTGTACATAGATTATTCGAATGTAATTCTAATAATTGATACACAATTGTGCAGTTTCAATTAATTATCCTTATTTAATGTTGATAATCATCATGGGGAAGAGACTCAGTGGGACAAAAGTGAGGAAGGGGACGTCATTTCTTCCAGTTAGAATGCAATTATTCATTGTCAAAATGATTGATTGGTTTTAACGGCATATAAACCCCTTGCGGTTATTTTATGCTTTGAGATTAGGTAATCAGTTAAAAATGAATACACATATGATGGGGGTAAGTAAATTAGTACGAAGGAAGTACAGGACTAGATGGGGAGGGTTATCGACAGGGAAGTATCCAATAAATAAGATTTTGATTAGGCAACCAAATGGTATATGCACAAATCAGAATCCTCCAAGAGACCCATAAAAATTTCTGGGATTGTGAGATTCAAACAGATCACCTAAACCCGGCTAGAAGACCAGTATTAACAAGAAAAATAAGAAATGGTGGGCTTTCTCAATCCGGTAAATCACTGAGTGAAAATGAAAGAAAACGAAAATATAAACAAATACTTGGAACTTGCCAGAGAACTAAAGAACAACGTAGAACATGAAGATAACGGTGATACGAATTGTAATTAGTGTCTTTGGAACGGTCCCCAAAGGATTTGGAAAAAACATCGCAAGAATTGGAAATCAGAGGGAAAAAATCGCGACTATACAAAAAATAGTATTGTATAGATTGTCAAGAGAGTCCTGGGGACTTGGGCAGACTTATTGTCACTCAGTCTCCATTAACGGACGAGCAGCTAATGCTCATGTGAAAAACTCCCAAGGAGTGATTTAAAGACACGCGTGTTAAACCTACCATTGATTGTAAAGCTTTAACGAAATCTTAATTTCTTAAATGCCCAACGTTTTTACGACACAAGAATATATATATATATATATATATATATATATATATATATATATAATGGACTTTCTCGTCGATTTACGACGCATAAGTGTTCATCCAGTGAACAACCAACACAGTGATTTGTTTATAGTGGTGAAGGCGTGTGTAGGACCATTCCACACTTTTTGGCACAGTCGATAGGAAAGAATTGGTGCATCACGGAATGCCACGAACCCAATCAACGACTGACCTCAGGAATTGTGAATTCAGAGTTATCCCTCTCCTAGACTGGTTACCTACCCAAGGTTAAAGAGCCCAGTCTGCCCTACTATTTAACCCATAGCTGGAGGAAGAATATATGGATTCATACCTTTCCCAAGGGTATTAGCGCTATGTGAAATGCCAACAGCTTCGTCTAGGAATTAAACTCAAACCGACGAGGCAATTTTCCACGACTCTAACCACTAGCTCACGCGCCTCCATATATATATATGTGTGTGTGTGTGTGTGTGTGTGTGTGTGTTGTAGTGGGGTCCACTATGCTTGTTTATTGATATATGCATATTCATATACATATATCTGGCTAAAATATATACATTGTTTGGGATTTAGTATGAAACATTGGCTGTGAAACATAAGTTTCGATTTATTTCGTTATATTTCGGGGATGTTTATATCCCTTCTTCAGAACGAATAGACTGGCCGATCTGTTCTTTATAGCATCTATACATACTCTTTACCGATGTTGATAGCATCATCCCAGTGACCTCGTTGGGCAGAATGTGGACGGCCGCTCTTAGTGGCCTCCTTGCTTCTTTTTCTCGACTACTTGTTTGTTTGTTATCCCCGAAATATAACGAAATATAACGAAATAAAACGAAACTTAACAATCAAAAACTATGTTTCTTATATTTCACAACTAATGCTTCATACTAAATCCCAAACAATGTATATATATATATATATATATATATATATATATATATATATATATATATATATATATATATATATATATATATATATATATATATATATATATATATATATATATATATATATATATATATATATATATATATATATATATATATATATATATATATATATATATATATATATATATATATATATATATATATATATATATATATATATATATATATATATATATATATATATATATATATATATATATATATATATATATATATATATATATATATATATATATATATATATATATATATATATATATATATATGGGCCGGGTTAGCTCAGTCGGTAGAGCGTTCGGCTAGAAATCACAAGGTTCCTAGTTCGATACCGGTCCTCGCCAACTCAGCGTATGAGTAGCACAGGAATCTGTGCAGTAAAGTAAGGAGCTGATGGTAGGTGTGGCGCTCCCTCCCCAGATGCTAAAACAATCTCCTTAGTCTAGCGCTATTGAAAAGGGGATATACTCCCTCGCTGACTGGTTGATACCGATTTAGGCCGCCCCATCGACTTAAATATATATATATATATATATATGTATATATATGCGTATATGTATATATGCGTATATATATATATATATACGCATATATATATACGCATATATATATATATATATATATATATATATATATATATATATATATATATATATATATATATATATATATATATATACACATATATATATATAATGAATTGAAAGAAACAAATTAATCTCACAGATTTTCACGCTTCTTTTCAAAATCATCTACTCATTTTTTTTTCTGTCTTCCCTCATTCTGTGTGTTTCGGTCTCAAACTCCAAGATGTTTTGTCGTCAGCTAGCTATCCAATTTCACTACCTTTGATTGAATCCTTTGCACACAAAAAAAGCCGCAGGTGAGATGAGCAAAATGTTGTAGAACAAGGCATGCAAATGATCAGCGTCACCTACACATCATTAAACGAAGCGTAGGAAAGTAATAACCGCTTCGCATCCGCTGTGTCCTGTCCACGTTACACAAGCAAGAGCCTCCATATTTAAATGAACTTCACAGAGAACTGCAATGGCTGGCGGTAATATGAATAGTAAACAAAGAAAAGGAATTATTTAATCGTAGTAAAACGCAAGAAGAAAAAAATATGAAGAAGAGGAGAACTAATAAGATTTTAAAAGTCTACACAAAAGTCAAGAACCGCAATAGGCTAAAGAGGAAAGTGATTGAAAGGGAAAATGGAAGACCTAACCCAAATGGTGTGAATGAATAAAAAGGGAGAGTAAGGAGGGAGAGCTAAAGGGAAAATGGGATAGCTGGGAATAAGGAGAGAAATCAAAATTAAGTTGCAAGTGAGAGGTAATAGAATATGAAATTAATGAGAAAAGGTAAAGACTTTATATTGGTTGCTTGGATCTTACGGCATGACAAGCGTTGTTGGATTATTTTACGACATCTCAACCGTTGTTGGATTATTTTATGCCGAAGACGTATTATTTATTTATGATGGGTATTCAACATTTTTTCTAACTCCGTTTAAAAAAAAAAACATTTTTCTATTTAACCCATAGATAGGACCCTAACATGTACTACCACTTCGTATCAGAGTGGACCTGGGAGTAATGGTAAACGATTTTATTAATAAAGAGGCACTGAAAAGTTATTGGTCCGACCAACAACTGTTTGGTTTGACCAAGAATTTTTCAGCACCTGCTCATACGCAAAATTAAACGTGTCCTAGGATCTTAAACTTATCGGACTTTACTTCGTGTTTTGTTATTTCAACCTCGCGCTACATACATATATATATAAAACACTCACACAAATATATGTTTCTCGCTTTAGTCTCTAGATGGCGTTCCAAGTATTCTAAAAATAGCAGAAGCGTCGAAGTCAAATCCTCTTTGATCGTTTAGTCTCGACATGTTAACATGCACACTTGAGTCTCCTGTATACGTGACAGGGGGCTTCTTAGCCCACAACCTCTTATATCACAGCACACGAGAGGAATTCTAATTCTTTTTCTTTAACAAAAAGCTTCAGGTACATTAAAAACACGAAATTATCTTATCTACATATTAGGATTTTTCCTTTATACAGCTCTGTATAAGCTTTATTGTATTTTCTGTCATTTTTACTCTATTAAATTGGCTCAGTGAATTATTCTAGTTAATTCGTCGTGAATTGTTTAGATTATACAGTGGTAAATTGGCTTACGAGTGCCCAAATTTACGAGTTTTCCGAGTAACGAGCAGTCAGTTGATGTTTTCATATGTGATGTGTGCTAAACTTTGAAGTACGAGCGAGCTTCAGATACGCTTATAGTAATAATTTCACAAAGAAAACATTTAAGTTTCCTAATTTATTACGGCAAAGAACAATATTCTTCATAAAAAGAATTAATATTAAATAAAATTACAGCATATAATTTATTATATTTTATTTTAATATGTTTTTTATACAATACAGTGCTATATTTCTTATTTAAAAAACC